>JAGDYQ010000081.1:2881688-3255332 GCA_021962125.1 Bulinus truncatus | reverse complement strand
ATAACTGTATCAACAAAACTATTATAAAGTATAACTGTATCAACAAAACTATTATAAGTACAACTATATCAACAAAACTATTATAAAGTACAACTATATCAACAAAACTATTATAAAGTATAACTATATCAACAAAACTATTATAAAGTATAACTGTATCAACAAAACTATTATAAGTACAACTATATCAACAAAACTATTATAAAGTATAACTGTATCAACAAAACTATTTTAAAGTACAACTATATCAACAAAACTATTATAAAGTATAACTGTATCAACAAAACTATTTTAAAGTACAACTATATCAACAAAACTATTATAAAGTATAACTGTATCAACAAAACTATTTTAAAGTACAACTATATCAACAAAACTATTATAAAGTATAACTGTATCAACAAAACTATTTTAAAGTACAACTATATCAACAAAACTATTTTAAAGTACAACTATATCAACAAAACTTTTTTAAAGTACAACTATATCAACAAAACTATTATAAAGTATAACTGTATCAACAAAACTATTATAAAGTATAACTGTATCAACAAAACTATTATAAGTACAACTATATCAACAAAACTATTATAAAGTATAACTGTATCAACAAAACTATTATAAAGTACAACTATATCAACAAAACTATTTTAAAGTACAACTATATCAACAAAACTATTATAAAGTATAACTATATCAACAAAACTATTATAAAGTATAACTGTATCAACAAAACTATTATAAGTACAACTATATCAACAAAACTATTATAAAGTATAACTATATCAACAAAACTATTTTAAAGTACAACTATATCAACAAAACTATTGTAAAGTACAACTGTATCAACAAAACTATTATAAGTACAACTATATCAACAAAACTATTATAAAGTACAACTATATCAACAAAACTATTATAAAGTACAACTATATCAACAAAACTATTTAAAGTATAACTATATCAACAAAACTATTAAGAAATTAACATTAAAAAAAAATTGCCAAGATATAAAATGAAAACAATCTAAGAAAGGGCAGGAGAAGTGACTCTACACCAGTTACCTTTTTTAAGTTTATTCACCCATCCAGCTGAGTAAAGAGGAAGCACAATTAAAAACTAACGAAAAGTTGTTAACTGTTTTAATTTTCTAAACCAGTTTAAGACAAAAAACAATATCATTTCTAAATAATATGATCTGAGTTATCAAAACTGTTAAGACACTTTAATAAAAAACAACATTAAAGGACATCTTGTAACACTAAAGGAAAGGACATCACTCATAAAAATATTAAAACATTAACGGTGATAATTACATTCATTGGCCTGCTGGAAGTTCTCATCCCTCAGCCTATCCACTTGCTCTTGAAGGATACCACTTTTGCTTCGCTCCTGCTCCAAAGCTTTCTGAAGGTCCAACAAGGACAGTGGAAAGGTGGGCTTAGTAACACCATCTTTGCCACAATTCTTTGAGCCAAAAAATTTATTCTGTTGATAGATGTGAGTGAAATGTGTAGTTTAGTGTTAGAAAGGTACAAAAAAAAAAGTTATAATATTTTTTTACTTTATATCAGATAAAGACACACCCAGATTAATGCTGCAGATATGTTCCATTAAATGACAGCACTTCACATATGAATGTTTTTGTCAATTCACCAAACATTTTTAGACTCCATAAAAGTCTGTGCACTTGCCACTTTTTCCCAGCAAAATGTTGTCATTTTATTTTTTTTTCTTAAAAATTTGACAGTAAAAACAAATGAAATTAGGAAATTGTAAATACTTTGAGAGTAAATGTGAGTGTTACTGAAGTTTAACTTTACTCTGTTTCCTTATGATTTTAAAAATTAAGCTGCGATGAATGAATGAAAAATTATAAATGTGTCTATATAATAAACACTCTTATAGCAAAACAGAAATAAGGAGTGTACTTTCAATTAAAAAAAATATGATTATTCAAGGTTTGAAATCTCTATAGTCTAATGCCTATATGGGATGAACTTACACATCACAAAGTAAAACAAATTCAGTTATAATCAACACTGATATAAAAAAAAAATCAATCGGCATAGCACTTTTTCAGTTTAGTTTAAACTTTTTTTTTAAAGTGTGGAACTTCACATACAGTAGTATTTTAACAATGATTTAATATTAGTACTATTATTCAGCATACTTCATCTAAGTAAAAATGATACATGCTTAAAATTAATTATTTCAGTCTAGTAAAAAACATTCAATAAATAAATTTGAACATGCTTTCAGAAACAGATGGATGCTCTCAGAAACAGATGGATGTTTTCAGAAACAGATGGATGTTTTCAGAAACAGATGGATGCTTTCAGAAACAGATGGATGTTTTCAGAAACAGATGGATGCTTTCAGAAACAGATGGATGCTTTCAGAAACAGATGGATGTTTTCAGAAACAGATGGATGCTTTCAGAAACAGATGGATGCTTTCAGAAACAGATGGATGTTTTCAGAAACAGATGGATGCTTTCAGAAACAGATGGATGCTTTCAGAAACAGATGGATGTTTTCAGAAACAGATGGATGTTTTCAGAAACAGATGGATGTTTTCAGAAACAGATGGATGCTTTAAGTTCAGTGAGCTAAATTACAGTGGCTGAACGTGTTACCATCAGAAGAATTCAAATGAATGCCAATTCATATTATACGTGTTACCATCAGAAGAATTCAAATGAATGCCAATTCATATTACGCCAGTTTGTGTTTTAGGAAATACACTAAATCTATAACAATTTTCAATGCAAATTTTCAAATACAAAATAGCAAACCGGCACTCTAAAATAAAATCCAGGAACAATTTAAGAAAACAAACATGCATTAATAAATGGTGATCATGCAAGAAATAAATACATATAAATGGCTTGTCAACAAAAATGTAACAAAAAATAATAAATATAAAGGTTTTAATAAAAAAACAGAAAACAAGTCAGGCAGAGAGAAAATGTCCAAACAGCTTTAAGAGAATTTGTCTTGTCAGGATTTAAGTTTATTAGCTATGAAATATTCAAATTATTATTTTTTTTTTTCTGATTCTGATATTATCATGCATCATTTGTCAAACATTACTGATTTAAATTATCTGCATGCAAAGTATTCCATGAGGTAAAAAAATAATTTTACAATGCAATGCAAATTGGAAATTTAGAGAGAAAAAAATGGAACAAACCTTCTGAAATTGTATTGAATAAAAATAATAAAAAAAATTAGTGATGCTTAAATAAAATAAAATTTACAAAAAAAAAAAATAAAAAAATTTCTGCATTTAAAATAAAAAAACTACGGAGTAAAAGTACTTCAATTTAAAAAGAATGAATGAATAACAGAAAGAAATAGGCTTGAGATTTGAATATTATGTAAAAAATGTACATTATTTATGACATCTAATTTAAAGTTTTTCCCATAACTAATAAAAATATATTTATATTGTTGAACATAAACCAAAGTGACAAAAATTCTAGAGATGAAATTAAAATGATTTTTTTTCCAATCAGACTTTTTCAAATCTACGGTAATTGTTTAGCCAATTAAAAAACATATTGACATAAGCATTAATCACCTGGGAATATGTCTGTTAATTTATAAAATAAATGCCATTAGCAAATAAGCAGTAATAACAAAGACCCTCTTAATAAATTAAAAGTAGTAAATTTATATATATATGTTACATTGTCACAAATTGTCTTTGAGGCAGTGAACACTAAACATAAGATGTGGCTCAGCTAGTTTAAATAGACTGAAGAAGTTTATTGTAATTACAATTCTGTTTATCTTATTAGATATTATGTTAATATGTGAAAGCACAATCTTCAAAGCTCAAAAATTAAATGGCTTTGTCATTGCATTAGTGAAATTTATCTCATCAATTATAATAATGATTATGTAAATTTAAATATAAAGTAAATTTGTACTCTTTGTAAAATATATCTGGTACTTCTTTATTACATCCCACTGAGAAATGTATCATTGAAATGAGAAATGTAAGCAGCTACATCTAAATCAGCACACAATACCCACTGCTAAACAGTGTGAAAGAATATTGAGTCTTAATGAGAAAACAGGGAATAAAAAAACAAACAAGAGTGCAGAAAGTGAAACTGTGCAGCTTCTTGTACCTTTTTCTTGGTCCCACTGTGCTCTAGGTACAGCTCCTGCAGATAGTCAATGAGCTTCATCTGCTGGCCAATGGTGCTCTCAAACTTGTATTTGTCCAAGAAGTGAAGGCCCTAGTTGGGTGAGTGGGAGATAACCAGGGATTATCAATGATAATTCCTAAAAGTGCCTGACATATTGGCAAGCATTTACCTGCCTGCCGTAAACAAATACCCATCAAGCACTGTGAGCTCAGTGAATCGTGCAAGAAATTTTAACAGGAGAATTTACATGTGTATTGAGACAAATAGAGGGATAAAAGGTTAAAAAAAATAACAGCAGATCTGAATATTATTTAAAGTTCACAGTTAAAATTGAAAAAAACTTTTTATTATTTTTTTTATTTAACAAAACAGGGGTACACAACCTTAACAAACGTAATGTCCTGTTTTGTTAAGACTATTGCCAGACAGACTTTAACTATATATTTATGAAGAAATATATACATGTATTATGTTTTTTCACAGCGCAGGTTGCGGATCCCTTAAGTTATAAATTCCAAATGAGAATTAAACCCCCCCCCCTTCCAACAATTGGTATAAATCATGAAGAAACTGAGAAACTCAAATGTTAAAAAAATAAAACCAGCCCGTAACTTTTATTATGAATACTTTTAACAAATATTTTTTAACAGATGTTTTAACAAATATTTTTTAACAGATGTTTTAACAAATATTTTTTAACAGATGTTTTAACAAATATTATTTAACAGATGTTTTAACAAATATTATTTAACAGATATTTTAACAAATATTTTTTAACAGATATTTTAACAAATATTTTTTAACAGATATTTTAACAAATATTTTTTAACAGATATTTTAACAAATATTTTTTAACAGATATTTTAACAAATATTTTTAACAGATATTTTAACAAATATTTTTTAAACTGTTGAAAATAAACAAAAATAAAACATTAAAATTTACTTATGGCAAGGAAGAAATTATGAAGCAAAGAAAGAATTATGTTTATACATGTATAATAGAAAATAAACCTGAAATATTGATAACCATGCAAATACAAATACATGTATGACTTAACCTATGCAGCCAATTTTAACATTTTTTTTTCTCTTAAACCAAATGAATGAAATATTTTTAACTGGTGTGTTATGTTACATTAACATGAATAACAAGTTCAACCAAATTAGAGTAACTCATTAGTGAACATTTTATCACATTAAAACTGACTGCATTTGCAGTAATGAAGATGTTAGTTAAATGAAATTCTTCCCGATGAATATTTAAAGCATTATAAAGATGGTTATTATTTATTATCTCATGTTTAAAAAAAAAAAAATTAATTTCATAAATAAAGCAGGAAAGTTAAAAAAAAAGATAACTAAACAAACGTGAGCTAACCTGTAATGCCTCAGTGAAGTTCTCCAAACTGACTTTCTCCCCAAAGATCATCTCAAACTTGTCAATGGCCTCATCCAAATGTTTCTTGAGTTTGAGGTTTTCTTTCCTCAATGTGCAGTTGTCACTCAGCACCTGAGTCAGCTGTAAAGTAGGTCAAATGAAAATTCAAACATTCATGTTTTAAGACATTGACAAACACAAACAAATAATTACATGTATGTACAGTGATAATTCAAAGCTGTTCCAAGAAATTATTCAATTCACAAATTATTGGTGTTCTGAATTTTTTTTTCCTTAAAGAAATCATATACTGTATAACAAAACAATTCCTGAATCCACAAAATATGAATTTTTTATTCAAAATATTTTTTTTGAAGCACATGGTCTCAATTCTAAGGCCAATACAAAATATTTGAATGGCTATTACACTAATTTGTGTTACTTTTAAAAAAGACAATCTAAAAATTAACCTTAAAAAAAGTTTCTAAAATGACACTTGATGTTTACATTACAAGAGGAATCATAAGTGACAGGAGGAATCATAAGTAGGAGGAATCATAAGTGGCAGGAGGAATCATAAGTGACAGGCGGAATCATAAGTGACATGAGCACTAAAAAAAAACAATATAGAAGCATACTGCTGGATGTTTAAATTCCAAAGCTTCCAAAATCATTTATGGAATTAGTTGTTCAAATTTAAGGGCTTTTGAATTTTGCAGTGTCACAAAAATAAACCAGTAGCAATTTTAATTCTCTTACAAACAAGAAACAAATGATAACAAGTGAAAAATTGAGCCTTAAAAGAAGAGTGTTATAACGAATGCTCACCTCTTCTTTCAATTTCATTTTCTCTTGATTTGTTTTATCCAGCTCCTTCATCTGACGCTGGTACACCTGAACAGATGAGTTATCCTTCTCTTCAGCTTCAGACAGCTGTTGTCGGGACAATAGATGGCATTGTTTTAATACAAAATGATATAAAACTTTGAATACAATTTAAACATTTGTTACCAATACAGTGATTGAATACCTCCAAACTATCTAAAAGAAATCTACAGGAAAATGAGCCCTAACACTAAATTTTGTTTTAAAATGTATTAACAATACAATATAAATACATTACATTAACAATTAATGTCAACTTCTCCAACTAACTTGCCAAAATGTACAGACAAGTGAATTTCTAATAAAATACATGTCAATGCAGACACATCTGTACCCGATAAATAGTTTCAAGAAAACTTTACCTTCTGTGTCAGTTTTACTACTACTGCTTTCTCTTCTCTCAAGTTGTAGTTGAGTTTCTCTACTTCAGCTTTATGAAGGGCCTTCATTGACTCAATCTGTTGTTTCATGGCAGCCATTTTCTCTGAAGCTGCAGACCTGTTGGACATTTCACATAAGCAAATAAACCAAGCAAAACAAAAATAAATTAAAGGTTAATTATGGAGATGAATTTTCTCTGCAGCTCCATGCACCTGTAATTGAATTGAAAATTTGTCTCTAGCTCAGTAAATTACCTCGCCATAGATACAGCCTGCAGTTGTTGCGTAGCTCCATCAAGTTCATCTTCCCTCTCGTCTACAGCCTTTTCATAGGTTTTCCTGAAAAATTCAGCAAAATATTTATAGCGGTACTAAGGGATTTAAATGAAAAATCTAATTTTTTTTATGTTGTGGTATATTTAATTCTTAAACAATTTAAGCCATATTGCGTCTTACTCTGACAATATTTATTTGTCATACAAAAGCATATTTCAGCATTTTATAGCGTTGGGCATATTTTATTACTTTTAATGATGTGTCCCAACAAAAATACACAGTGAAAGAGAGTATAGAGTAACTAATCACTATTCAAACCAAATTATATTTATTAGTACTGCACAGATTTTTCCTTTGTTATTGTTTTATATTTATTTATTTTTATTCAAGTGAAATCCTATTGTACTTAAAATGAATGTAGTTTACATTTCTTAACTGTAATAAGAATACATAATTTGGACTAGGTTTTTATATAGAATGTATTTCATCAAATAACTTTTTGTGTGCGCAATAATTTTGAATCAATCATACACAAATATTGTTTGATTTAAAACTGAAAGACTATTGACAGTAATGAAAAGATTTCAGTTTATTAAACTTTGTTTTTTTCTTTACAACTGAGAGAAAGGTTGCCTCAGTCAAGCAAAAATTATGACATGAAACATGTAGGAAAAAAAATGTGAAGAAAGTTTTTGAAGATGCTGGCTGGACATTGCTGACAACAAAGATATAAGTGGTGGATTCTAACACATAGACACATTTTAGCTGAAAGGGGAACCATACAATATAATTATAATGGACTGCCCACTTCTTAAACCAGAGAACATTAAAGGAAAAGCTCTTACATGGATCAAAGTAACCTGGAGTCAGACATAAATATGGTGAATGAGCTTTGATACCAGAAAACCAGTCCAGGAATTGTCGGCTTTTTGACCCATAACCCAAATGGTACAGGTCAATTTAAAGCCATGAGAAAATTTATCCAGTGTCCTTGAAAGGTGTAACTGTATTCCTGATTTATTTATGCTTATGATTTATATGCCATTTCTACTAGGGACTTCTTAAAAAATATTAATAGATCTTAAAGCCATGTGAAAACCTTCCATTTATTTAATCTTACTTGATATTGTCCCATTCAGCTTCTCTTCTCTTACTCTCGTCAACAATGTGCTCTAAATCTTTGATTTGATCTTCCAGCTCAGTGCAAACTTTAGTCAGCTGTTCCACTTTCTGAGGAACAGAATCAAAACAGTTGGGGACTCTATAGAAAGCTAAAGGATGTTCAAAATTATGGAGGAATCTGTGAAAATGTCTCAATGCCTGACCTTGAACTCCATCTCATATTGCTGCTGTTTGTTTTTGATCTCTTCCATCAGACCAACAGTTTCTTTGCTATTGGAACCTTTTTCTTTCTGCAGGCTGGCATGTTTGTCTTCAAGAACCTAGGGAATGATCATAATGGTCCATTATGGTATACTGGTCCAAATGTATGAAGTATGAGAAAAACCAGATAATAATGGCCAAATATTTTACATTAATTATGATTGAAAAATTAGGTAAACTTTTTTTGATAGCACACCTTGTATTGTCTCTGTAATGTATCATGCTGCGCTTTTAACGTTTTAAGTTCTGCTATGGCATCTTGTGCATTCTGAAATGTTTAAAATTCATTCCAATACCAAGTATAAAAAATAAAAATAATGACTAAAATAAATAAATAAATTCCAGGCAAAAAAAAATTGTACTGCTCAATGACTTAAAGCTATAAGAGGAAAAAAAAACCATAAAATGAATTAGGCTTCCTAGAAGACCTACTTGCAAATATCTGGCATTCTCTATGGCCTTGTTGTCCAGTATATTTTGCAGTCTGTCTATTCTGTCTCTCAATTCCAGCTCCTGACGTTTTGAGGCCGCAAGAAGCGATCTGGCTTCGCTCAGTGAAAGGTTAGACTCTTCGAGTTCACGCCGTAGATATGCAGGGATGTCTCCACCACAGAACTGAAATCAAAGGTTACAGAGACTGTGGATGATTACCACTGAGCATACTAAATTTGTAAAATACAAATAAAACCTATATTAAAAAGATGAAGTAAAGACTCTGACTATTGCTACCAACACTTGTGGCCAAAATCATTATTTTATTTTTACCTCTGAAGCCCCTCTTCTTATCTCCACCTCTCTTTTGGACTCCTGGAGCTGCCTCTGAAGGTCATTCACCTGTGATGCCAGTCCACTGACATCACTTCCAGCTCCATTCTTCAGTGAGTCAAGTTGAGCCTGCATTAAACCAAAAGTAAAGAAGTCGACAATTATTTTAGATCGGTTTAATGTTTGATTTGATTTTAAAAGGATTACAATGTATCAAATTAAAATGATCATCAAAAAACCTGTAATGAGAGTTTTTCCTCAGTCAACTCCTGAATTTTAGTTTCAAGTTGAACTTTTTCAAATTTCAGTTCGCCTGATATTCTTGCTGGCTGAGTTTCTAATTTCTAAAAGTAAAATGATGAAATTAACAATCATTAAGACAGTAAGTGAATTTCCTTAATACTTAATATAATTGAACTAAACTAGCAGAATATCATCTATCAAACACAACAATGTAAAATTTTCCTGGTGTCCAAGGTTTCAGAGAAATTCTTTTCTCACATTCAATTGCATTTATTTCTTCTTTTTTTGATGTACTAAAACTAATTCCCATAACCTTTAACTGTGCACTGAGCTTCTCCCTTTCTTCAGTTGCCTGTTTGGCTCTCAGTGCTTCTTTCTCCAGCTGAGATGCCAACTCAGTTTCAGATTTCATTAGCTCTTCAATCTGTGATAATGTGAAGCCATATTAGCAAAAAACAAAATAATTATCAGCACTTATTATGGTATACTATCTTTAAAAATATTCTCAAACAAATTCATACATTAAAATTTAAAAATCTTTTTTAAAAAAAAAAAAGAATTTGTAAATGACAAGAAAAAAGAAAAGAAACAAAATACTACATTTAATATGAAACTAAAATTAAGTATTCAAAAAAGAATTGAAAAATAAAAACAAACAAACAATAATTCGAAAGATCTTGTAGGTCTGTAAATACCTCAGCACGTAGCTCAAATACATTAGCTGTCTGAACGTCCAACCTTGACTTCAGCTCTTCTGCTCGACCGATTGATTCTTTCTGTTCATTCTTCAAAGATCTGACTTCATCCTCCAACTCTCTGATTTTAGCTTTCAAATCCTCTGCTAACTTTTTGTTCTGTTGCCAAAAGTAAAATAAATGATGTTGATACTATACACACATACTAAATCAAATGATCAGTCCATCATTAAGTTTAATTCCGAGGCTGATTCAGATAAAAAAGCAGTGTCAATATTGAATATAATGTAATGAATAAAAAATTTAATGACTGAAAAATCCATAACTAAATTGTTCCCACCTTATCTTCAGATGCAGACTCCATTTCCTGTTTTTTCAGCTTTGACTTTAATTCTGCAATTTCTTTTTCTAATGATTTTACCTTTTAAAAAAATAATGATAAAATCCAAATTAGCTGAGAATTAAAAATAAATAAATTGTTGTAATTAAAACAACTTATCATGCTAAAGTTTTATTCTGTCTAAATAAGACATGGGCTGATAATCAAGCTTGTCCTCTCATTCACATGACATTTAATTTATATTAGTTTATATCAACACTCTATCTACACGCCCAGTGACATCTGTCAAAAGTAAGAACCCATTGTGGCCCATGGTTCAAAAAAAGTTTACCCACCCCAAGTCTAAATAGATGATTTCAGAAGTAATGTAAAGTTGTTTTTTTTACTGTAGTTCAGCATTAATATTGTTTTAATGGAACACTGTCTTAGTATTAAAAAATATTCAACAAATTTATTAGTAAGACTCATATCTGTAATTAAAGACTGTAGCTTCAAACAGCTGATTTCTATTACATCTGGGAAGCTATCAGAAGCCTGCATTTTCCCTTTAAAGTTCTTGTACTATCATTTATTTTGTATATCTAATAAATAGACTCACTAGTAGTATCCATGGAAACAGTTGTAAAATTTATCACTAATACATTATGTTCACCTTATCTTCATGCTCCTGTCGTATCTTCTGTAGACTTCCACTTTCTTGTAAAATAGCCAGGGACGTTCTCCTGTTGTATGGTTTTTGCGGACTGTTCTTTCCATTTTTTTTCTCCAAGCTTTCAACCTGTTTCCTAAGCTCCGCATTCTCTTTGTGCAGACGGCCAATAAGGGTGCCACCTAGTTCTACGCTGCTTCTCTTCTCTGGCACCCCTTTTTCTTTTTCAAGTCGGTCTACCAGTTTCTTCAGACGGTTAATTTCCAGGCTAAGCTTGCTGACTTCTGAATCATCACCATTCTTGCACTGCTCTTGCAGCTTGCCCAGGCTTGATTCCAACCGGTCAATCTCTTTGTTCAGTTTCTTAACACTTTCCTCAGATGCTTGCTTCTCTTTCTTTAATTCCTCCAAAACTTTCTCCACTGAATTTTTTTCTTTTTGCAGAGAATCCCTCTGCTTCTCCAAATTGCTCTTTTCAACCTGCGCTTTATCTTTTTGTTTCTCTGCAGTTACTTTCTCTTCCTTCAATTTCTCAATGAGTACTTTTTCCTTATCTCTCATCTGTTCAATGGCTTCCTTCTCTACCTTTAGTGTGGCCATCTCTCGCTCTAGTCTAGCTTTCTCCTTGTCTGTAGTTTCAAGGAGGGCGACTTTTATCTTGAGCTGAGCGATTTCCTCTGTGGAACCAGAGAGTTTCTGGTCCTGAAGGGATTTCACTTTTAGATCTAATTCTTTTTTCTCAACAGTTAGGGACTCAATAATAATTTTTTCTTTTCTTAGGTTCATCTCCAGTTTCTCTAATTTTTCTTCCAGGTTTAGTTTGTCTTTTTCTAAAGAAGACAGACGTTCAACCTGTAAAATATAAACAAGAGAATAAAAATAAACTACATGAAATTTTTTTTTCATTCTATTCTATTAAATACCTTCATCTCTAAACTTAAATACCTTCATCTCTAAACGTCGATTCTCCCTTTCTAAGACTGATATTTTTTCCAGCTTGGATTCTAGTTCTCGTTTCTCTTTCTCTGAAGTTTCCAGCCTTTCAATTCGTCTCAATAATCTCTCCTTCTCTCTTTCAATGGCAGCCATTTTGTCATCCAAACCTTGCTTTTCCCTCAAAGCTGTGGTGACTCGCCGCTCTAAGTCATTATTTTGCTGCTGGAGGCGGCTGATTTGAAAGTTAAGTTCTGCTTTTGACTGCTTCTGTTCATCATTTTTAGCGGATACTTTCTGAAGAGATTCTACTTGAACCTTTCAAACAAAGAAATAAATTAAATTTGATATGATTATATGTAAGAAATTTTAAATACCACTAAAACAAAAACTAAAATTAGTTTGATTGCAATTTTTCCCCAGGTGCTTATATTGACCTTTAGGCCATGATAAATGACAGTTTCTCTTCAATATTTTATTGGGAGCTTCTGTGTTATTTTCTAATATAATTAATGCTCAACTTTGCACAGAGATAAACCACAGTTCAAGTTTTGAGGTCATCATCAATAGTCCTATAGATCATAAAACTATTCTCCCTACCTGAAGGTCAGTGTTCCTCTGTTGCAGCTGCTGCAGATGAGACTGAATGTCTGTGTTTCTTCTTTCAAGTTTCTCCAGCTCTAGTGTCCTGTCATCTAACAGACCTTGAAGTGTTTCAACCTGTGGACAAAATAATTCATGCAACTTTAAATAAATAACCAGAAACAAAACAAAATGTGTACAATAAATAACCAGAAACAAAACAAAATGTGTACAACCTTTAAACATTTTCATTATGTCTACTGGTACAACCTTTAAACATTTTCCTTATGTCTACTGGTACAACCTAAACATTTTCCTTATGTCTACTGGTACAATCTTTAAACATTTCATTATGTCTACTGGTACAAGCTATACATTTTCATTATGTTTACTGAGTGTTTTGCTCTGATGATTTTTACCTGTGTGGCTAGGGTGGATTCCCTTCTCTCAAGTCGCTGCCGATCAGAAGTGACTTTGGCTAGCTCATCTTCTAGTGAGCGAACTTTGGCCTCAGTCAACTCTACCTGACAGTCATACTTTTTTCTGCAAACAGAAGGAGGCATCTCAAAATGTAAACGAGCAGTAAACTATCTGATGAAGGTTTTAGACAATCAAGTAAACAAAAGTTGAAAAATGAAAAAAAAAAAAAACCCATCTAGAAGTGATGATACATGGAGACATTATTCAAAAGCAGAATCTATTCATTATTCTAAAAATTGGTAAGTTTCTTTCATAAAAAAAAAATAAAATTTTGTACATTGAAATACTCTGTACTTCCTGTTTACCAGATTTTTTTAATGATGCAATATTTTTGCATTTTATTTATTATGAAGTTGAATACAAGTAAGTAAAATAATTAATTGCTGCAAAACATTCAAAATCAATATATCTTCTATGTCAAACTTATAAAATGTATAGAATAATGCACAGCTTTATATCATGTTGAGACACATGGAACATGTATACCAAAACAACAAAACAAAACAAAGTATTTTTAGGAGTACTTTGAAGTTGAAATATAATTAGAGTACAAGTATTTTTTAAAAAATAATTTTGAAATTATCCCATGATTCTATTCACACTGAAAAAATGGTTGAAAGACATGACAAAAGTAGAGTCAAAGTAGTGGTTGAAGGAAATTCGCACATGTGTGCTAAAAAAAAGAAAGATTAAAAACACATTTTTTTTTACTTGTAATCTTGTGCAAGTGACCGCTGCTCCTCTAGTTTTTTAATTGCCTCTTCCATTTGTTTTGTTTTATGCAGGGCTGACTGTCTAGACTTCTCTATTTCTTCTTTCAAACTTATCAATTGACTTTCCAAGTCTAATTTGCTCTGTTGAACTTCCTGGAAAATAATCATCAAACAATTCAATGAAATAAATGTCAACCACAACTAATAAACGTAGCAGAAATAAACAAACCTGGATTCATTACCCCCCCCCCCCCCACAGTAAAATACCTTTAACTTTTTATCAGTGTCTGAATAGCATGCACTCTTATTGAGATAACTTCTCATGGTTTCCTGAAGCTCTTTAATTATGGATTTCTGGGCTTCAACTTCATGTTGGTAGCTAGCCACCTGCCAAGGAGGAAAAACTTCATTTAACTTTTATACATCAAAATCCATAACAGATAAACAATTCAAATAACAAGTTGAACAAATTTATTTCATTTCTGTAACGCCATTGTTATAACAGATAAACAATTAAAATATCAAGTTGAACAAATTTATTTCTGTAACTCTATTGTTACCTTTTCCATCAAATTGTCTTTCATCTTTTTCCCCATGCCTTCCCTCTGTTTCAAAGTATGTACTTCAGACTCAAGGCCAGCTATTTTAGCATTCAACTCTTCTTCTTTCTCACGCCACTCTCTAACATTTTCAGCGTATTTATCAACTAATTTTTGAAGAGCCTAAGTAAGTAAAAAAAAAAAAAAATGAGGTTTCAAGTTTGTGTCTTTAGATGAATAAAAAATTGTCATGTCCAAATACTTACCCATGTTTATCAATTTAAACTGTAAACTATATTTTTATATTTGACAACCAGTAAAAAGTGTAATTAAATTTTTCACCTGTAGCTTGCTGACATTTTTATTGTCCAGAAAAGAGCAACGTCCAGTTTTCAAAGTCACATGCAAGGTGAGCTTTTTCTTTGATGGGCAGAGGGTATGGTGGATACTATCAAGTTCTAGCTGTTGTTTAAAGACAATGGAAATTATTGTCAATAATCATGTCATTGCTTTAAAATGCATATCCAAAATAAAAAATTAAGTTCAAGTGATAAAACTAATTAAAAAAGAATTGTAGATTATATACTAGTATATACATGTATGTGTGAAGGTTTCATTTATAGGTGCACTTCCATTAAACAGACCAGTAATATTTATCTCCAGAGAAAAAATTTCTTTACTTTTTCTCTTCTAACTAATGAGTCATTAGGACTGAACCACACATGTCTAGACTTTTAACACATTTTCAAAATAATATAAGCTTAGATCCATTTAATTATAATCTGCTAGCTGACATATTTATAAAATATTATTACATGTACACTGCATTAGCTATATCTGCTAGCTGTCATATTCATAAAATATTATTACATGTACACTGTATTAGCTATATCTACTAGCTGTCATATTCACAAAATATTATTACATGTACACTGCATTAGCTATATCTGCTAGCTGTCATATTCATAAAATATTATTACATGTACACTGTAATAGCTATATCTGCTAGCTGTCATATTCACAAAATATTATAACATGTACACTGTATTAGCTATAAAAAACAACCACAACAATTTTTTTTTCTTATATTGAATATTACAAAATTTGGCTGAAAATCATAAATGTTTTTTTTTTAGATTTGCCTAAACTATTCATTTGAAATGAATCACACCACAGTGTACAACCCAAACTATTCATTTGAAATGAATCACACCACAGTGTATAACTAAACTATTCATTTGAAATGAATCACACCACAGTGTACAACTAAACTATTCATTTGAAATGAATCACACCACAGTGTACAACTAAACTATTCATTTGAAATGAATCACACCACAGTGTACAACTAAACTATTCATTTGGAATGAATCACACCACAGTGTACAACTAAACTATTCATTTGAAATGAATCACACCACAGTGTACAACTAAACTATTCATTTGAAATGAATCACACCACAGTGTACAACTAAACTTGAGGAAGATGTACAATGCCCTTTCCGCCCCCCCCCCCCCCCCCCCCCCCCCCCATTTTACACTTTTTTCCTTCACCCCCACTTATTCTGGCCACATTCCCCCAAGCCCCATTTTATCACATGATCAGTGCTGACCCCCCACATTTTATCACATGATAGTGCTGACCCCCACATTTTATCACATGATCAGTGCTGACCCCAAAGTCTCTAATTTTAAAAAAGATTTATTCATAAAAATTTTTTTAGTGAAGTAATTGTTTTAAAAAAAATAATCAACCTTTGTTTCCCCGTTTACACCAGACAAGCAGACGTCTGCTAAAGCTATAGATGATGACAGCTCATGTAAAGATGTGTTCATCTTGTGTTGCAGCTGCTGTACCTCACTAGCCTGCTGCTCCTCACTTTCCTCATATGCCTCCACAAGTTTCTCCAGTTCAGCCAGCTTAGCAGAAAGTTCATCTATAGTGGTCTGTTTGTCTTGAAGGAGGCTTTCCCAGGTTTCATTGTTCAGGTTGAAAACCAACAAGTCTTTCTGGTTATCTTCCCTTGTTTTTCGCTTTTCTCTGTCCAACTTTCTCTTTTGGTCCTGAAGTTACAAAAAGCAATTTAAAACTTTAGAAAAATATCATAACTATTATCGGCAATGTTGAAATGAATGCACATCATAATATAATATAAAAACAAATCAGCATTCTGACTTGAAAGCATAATAATTAGAATGTTTATTGAATAGTGCATAATTCATCTGTGGAGTAGCCAAAGGCATAATGATGGACAGTGGCTAGCACAATGCTTAGCTGCCTTCACTTCTTTGACAATTGTCAGGTACCCATTCAAGCTAAGTGGACAGGAATTTCGCCAGAACCTGATAAATATCCCAAGGTTCTCATGTGATATCAAACCTGGGACATTCAGTCAAGTGCTCTACACAGCACAACCTTCCTTCCACATTTTTAGAATTAGAACATCTAATCTAACACAATACATTTGACAGAAGAAAATGCCTGCAAAGATTTTAAAAGTTTTTCACTGTATTCAATTTGAATAGACTGCTGTGTTTGGGGAAAGATCTACATGGGCTATAAAGCCAAAAGAATAAAGAGTGTCTTCATATTCTAAAAATATTCTTGCGAAAAAAAACAAAACAAGTGCACTAACACCCTTACCTTCATGAAATTTTTTATACTAACTTAAAACAGGAAATATAGAATTATCAATACGGTTTTAAAAAATAGTGCTAATGTTGAATCTGGTCAATATCTATATAAGTGACATAAGACTAAAAAGCATTGGGTAAAAATGTATTAATAAAATGGTTAAAGCATGAAGGTATTGGCAACTTCACTTAAATTCACTAAAATCTCCAGGTTGATCAAAACAAATTCCCAACTACAAAGTGATGTGGATTTTTATGAATCGATTGTAAAGCATGAAGGTATTGGCAACTTCACTTAAATTCACTAAAATCTCCAGGTTGATCAAAACGAATTCCCGAACTACAAAGTGATGTGGATTTTTATGAATCAATTGTAAGAGCTACTGTGATACTACAATCATCACGTCGCCAAATCTCAAATACTAAACACTTCACGATCACAGCTTAATATACAATACACCAGCAGAAGACAAAAACATCTTCATCATGTCTACAGGTGACACTGTCTACATTCAGCTGTTTTATTTCTTCTTCTGATTCCTTACCAACCAACACATTATAGATTATTGAACTCTCAATGGTGTTAAGAGCAAAGTAACAAGAAATATAAAAAATTGATTTACACTAAAATATTTATCTTAGTGCTGAAATGTCTGTATCAATGGTAATTTTTAATTTTTATCTATGATTTAGACATTTTCACATTCACAGATAACTTTTTTAAAAAATCACCTCCAGCTGAGATTTAGCATCATTAAGTGCATCCAGAGTTTTTGACAGTTGGTATTCCTTATCTCTAAGCCGAGCTGAAAGCTTCTCTTGCTCTGACTGCAATAGAACAATTTCAGCTTTCATCTCCTCCATCTTCACATCCAGTAACTCGTTTTCTGTAAGGCAACAGAACCAAATTGAAAATTATTTTGGTCAGACAATACAATGACAAATATAGGACAATTTTTTTTATCAAATAGATGTTTTGACACTTAGAATCATAATAAAATTTAAGATAATTTTGTATGCAGTTAAAGTCTTTTAATTTAATTTTGCCAAGTTTCTCCTAACATTAAAGTTTCACTAATAATTGAGTCTATTTATCTGAATAAGAACAATGACAAAAGTTTCTGGTCAATCAACCAACTGGAACAACTTAACTTCTATTTTAATCTGTCACTAAAACAGACTTGTTTAAAAAAAGTCACAGAGAAAGGAACATTCTTGGTTATTAAAAAATTTTATTACTTATATAAAACTTAAATATCACTGACCAAAAAGTCGAATTTCGCTGTCTAAAGCATTCCATGTATCGATCATAGAAACACACTTGGCTTCTCTGGGAAATGACCCATTCTCCAGTGCCCGTCTTAACTTTTCTATCTCACTGTCTTTCTCAGCCAGGATTTTCATCACATCTTCATCGAACAAAGAAACTCCAGTTGATGATGTGCTAGCCACAATGGCCTTGCTCCTCATGTTGCTATTGTTAGAGTCAGATTCAGACAGACTGGAAGTCTTGCTATGAAAGGATTTGCAGAATGTGAAACCAACAAAGGGCAGATCCCGACCTGAGAAGTCTTTTTGTGGCATCAAAGCTTCAACATCAGGTTGCCTCTGGACTTTCTCAACTTCATCAAAGTGCGAAGTATCGTCCAGTCCATGAATTGAAGGGACATATATGGCATCACCTGTTGGTAAGACAGTTATAATGGTATCAAAACAATTTCTACCTTCTATTAATGATGTCTACCAAAATAAAACAAAAAATCTTTGCAAAACAAAGAAAGGTTACAGCAACTCACTCTCTCTGATAGTATCCCACTTTACCCCCTTCATAAATGGATGAGACTTGATTCCTGACCAGGACAAACGAGAATGTGAATCTGTGAGAAGTTTTCTAATAAAATCTTTGGCGTCCTCGGAGACATCGCTTTCCGATGGAAACTTTAAAGTATTCTAAGAAAACAAAAAAATTTTTCACATACAGCACAAAGCAAACTAATAACAAATTGAGATGTATTATTAGAGCCTTTTTTTAAAAAAAAACAACGAACCTTAAAATTCATAATGCTTGCGTAAGTAGACACCGTTGATCCATGTTCATTTGAGAATGGAGTTGCACCAAACAGCATTTCATAAGCACAAACTCCAAGGGACCACCAATCTACCTCAGGACCATACGTAATTTTTTGTCTAATTTTGTTCATGGACTGAAGAAGTTCAGGAGCTACGTAATCTGGTGTCCCAACTGGCATATGGAATGATACCTAGATTAAAAAAAAGAAAATTATAATAAAAAATTTTATGACTCTGTTTAAAGGTCAGCAGAAAAAAATATTTATCTAGATTAAGAGAAGCAAATCATGACAGCAACATTGAACATACTATTCCAGTTAGGGCATCTGCCAGACTAATTTATATCAACATATGAAATAAATAATCATTTTTTCCTAGGCCACATGCTGCTGTACAGCCCCATGATCTAGATGTTTATGAAGATCAGTAGAACATATATGCAGAAACAGAAACAATAAAAAAAAAACACACACACTAATGCAATAATTTTTCAATGCTAATGACATGATTCAATATTCAGACAAGAGCAACTTGGATCACATTTTTAATCTTCTAAAATATCACAATACCTTGTTGGTTTCGTCAAGTTTAGCAGCAGACCCGAAATCGGCTAGTTTGACATGTCCAGTACAATCAAGAAGAATGTTCTCAGGTTTGATGTCCCTGTAAAAATGCACATGACGAAAGTTGGCATTAGACAAAGGCTATTTACTGCATTAGCAAAACCTTCATGTAAAAAATATTCATCATAGTATATTATCTTTTTCTTTTCTTTAATTTACTGGTCATGAAACAAGGAATCCACTGATGAACAGAAACAGAGCCAGATATGAAAATCAATATATAGAACATAACTTTATTGGGCTAGTCATTTTCTAAATGAAATACAAAATACATAAAAAGGGTCCATTTTGTTGAACAAGAATAAATAAAGACAACAGCATATTTTCCTACCTATGCAGATAGCCCATATTGTGCAGACTATTAATAGCAATGGCTATTTCTGCAATGTAAAACTTTGCCATTTTTTCTTCAAAGATGTCATCATGCCTATATAAAAAAAAACAATAGACAATTTTAATACAATTAGTATGGAATAAAAAAAATTATAACAAAGGTGATAGCATTGAGAAATTTTTTTTTTTTTTGGAATATCAGATTCCTAAACATTCTTATGAAAATATATGAGTGCATGAGTATTTTCATAGCAAGTCCAATTCAAAAGAGATATTACAAACAGATCAAATTATGAATCTTAAGGCATTAATGCTTAATTTTTTTTTACCTAGATAATAATGACAACAAATCTCCACCAGCATGAAAGTCCATGACAAAATACAGATTTATAGAGTCCTGGAAAGCATAATGCAGCTCTGTAATCCAAGGACTAGTACTGCTTGCCATGATATTCCGTTCTTCCTCATAACAGGATATCTAGGAGGAAAAAGTTTTAAAGTTGTTATAATACAATATCTTTTTGTTATGTATAAGCTGATTGAAATACATGTATAAACTAATTGAAATACATGCATTAATCTCAAAATCAAAAGTTACGAAACTTATATTTTTTTCTGTCAAATGAAAGAATATTAGCTATGAAATATTTTTCTTATCAAAATCTATTCTCTATAAAGGATGAAGATAAAATATGCAACTTACTTCTGGCTGAGACAATAAATCTGTTTTGCGGAGTACCTTCATAGCATATACAGATCCTGTTGATTTTTCTCTAACAACACGAACTTCACCAAAATGCCCCCTCCCAATTAAAGCTTTGACCTCAAAGTCTGAAGCTTTTTTCCTCAATCTTTTAGTCTGAGAAACAGCTTGGTTGTCTGTAGGTAAATTTGTAAAAATATATTAACAGTTCATGTCTCACATTCCATTATTAACTTAATAAAATGAGTTTTTTTTTTTTTGAGAAAATATATATAAAAAGACAAATAAACTAGTATACCGGTACTTACATTTTTTAACAAAGGAAGAGACATTGCTAATCTTCTGCAAATTGGCATGTGTGCATTCTTCATACAGGCTCAAAAAACCGTCCCATAAACAGTCTTTGCCTAATACATCTTTGTCTACAGCAGAATCTCTGGGAGACTTCACATTTTTTGAGGCCATACTCAACACAAAAAGTGGCAAACTGAAAAGTAACTTTAAAACTATTTCAAAAGAACAAAAAAAAGTATTAAAAAATAAACAAGGTTTTAGAAATGCAGTAATATTATAACAGGCTAGTTAAATAGATCACTGTCATGAAAGGGATAATTTTTCAAATACAATCAAACCTCAGTTTAAGAACATAATTAATTCCAGAAGAGTCAAAGGAAACAATAAAAATCAAATGATTGGGTCCAAAAAAAAAATTAATATATTTCTTTTTCACAAATATATGAATTTAATATGTTTACTTTTTAAATCTATATAAATAAAAATTTTAACAGGATTCACGCTATTAATCATAATTCAGAATGTTCTTCACCAATTGCCTTAACATTTACATACAAAATTGCAGAAAATTACGTAACGTGTTGATGTATATATTTTATATAGACATCACATCTATAATGTTTAAAAATAAAATTTATTCGATCGGTTTGGTAAAATTATTTCTTTACTTCACTTTATTTTTTTTAAACCATGGGAGGTAATTCAAAAGTCACAGAGTGCTAACTTATATGTTGTCAGTACATGTTTAAAAATAAACCACTACGCAGTGTGCAAACTAATTGTTTGCAGTATTTTGTATCAAATTATTTCTTTTTACTTTAGTTTGCAGATTATTATTACTACGCGTGGCTGGGAACAGCCAGTTAAATATAGAGTACTAGTATTTAATCAATTTGTGTAATATTTTTTGTTGAATAAAAAAAACAACCCACTTACAAAAATGTGAAATATACCAGTAAAGGACGCTGAGTGAGACCAAAGATGGGAGAAGATCTGCTCAATAAATGTCACACAAAACACACAAAAAAAAAAAGAAAAAAAAAAGCAGAAATTACATACAAACATTCCTCAATACATTGCTCATATATCCTGTTAAAAAAAATGTGTGTCTTGCATTTCAAGATCAATTTTATTTAAATTTCGCTCATCTAGTGAAACACATGTAATCCGAGATTATACTGTACTGTATTATATAATTAAACATATTGTACTTAGGGTTCGAAGTCGCGTAACGTAATTTTGAAAATTACGCGTAAATTACGGTAATTTAAAAATGCATATTTGACGGCCATTTTTAATTGTTTCTGTCGCAATTCATTGTGTTAACAGTGGTGATTAATTAATTACAGTCATTAGGAGTACCATCTACATCCGGCCACAAGCCTAAACCGGAAGTATTCGTTTGGTAAAACAGCGTAAACCGCAAAGTATATTGTTTGTTTTTAATCGTTTCAGTAAACATAATAAAATATTTTCAATAAGGAAGCCAAAGTCTGGTTAAAAATAAGACAAAATCATAAAAATTTTCAATTAAGTACACAATGCCGCCATGAGCTGTATGGCAAGCGGCCGCAAGTCAAACGGGGAGGTTATAAAATAAAAAAACCCCCCCAAAAAAAATGTTTTTTTTAAACATTGTCTACAGTACCATACCCAGGATTTGGGGGGGGGGGCTGTTCCAAGTTTTTAAAGGCAAATATTTGACAATTTTTTATGAGTTACTATCAGCAATAACATTTGGGGGGGGGGGGGCTGCAGCCTCCCAGCCCCCCCCTCCACCACCCTGGGTACGGCCTTGATTATCTATATATGTTCCAAATGTCATGAAACGTATAGAAAACATTTTACTGTGTATAGTGCTTCCGTCGATCGCGTCGGCCGTATTATGCTGCGTATTGCCCCAGCGTTGATCGCGTGTGCCGTCTTTTGCATTGCACCCGTCCAGCGTCGACCGTATTACTCAGCCAAAGATGGCCGCCGCTGATGCAGTCAGTACACGACGAAATACGTGGACGACGGGCAAATTAGTATGACCGGTAAATTACAAGTAAAAACCTTTGAAAACATTATTAAAAATACACCTACTAGCAATCAGTGAGCGTGAGCAACAAAAGGAACATACACTTTCAAGTAATTGGGCATTAATGGTACGCGTAATTTTGGCGCCAATCTTATGCGTAATTTTCGAACCCTAATTGTACTTGATAAAAAAATGCATCCAATAAAAGAAACTTGAACATAAATTGAGCCCAGTCAAGACATAAGGTAACAAAACCATAAAACTTTAATTTAAGAATTAATGTTTTACTTAAGATGGATGAGAATTTCTATTAATTTAGCTAAATGAATAATACCCCCTTCCTTCATAATGATTGACTTTAATTTATTCCACGTCTCAAATAGTTGGCTTTTCGTTGAAAATTCAATGTTCATTTTTCTGCATGTTTAACAACTTTTTATATGTAACTATTGTCCCCTTCAAAGCTATTTTAAAAAATTTGAGTCAGGGTATGACACTTTTTTTCTAAGTGAAGCGTATAAACAAAGGCCTAAAAGTATAGTTTAATTAAAGTATAGCTACATGGTATATACTTTTGTTTATAATTTAAGCAAAAATTTAAAACAATAAAAGAATTTTGCAATTATAAAAAAAAGTATAATATTACTATCATTTAGAAAAAAAATACTTAAATCAATTAAAAAAATAAATTTGAACTTTTTCATGTATTAATTTTAAAATCTAGATTCATGTTAAAGAAATCTGCTTTGATTGGAGGATGGTGGCACAATGTTTATCATATGCAGCTAGTAAAAATAGGAGATGTGAGAGAGAATTATTTTGGATAGAAACCAGAAAAAAACTCACAATCCCATGTTATCAGCATGTAGGAAAGCAGACAATGGTTATGAAACAGCTAAAAAATTCTCCACAATTGTCAATAAATTATGGTTTTTATATATTTTTTTAACTTTGAATTACCCAAGACTATAAAATCTTTATAAAAACACATCAAAAAATTATAAAATATACATTTGCAATGCCTTTTCAATTCGTCCTTTTCATGTTAGATTTATATTTCAATGCTATGTTTTGTTAGTTCACTCTCAGTTACCAAACTGCAAACAATGTTAGTAACATTTTACTACAACTTTTTATGTCAAAATTATGACATCGAGTTTATTGAATTATTTATGATTAAGCAATTTTATAAATATATTTAATGATCCAGTTTAATTCATAAAAAAAACTTACATATATTTGAATACTGTCAATACGTTTCTACGTTTCGGTTGGACACATTACAAAATCTAAATAAATTGTGTGCCTGCATCAGACATTCAAATTGTATATTGACAGGATTAAGAAGAACCTTTTATCGACATACTTCTCTAATTTCGATAAAAATTAATGTAAAAATATAGTAAAAACAATACCTTGATTTCTTTATGGAATAAAATTTATAAGCATCTACAAACTGTTAACAAACATACAAAAACATTCATAATTAATGTGCCATACTCTTAGTTACTTCAAATATCCCGCAGGCCGATTTGATAAACATTGCCAGATTTTTTTTATTTACCTTACTTAAATTTTCACTGTTAAAATGCTTACGTGTGCATTTGCTGAAAAAAAATCAAACACGTTTTCTTATAAATATTGTAAAATATTTACTATATTTGATGTTGAAACATTATTTTTATCAAATAATAAAAATATATCAGATTTTAAAATTAATATCGCCATAGTTAAGTTTTATAGCTGGCATATACAAATCCGAATGAGCCAATGAAACTGCAGAATAAGAAAACGCCACAAAAAAATTGGTTTGGATTAACTTTTTGTTTGGTTTCACAGAAAGTAGGTCATAAAAATTAATCTTAAGATGTCCTAGTTAGGAGGGCTGTTGTTGGGTCGGTTATAAGGTCGTAAGCAGGCCCGTAGCCAGGTCAAAGTAAGCAGGGAGGCACCAATACCCAGCAAGGGGGCACCTTCTCATTTAAGTTACTTTTTCTTTATTTTTTCCTCTTTTTCTTCTTTTTTAAGCGGGGTGGTGGGGGGGGGGGGGGGGGCACTCGCAGATCCGCCGACTTTTCTGAATCCACGGACTGACAGCGGACGCTTCGTATGGTTAAGTTGCGGACTCGCGGACTGACGCGGATCCTCGCGCCCTTGCCTATAATAATTTAGTTTTAATAGATACTTTACTTATTCGTAAACTTTTGCCACTGAATCTGAAAATAAATCAATAAATAAAAGTGTCTTTTTGAAGAATAAAAAACAGGGAGGGATGTTAAACAGGGATGATAACATTAATGTTACAACATCTAAAAAAATTTCAAGTCATTTAAACAGCTAAATTTCAGTAATGCAGACGCGCGGACTGACTGCAAACCAATGTTGTAAAATTCTGCGGACGGTACGCCGTACCGGCAGGCCCGTAGTCAGGTCAAAGTAAGCAGGGGGGCACCAGTACCCAGCAAGGGGGTACTTTCTCATTTTAGTTACTTTTTCTTTATTTTTTCCTCTTTTTCTTCTTTTTAAGCGGGGGGGGGGCACTCTACACCTATCGGACAAAACGGGGCCCTCAGAGGTCCTATCGCAAAATGAACTTTTGATGTACACATGGCAGGCCAAGGCCTACAAAATGATATATACATCATGGGTCTAGGACTTATAGTTGCTGAGATATAGCGCTCCTTTATTAATATAGCTTATATAGTAAAAAACGGTACTAAGGCCCCTTTTACGGCCCTGAGAGGTCAGATCGCGAAATGGAAAAAAGTCATTTCTTGGCAGACCAAGACTTACAAAATGATATATACATCATGGGTCTAGGACTTATGGTTGTTGAGATGTAGGGTGATGACGGACGGACGGACAGACAGACAGACAAAACGGGGCCCTCAGGGGTCCTATCGCAAAATAAACTTTTGATGTACACATGGCAGACCAAGACCTACAAAATGATATATACATCACGGGTCTAGGACTTATAGTTGCTGAGATATAGCGCTCCTTTATTAATATAGCTTATATAGTAAAAAACGGTACTAAGGCCCCTTTTACGGCCCTGAGAGGTCAGATCGCGAAATGGAAAAAAAACTCATTTCTTGGCAGGCCAAGACCTACAAAATGATATATACATCATGGGTCTAGGACTTATGGTTATTGAGATCTAGGGTGATGACGGACGGACAGACAGACAAAACGGGGACAATAGAGCATTTTTTTTCGAAAATGCTCTAAAAATGTAACCGTTCGGGTTTTCCCACTTTAATAGTTCTAGCCCAATGCAAACTTACTGAAGAGATAGGCTACTCATTAAAGAAATTAATAATTATGGAGAAACAGTCTATTCGCTACTATGGGTATAAAGCGTCTAAATATTTGTCAACATTTGAATAACAAACAAACAAACAACCGATTACACATTATAAAATACATTTTTAGAAATTTGTGTTTTTTATTTGATGTTTATTTACATTAAATATATTTAAACATTATTACAAATTTTCGTACATTACTTAAGAAAATAACATACACGGGTTTTATTATATTTTGCGTGTGTGTGTGGCGGAAAATCAGTAACCATAAATATAACAAGACGGCAACTAATATTGGCGGTGTGCAATATGACTGTACACAGGCCTTCCTGAGCGGTGCACAACATGACAGTATACATGTCTTCTAGGGCGGTGCACAACATGACATTATAAATGTCTTCTAGGGCGGTGCGCAACATGACAGTATAAAGGTCTTCTAGGGCGGTGCACAACATGACATTATAAAGGTCTTCTAGGGCGGTGCGCAACATGACAGTATAAATGTCTTCTAGGGCGGTGCACAACATGACAGTATAAAGGTCTTCTAGGGCGGTGCACAACATGACATTATAAATGTCTTCTAGGGCGGTGCGCAACATGACAGTATAAAGGTCTTCTAGGGCGGTGCACAACATGACATTATAAAGATCTTCTAGGGCGGTGCGCAACATGACAGTATACTTAATAAAATACTTTTTATTCTGTTCTAATTATGTTGTAATATGTGTGTGCTTTCGGCTGGTTGTGTGCACATGCACATATGCATTGCTTTTAGGAGACACTACTATCCATCCACAGACATCTGTCTGTCTTCTGTCTACCTGCCAGCCTGCCTGTCTATCTTTGTCCGTCCTTCTGTCTGTCTACCTGCCAGTCTATCTGTTTGTCCGTCCTTCTGTCTGCCCCATCAGATATTATGCTAGGCTGCCTTTCAGATTATATATTATACAGATAGCGCATCACTATATAAATAGTCCTCGTTTTTTGTTAAAAATTCTTGTTATTCGCTTTTGTTTCCTATGACGCTTTCCATTCATAAAAACACACATACATATTTACACCTCTTTGTTGTTATTTTTCAAGACATATAAAAAAGCGATACTATATTATTTAATTCATGAGTTCATGGGTTTTTAGGAGCTGACATATATATATGTAATAAGCACTTCTATTCAATGAATGGACTGATGAGTGTAAATATCATTAATGGCGGCGATGAAAGCATTGTTTCAAAACGAGGCATGCGTAATCTCTATGGTATATAATATGTGGGCTTCCACAGGTGTTATGTTGAAGCTCTATTATCAAAACTCTAAACTCTCGTTTCCTAAGCAAAGTGTCAAATTGTTTCAACTATTATATTTAATGAATATTTCAATGAAATGTGAGTTCTATCAACACACACAAACTTGTCTTAATTAAAAAAAAAACAGGAATTAGCATAATACAACAGTAAATATGTACCAGAAGGACACTACACATCAACACATATATGAATAAAGTTCAGTTCCGATTTCAATTGATGCAGAGAACTAATAACCCAATAAATACTTAATGAAATGTAGCAATGCAATTATAATTAAAACAATCGTGTAAAATGATAATGTATTCATGCAATCAGAGAAAGCTATCATACAGTCTACATATATCCTGATATTAAAAACAACAACTAACAAACGCACAGATCCGATTGGTTGTTGTTGTTTCGTGATTAAAAAAATATTGTCATGCAGAGGGCAGCAGCTATCGAACAACAGATAAACAAAATAAAAATGGCCAACAAGAAGTGACTTGGGGGCGTCATCTCATCCGGTTCAAGTACGTTGCTGAATTTGTCCAGATTGTATTCATCTGAATCCGTCCTCATTGCTACAGAAAGAAGTAAACTTTACTACATTTACTGTAAATACATTGACTAGAGTTATTTACATATACACAAGTAAAGATCATTGGAACTAACTTTTATAATTATATTACAATTAATAAATAAGCATGAAGACCCATGCATAGATATGGACCCATGCCTCCAAAACAAACATACAAACAAAAACCAACCTATTCTACCAATTAATGGGGATGGGGAGGGGGATGGATGGTCGTGCGGTAAAGCACTAGACTGTCGACCTGAAAGCCATAGCCTCCATGGCCATTGCACTATCGGCTATGGTGGCATGCCCGTAGCGTGCGGGGGGGGGGCAGGGGGCCGGCCCCCCCCTGCGTTTTGTCTGCCCCCCCCCCCGCTTATTTGTTCTACTTAGTAAAATGTATTAACTGCCCCCCCCGCCTGCTATTGCCAGGCCCCTGCTGTAGAATGCCTGGCCCCCTCCTGTAAAATTTTCACGCTACGGGGCTGTATGGTGGGGACTTACAACAATTAATGGGCTCCACGTTGTGATCAATGCCTCTATTGGCATAAACATTCTAGTAATCGTCTTTGTGTAATGGGAATCAAAGGCGCTTCGTTACAAAGATACAATTAAACTGCTATTTATAATGCTTCTTTTGACTATCTCATAGAAATAAAAGTGTTGTAGAAACACTTTATTAAAAAAAGTAGACTACATGAAGCGTCAAATAATTCTCAACAGCCAAAACAAAAAAAAAAAGTAATTTAATCAAATGTAATTAAAAAATCGCAATATGTTACGGTACTTACTCAAGATTCTCGAGGCAAAATACTTATAGGCCAGGTGCAAGATCTCCAGGAACACAAAAATTCCCGCCCACACAGCCACAGTCCGCTCACCAAATCTCCTCATCTCATAGGCAAAGTCTGTTATTTTGTAGGCATAGATGATTGCAGCAGCTGGAGAGAAGATAAAAAAAATAACAAACAACTCTGAAAGAAAAGGCTAGATATTGTCCATTGTTTAGACCTCATCCACTAGGCTATAGATTCTCCATTGTTAATAGCTGAGTTATAAAGCTAGATATTATGAGTCATTGATTACACCTCATTCACAAGGCTATAGGTTATCCATTGTTAATAGCTGAGTTATAAAGCTAGATATTATGAGTCATTGATTACACCTCATTCACTAGGCTATAGATTATCCATTGTTAATAGCTGAGTTATAAAGCTAGATATTATGAGTCATTGATTACACCTCATTCACAAGGCTATAGATTATCCATTGTTAATAGCTGAGTTATAAAGCTAGATATTATGAGTCATTGATTACACCTCAATCACAAGGCTAAGGATTATCCATTGTTTATATCTCAGTTATAAGGCTAGATGTTATCCATTGTTTATATCTCAGTTATAAGGCTAGATATCATCCATTGTTTATATCTCAGTTATAAGGCTAGATATCATCCATTGTTTATATCTCAATTATAAGGCTAGATATCATCCATTGTTTATATCTCAGTTACAAGGCTAGATATTATCCATTGTTTATATCTCAGTTACAAGGCTAGATATCATCCATTGTTTATATCTCAATTATAAGGCTAGATGTCATCCATTGTTTATATCTCAATTATAAGGCTAGATGTCATCCATTGTTTATATCTCAATTATAAGGCTAGATATCATCCATTGTTTATATCTCAGTTACAAGGCTAGATATTATCCATTGTTTATATCTCAGTTACAAGGCTAGATATTATCCATTGTTTATATCTCAGTTACAAGGCTAGATATTATCCATTGTTTATATCTCAATTATAAGGCTAGATATCATCCATTGTTTATATCTCAATTATAAGGCTAGATATCATCCATTGTTTATATCTCAGTTACAAGGCTAGATATTATCCATTGTTTATATCTCAGTTACAAGGCTAGATATTATCCATTGTTTATATCTCAGTTACAAGGCTAGATATTATCCATTGTTTATATCTCAATTATAAGGCTAGATATTATCCATTGTTTATATCTCATTTAAAACTATTGTCACAAATTAATTACAACATTCAAAGTATTTGGTGACAGTGGACACCATGACGTCACGTGACGTCTTTACCTGCGATGACGAGAGCCGCTGTCCCCATCAGCTTGTGGACAAAGTTGAAGAGCGGTCTGATCTTGCTGTCCAGTCCAGGCCTCAGCAGGCCGGACAGTACCTGGGCCAACACCAGAGACACCACAGTGAAACCTAAACACATGTGTGTGTGGGCTGACTCGTCCTAACCAATATGACAAATGACATAATAATGAACATATTGTCGACATAATGCCAAGTTTATGATAATTTACAATGTCCGAACGTATGTCTGGGGCACCACACTTTGTCTGGTGATATTATTGTCAGTCTCCACTTATTTCCCACCACCACTCCTTCTAATAAATTATCTAATCTATTTATTTATAAGCGACTGCCTGTTATAAACACATACAACTTCCATACAAACGTTTACTTCTCAACAGATATGTTGATCAGTTCCATTCTGAGGTCTTTCTGGGAGATATGTAGTGGCCCTAGACAGTATAAATGAATGCTGGTCAGAGATATGTAGTGGCCCTAGACCGTATAAAGGAATGCAGGTCAGTGATATGTAGTGGCCCTAGACCGTATAAATGAATGCTGGTCAGAGATATGTAGTGGCCCTAGACATTAAAAATGAATGCTGGTCAGAGATATGTAGTGGCCCTAGACATTATAAATGAATGCTGGTCAGAGATATCTAGTGGCCCTAGACATTATAAATGAATGCTGGTCAGAGATATGTAGTGGCCCTAGACAGTATAAATGAATGCTGGTCAGAGATATGTAGTGGCCCTAGACCGTATAAATGAATGCTGGTCAGAGATATGTAGTGGCCCTAGACCGTATAAATGAATGCTGGTCAGAGATATGTAGTGGCCCTAGACATTATAAATGAATGCCGGTCAGAGATATGTAGTGGCCCTAGACATTATAAATGAATGCTGGTCAGAGATATGTAGTGGCCCTAGACCGTATAAATGAATGCTGGTCAGAGATATGTAGTGGCCCTAGACATGAATGCTGGTCAGTAAGAGCCCTGGACAGTTACATTGTTTGCCTATTTATAAGAACGTCTCAGTGTTGACTCAACTTGTTTGTTTTTATGCAGTTCACATTTTTCTACCTATCCACCAACCCACACATCCATCAATCCCCATCCATCCACCGACACACCCACAAAACACCCACCAACCCACACATCCATCAATCCCCAACCATCCATCCACCCACACACCCACAAAACACCCACCAACACACACATCCATCAATCCACATCCATCCACCCACATCCCACAAAACACCCACCAACACACACATCCATCAATCCCCAACCATCCATTCACCCACACACCCACAAAACACCCACCAACACACACATCCATCAATCCCCAACCATCCATTCACCCACACACCCACAAAACACCCACCAACCCACACATCCATCAATCCCCATCCATCCACCCACACACCCACAAAACACCCACCAACCCACACATCCATCAATCCCCATCCATCCACCCACACACCCACAAAACACCCACCAACACACACATCCATCAATCCACGTCCATCCACCCACATCCCACAAAACACCCACCAACGCACACATCCATCAATCTGCCAACCGTCCATTCACCCACACACCCACAAAACGCCCACCAACACACACATCCATCAATCCCCAACCATCCATTCACCCACACACCCACAAAACACCCACCAACACACACATCCATCAATCCCCATCCATCCACCCACACATCCACAAAACACCCACCAACACACACATCCATCAATCCCCATCCATCCACCCACACATCCACAAAACACCCACCAACACACACATCCATCAATCCCCAACCATCCACCCACACACCCACAAAACACCCACCAACCCACACATCCATCAATCCCCAACCATCCACCCACACACCCACAAAACACCCACCAACCCACACGTCCATCAATCCCCGTCCATCCACCCACACACCCACAAAACACCCACCAACACACACGTCCATCAATCCACGTCCGTCCACCCACATCCCACAAAACACCCACCAACACACACATCCATCAATCCCCAACCGTCCGTCCACCCACACACCCACAAAACGCCCACCAACACACACGTCCGTCAATCCCCAACCGTCCGTTCACCCACACACCCACAAAACACCCACCAACACACACGTCCGTCAATCCCCATCCGTCCACCCACATCCACAAAACGCCCACCAACACACACGTCCATCAATCCCCAACCGTCCACCACACACCCACAAAACGCCCACCAACACACACGTCCGTCAATCCACGTCCGTCCACCCACACGTCCACAAAACACCCACCAACGCACACGTCCATCAGTCCCCAACCGTCCGTTCCGCACACACCCACAAAGCACCCACCAACACACACGTCCATCAATCCCCAACCGTCCGTTCACCCACACACCTGCAAAACGCCACCAACCCACACGTCCATCAATCCCCGTCCATCCACCCACACGTCCACAAAACACCCACCAACACACACATCCATCAATCCCCAACCATCCACCCACACACCCACAAAACACCCACCAACCCACACGTCCATCGATCCTGACCGTCCACCCACACGCCTGACAAACACCCACCAGCCCACACGTCCGTCGATCTGACCGTCCGTTCACCCACACACCACAAAGCACCCACCAACCCGCACGTCCATCAGTCCTGACCGTCCGTCCACCCACACCCCACAAAACACCCACCAACCCACACGTCCATCGATCCCCGTCCGTCCACCCACACACCCACAAAACACCCACCAACACGCACGTCCATCGAGTCCACGTCCGTCACCCACGTCCCACAAAACACCCACCAACACGCACGTCCATCAGTCCCCAACCGTCCGTCCACCCACACGCCCACAAACACGCCACCAACACACACGTCCGTCAGTCCCCATCCGTCCACCCGCACATCCACAAAACACCCACCAACACACACGTCCGTCAATCCCTGACCGTCACCCGCACCCACAAAACACCCACCAGCCCACACATCCATCGATCCCTGACCGTCCACCCACACACCCACAAAACGCCCGCAACACACACGTCCATCAATCCCCATCCGTCACCCACACGTCCACAAAACACCCACCAACACACACGTCCATCAGTCCCCGACGCATCACCACACACCCACAAAACACCCACCAACCCACACGTCCATCAATCCCCAACCGTCCACCCACACACCCACAAAACGCCCACCAGCCCACGTCATCCATCAATCCACATCCGTCCACCCACACACCCACAAAACACCCACCAACCCACACGTCCATCGATCCCCAACCGTCCACCCACACACCCACAAAACACCCACCAACCCACACATCCATCGATCCACATCCATCCACCCACACACCCACAAAACACCCACCAACCCACACATCCATCAATCCACATCCATCCACCCACACACCCACAAAACACCCACCAACCCACACATCCATCAATCCACATCCATCCACCCACACACCCACAAAACACCCACCAACACACACATCCATCAATCCCCATCCATCCACCCACACACCCACAAAACACCCACCAACCCACACATCCATCAATCCACATCCATCCACCCACACACCCACAAAACACCCACCAACACACACATCCATCAATCCCCATCAGAGGCGTAGCGAGGAAGGGGAAGGCAATTTGCGCCCGGGGCATTTTACCTTTTAATACCTTTTTAGCGCCCCACCCCCCATTCGAAAACCATATAATATTATATGTAAAATATACCGTTTGGCGCCCCCGAACCACGGCGCCCGGGGACATATGTACCCCATAGCTACGCCCCCAACTACGCCTCTGATCCCCATCCACCCATCTGACCAATCACCACCAGAGGACTACAGCCAAAATGCAACCAATAACAAAACTGACCTGTGTAATCTTGCCATCCAGCTTTATTAAGACCAAGATAACTCCAGATATTGTCAGGAGAAAGGTCATAATGGCGGACATTCTGTGAATCTGAAAAGAAAATGACATAAAAAAGGAACATCCTAGAACAGAAAACACTTTCTGAAATAAAATACAACACAGGCTTATTCATGTTTTTTTTTCCTTCGAATCTGGCACATTAGGAGATCATAGTTATTTCAAATAAATTCTTCCTTATAAAAACTACAAACACAGGTGAGTATGTTTATTATATTAATCTATGTTGTGGGACGGTAAACACATACTCTTTTCAGTATTAAATAGTCTCTAGCTTACATGAAACCAGATTTTGATGCCGCACAATTTTCTGTCATTAAATCCATCTTTATAGTACCTGGCCAAAATGATGGCCAAACCAGCAAAACCCAACCATGCTACTGCCATCAGAGACGCTAAAAAGAAAAACAAAAGCGTGCGAAATAAATGAACAAATTGGCATGTCAAAGTTGATTTTTGTTTCAGGCTGCTTGACAACCAGGCAACATAGAAAATTTAATGTAAAGTTTCCTGTCTTACCATGGGCTCTAATCAGTGCTGGCATGACACTACCCCTGTGGACTTTGTTTACTCCAAAGTTTACTGCATACTCTGAAATGACTGGCATCTCTGTGTGGTAGCCCAGTACATCGCTTACTGCAGTCACACAAAATAAATCAACAGAAATTAAAATCAGCAGGGCTGTTCCGAGTACTTACCATGCAAGTACAAGTACGAGTACAAATGCCCAAGGTGAAAGTACGACTACAAGTACTCACGATTTTTGTAATTAAGACTATAAGTTCAAAATATGCCAACCCAATGTGCGAGTACAAGTACCCGTCGCTTTTCTGAATCTACTTCAAATGTTTTGGAAATTATGGGAGGTGCCCGAATTTTAGTGATCACTATAAGATGTGCGCGTGCAACTCCACTAGCACGCGCGCACACACACATTACAACCAGGGGCCGATCCAGAAATTTTGTCTAGGGGGGGCACAAATAAAATGTGTCGGTAATTTCTTGATATATATATATATATATATATATATATATATATATATATATATATATATATATATATATATATATATATATATATAGGGAAAGAAAATATAAAACGTTTTTGGCATTGAATTCAGGTAACAGATACCAATCCTGTTATAAAAAATACAGTTCATATTGAATTACAAGTGTAAAAGGCGAGTCCACATATAAGGGATATCGCGCGCAATTTGATGGCGGGCAACCGATTGCGCAGGTGTGGACGTCGATTGCAGATTGTAAGCAATCGCTTGTAATATTGCGGGAGATTTAATTGCATAGGTTTGTATAGAGGTTGCGCAAGTATGGACAGGCAAGTTTGCTGGCGATATCGCCCATATGTGGATGCGCCTTAACACACAACATAGAGTGCCACTTAATATCTAAATCCTATGCCAACACTTCTCTTAGGGGGGGCACGTGCCCCTTAGGCCCCCCCTTGGATCGGCCCCTGACAACCCCCCCCCAAGCGCTCGCACACTCACACACGCACACATTGCAACTTAGCGCACAGATATTTCATCGGTTAGGCAGCGCACACAATTATTTTGTCCTTTAAAGTTGCGCCCAGCTCCACATCATTTGTCTCTAAAAGCCTTGGGAAAATTAGAGGGAACTTGAACTGATAATATTTTACAGTTATATTGTTGGGGATTTGTGTAAAAGGCTTAAGCACAGCATGGGACCATGGCTATATTAGTATAGGAATGATATGATATTGTAGGTCTATTTAGGAGTAACCATAACATGGCCGTTGAACTGATAACATTTTTACAGTTGCACCGATAACACCGCAATGAAACTGATAAAAATGTTGCAATTATACAAATAAAATTACAGTTAATTGAATTTTTCTTACATTTTCTGACTGATACCATTGCTGTTATTCTGATAACATTTTAGGTTAAACTGATAACATTTTAAGTTGAACTGTCAACATTTTAAGTTAAACTGATAACATTTTTACACTTGTAATGTGATTTTGCATTTAAGGGTAAGGTACAATATAGTGACCACTAGTATACAGGTAAAGAATTGACATGGTATACGAGACATTTGAGTATAAAGGTGACATCGTGACAATCCAGTTACCACAACTGGTTCAGACCGGCCAACAGTTCAAACCAGCAAACAACAAAGAGACTCACGTGTGTAAATCTTCCCCCAGGCGATAAACAGAAAGAAATTTTCTTTCATGTCAAACACGAACGAAGTGGGTGGGTGCTGTCCGAACTCTTCCAGGACAATGTCCATCTGCATGGACACTGGCCGAGTAAACCGACACGAGATTGTCCCATCGATTTTGGCCGCTTGTAAGTTGCTCATATTCGTCTGTCGACAGGGAAATAGAATGAGTGAATTGATCCATTGATTTTTAAAGATAAACTCATTAAATTGTTTCGTTAGAATCCGCGACTCATTTTCTGCTTGCTCCGTTTTTTAATTTTTTACAATCGTGCTTTCACAATGTAAACAAATGATGTATGATAAAAATAGAATTATTAAAACGATGAAATATTTTACGACAATCATTCAAGAGAATAAAAAAAAAATAAAGTCAATTAGCACGAGGTCACAGTATCGCCCAACGCTTAGAGTGCCCAGCTTAATGCGGTCAATGGCTGGTTCATTAATGTTGCCCGGATATGCTTGATTGCCCCACTCTTTAGTTATCAATGAAATAGACAGATATTGTGTGTTGCAAGATGTGCTCATTCTATTTTTAGAAACAACTTACTCTCGGTACCCGAACGTTGTATTTCACAGCATGGTTGAACCCGTTCTGTATGGTCACACTGTCAAACAATGTGGTACAGCTGATGGTTTGATCGTCCCCCTGTGATGAAAATAATAAAACCCGAAGGAAATGTGAATGTATTCAATACAATCAGCATCATTATATTTTTTTTTTCATTTACTAAAATTTTGAAAAGAAAATTAAAAATAATAAGCGTAACAAAACTTTGATCTCTGGAGATGACGTTGATAGAAATGAAAACAATAGTTACACCCCTTACCAGCTCAGATAGAGTTACCGTACCATGATTCTGTCGCGTGACAGGCCGAGCGACACATAGCCGTCCGTCCTAGCCATCATCTCGAAGGTCACCGTGTTGTCTGTGGAGTTCATCTGATAACTGACCGCTGCCTTGCAGTCATCCCCGCTGCAGTAACGCGGGTACAGGAGACAACCTTTGCTCTGGCCGCAGTCATCCCAGTTGACTGGAATCACGGCCGGACTGATTGGCTTGGCCTGAACAGTTAAAACAGGTCAAATTAAGTCATACTGGCTTGGCCTGAACAGTTAAAACAGGTCAAATTAAGTCATACTGGCTTGGCCTGAACAGTTAAAACAGGTCAAATTAAGTCATACTGGCTTGGCCTGAACAGTTAAAACAGGTCAAATTAAGTCATACTGGCTTGGCCTGAACAGTTAAAACAGGTCAAATTAAGTCATACTGGCTTGGCCTGAACAGTTAAAACAGGTCAAATTAAGGCATACTGGCTTGGCCTGAACAGTTAAAACAGGTCAAATTAAGTCATACTTGTGGCAGTAAACAAACATCCGACAGTCGTTTGGTAATTCTACTATGTTATAGGTCAGCCATATTGGAGAGATGAATAGATCGAAAGACACACTGGAAAGACCTATTAATAGATCGAAAGACATAATCATATTTGAGGGAGGGGACGGTTGGTCGTGGAATTAAGGTTCGAGGGTCCCGGGTTCAATTTCCGGCGAGAACCAAGGGAAATTTCAGATCATGATAAAAAGTTCCCTCCGTGTCCCCAGTACTGCCTCCATGCAAAGCCCTAGCTAGCTATTGGCGCGCCTTGTGCGAGTTACATTTTTACCACCCTCCTGCTCCCAATCTGTAAAGTGCAAAAACATTTTTGGGAAACTAAGGCGCTCAAAGTTGTCTGCGGCCCTGAATCGTGATAGACAGAGCGAGAGATGGACAGAGTGAGTGAAATAAATTGGAAAGCAAAAGCCTTGCTGTTACGATGTAGGGTTGTTTTGAGCACAATGGTTTACTCGTTCAGGAACAAAAATCAGCTTGGGAAAGGGGTGTGCCCTTGTGACCGAGGTCACCGTGTCAGATTCCTAGGTGGGAGGCTGTTAATTGATTGGGAATCGCCAGCTCGGGAAGGGGGTGTGTCGTTCCCGTGTCAGATTACTAGGGGGATGTCGGGACGCTCACGGAACCAAATTACCTGGAGAAAAATGATCGTGACCGTGACACGTAGGATGAAGTTTGGGTACCGTGGATGCTGAGTTAGAAAGTTTTACATGCCCCTTTTTCTAGATGTCAAATCTCTTTCCCACGTCCCAGACCAGAGTTAGTGGTTTAAGAATTAATTAGGAATAATAAATCACTTATGCCAAGCCAATCGTTTACTGTATATAAGCTGGACGATTTTGTATGTGAGACAGAGTCGGAGAGAGAGACAGAGAGAGAAGAGAGTCTGAGGACTAGATAGCAGAGTCGGAGAGAGGAGGAGAGGGAGAGGAGGTGAGAGAAGAGTCGGAGAGAGACAGAGAGAGAAGATAGTCGAGTGAGATAGCAGAGTAGGACGTAATCTGAAGTACTGTATGTGAGGAGAACTGGCGTCAACATATATATATAATAAAACTTGTGTTATTGGCAAAGAAACCGGTATTTTGTTGACTTATTAGCGGAGGTTGTACGTGAGCTGTAAAAATAGAAATATTGTCACCAGAACATCCACATCTACTCTCTCATACACCTAGACAACGATCTGTACGTGGCCAGGATTGGCATTGAGGACAATCCGCGGGACGTAACACTTGCACATAAAAAAAAAAAGTTAAAAACAACAAGGTAAGTTAGACTTAACAAGCGAATAAAAACCCAGAAAAACCCAGAAACTTCATTTAACTCACCACAATACTGGGTTGTACTGTAGGACCAGCAGAAGCAGCAGGGTAGACAATAGCAGAGCGAAGTCCGAAATATATTTTGAAAAAACTTTGAACAACAGTAACGCTGAAATATAAATGAATGAAAAAATAAAAAGAATAAAATAGGCAGATGTAAGAGTAAACAAATGAAGAAAATGGATCAATAATTTTATTTGATCTTGTGAGTTGCTTCAAACTTCCGGTTTTATTTCTTGGCATGAAACATTGTACGAAATTTGACTGTGACAATATGCGGCCCTCTAAACGTATCACGGACATATGTGTGTACGAAAATGGCCGATCTACATAAGTATGGCCCATATATATATTGATCATGTATACAACGGTTTATTAACCAATTACCTCATATCTCGATTACTTCATATCTCGATCACCAAAGATCTCGATTACTACAGACTTATTGAATTTTATAATGACTATATTAATCTGTCACAGTGACCATTGTGACTCATGAAGTCAAAAAGAACCGCCTTTGTGTTATTTATTATAAAGTAAAAACTATCTTGATAAACAGTACCGTAATTATTATAATAAGATTTTGTAAGTAAAAGTCATGAAATAATAGCAAAAAACTACTGGTAAAATGGGAGCCACACGAAGTAAATAAAGGGCCGTGTGCGGCTCCAAGAACCTATGGAGCCACCATTGACATATGATTGTTACTGTATCATAGTTTATTATAGAAGTATTGTTTTTAAATCTTATTTCTTGACTTACTCAAAGACAATGGGTCCAACGTTTTGATTTGGTGGCATCCAGTCAACCAGAACTGAACTCACCAGGTCAGTGTTGTTGTGGGTCACCATGTTCTGAGGAAAACATGCAAACATTGAGACAGTCGGTATTATTGACAGTGAGAACAGACATGTATAATTTGACTGTTGGCTTGTCTTTATGTATAATTTGACCACAACCCCTGACACTTGAACCGATTCTTATGACGTTCATAGTGAGGAGTAAAGACCGTAGTTTGGTCATTTAGTCACCTCTGGTCAAAGACCGTAGTTTGGTCATTTAGTCACCTCTGGTAGAGAATAAGGACTCGTTGAGAGAGCATAACTATTTTTTTACAGCCTTGGACGTTTATTATATGGTGTTTTATGGTGTTGTATGGTGTTATATGGTGTTGTATGGTGTTTATGTTAAGTTTTTGTTGTTGCTTTTTCCCCGCCAAATGTCCACCCTCCAGACATCCACCAGGTGTGAACAACTTTGGTTCAAACTTTTTAAAAAAGCCCTGTCTTGTCTTGTCTTGTCTACATTGACAATATTCCTCGAGGGTCTAATTATAAAGTTACAGTTTATGAACCTCAACTAAGAGTAATGAGAAATAATTTTTTTTCTGAAACTTAAAACTGTGTGAATCACGATTAAACGTCTGTTGAGGATGGGTTAAAAAACAACAACATAAAAAAGTACAAAAAGGTACATCATTTATAGCGTCATTTCATGTAGTGTCATACTAGTTAGACAGAAAGTGAAATATTGTCGTCTCTAATAACAAAACAATGGAATAACATTAAACAAACGGAAAGGAAGGTTGCGGGTGACTGCGCATGCGTGACTTAAAATGTCACTGTGCCATTTCAAACATATTTCAATCCATCCAAATGGTCTGTCTGCCTGTCTATCTACAACTATGCATCTATTTAATTGCACGTGTCCTGTATATACGTATGTATATTGTCATTGCACTTGGAATTGCACACATGAGACACGAGCATTCGGCAACATATGGACTTGGTTCTAAGTCACATATTTCCCCCCGCTCTCACACTAAGTAGAACTTGTTGATCCGGTAACAGGACCAATTGATGTTCTCACACTAAGTAGAACTTGTTGATCCGGTAACAGGACCAATTGGTGTTGTTCTTTATAGCGATCTCTCCACTCCCTCGCCATAGCCTGGGGGCTATACATACTGACCAAGGAGTCAATGACCCATGTCTTCCACCAAGCAATGATCCCGCAAAACAGAGAGAAAGTGAAAGAGAGAGGGGGGGGGAAGAGATTAGCGGGGGGGGGGGGGGCGCAACCTTTTCAAGGGGAAATAATATGACAATATAAGTGCCAGCAGAAATGAAACATTGTTTACATTTGTCTTCCCCTGACAGCTGATGAAGGCGAGCTTGTTGACGGGCCGAAGGTTGACAAACTCTCCGATTATGTCCTCTTGGTTGACCTCTGACCTCCTGGCTCGGAACTGCACACCCTTGAAGACAGCGCCGCTAGGGGAATCTATCATCACTGGTTGAAAGAGACAAACAAACGAAATATTTATCTCTATTGTACTTTAAAGAAAACGTTCAACAAAACAGGATTTTTATTTTATTGTTTTCAATTTTCTGAGTAATCAACAACAAATTATTTTTTTTTACAATTTTGTTTCTACGCAATATTTGTTTTTGTTTTGCACGAATGGCTGACAGAAAGAACAGCAGGTGAAAAACAGAGCCAGACACGGCGGGTGGGGCTGCTACCCAAACAATCGTCAGCTAGCCTGAGCCTTGAGAAAGAGGGCTTCCTTTTGGAATTATTTTTTTCCATGTAAATTTCTAAAAAGAAACTGGGGACTAATTTTGTGTGTGGGAAAAGTGGGCTGAAAGGTCCATCACTGTCATGAGCTCAAGATATCTGGCTTCGGTCCTGCTAAAGGTATACATTGTGTACTTTAATTTATATTTACATTTATTTTTTTGTCTTGTAACTGACCAATCAGGCCTCACCCCCTACCGACATCTTAGGTTACAATACTGTCACTCCCCCCCCCCTCCCATTGATAGTTTAAATTAGTTCTACGAACTTATTACAACTGTGTAACGCGTTTTAGAACTCTGAGAAACTATTAGATCTATATGGAGTTGTTAGAACTTTTGAGTCCTTTAGAACTTCATGGGGTGCTTTTGACTTTGTGAAGTTTTTAGATCGTTGTTTAGTGTCATTTACCTGTGACAGGTCGACCCGGTGAGTAGGTCAAGTTGGCGGTGACCTGGTAGACCGAGTTGTCCAGTTGGCTCTGGGTGCCTCTATGTTTAGGGTACATAGTCATGCACGTATCGGCCGGGGCGCCCTGGGGGTAGGCGTCGAGCGAGGGTAATACTGTAACGAGAGTTACATCAATGGACATTAAAGACAACATTTAGAGGTAGGCGTGGAGCAAGGGTAACACTGTAACGAGAGTTACATCAATGGACATTAAAGACAACATTTAGAGGTAGGCGTCGAGCGAGGGTAACACTGTAACGAGAGTTACATCAATGGACATTAAAGACAACATTTAGAGGTAGGCGTCGAGCGAGGGTAACACTGTAACGAGAGTTACATCAATGGACATTAAAGACAACATTTAGAGGTAGGCGTGGAGCAAGGGTAACACTGTAACGAGAGTTACATCAATGGACATTAATTAAAATGATGACAACATTTAAAGAGCGGTACTATTGTTCTTTAAAATTAGGGATTCGGAAAAAAAGTACAGGTAAAATAATATTATCTGAATATTAATTTCTTGAATAGTTTGATTGAATAATGTACTAACTTTGAGAATAGTACCGGTAATTAAATGTTGTTTTTTGGTGACAGGTAATTTATTTGACTGTAATCCGTTTATAAAAAACTTAATTTCTGGAGTACTCGAAAGTCAGTGGTGATTTGAAAAGAAATATGGAAGTCCTACCCGTGGGACGGATGGCCGAGTGGTGTAGATACTCGACGGTCGACCTGAGAGTCCTGGGTTCAATCCTCAGTAAGAATTTTTCCAGGTGAAATTTGTTTCTAAGTCGTCCCACAAGTTCACCCAGCTTTAAATGGGTACCTGACTTTAGTTGGGGAAGTAAAGGCGGCTGGGCGTTGTGCTAACCACACAATCCCTTCATATGCCGAGGTTATAGAAACAGATAAATTCTACACTTCATCTGCCCCGATGTCCCGTGGCCGAGATGCTACCTCGAGACGTAGCATGCGTGAGTTTAGTCAATGTGCTGTAGAAGGCATTGGTTTAGTCAATGTACTGTAGAAGGCATTGGTTTAGTCAATGTACTGAAGTAGGCATTGGTTTAGTCCTGCTTTCATTGAATCATATCATTCTTATTTCATTCACTAAATCTTATCACATTGATTATGATATAAATATTTGAAACTATTTAGTATTTTGTTTTATTACTTAACAGGGCTACGTAACGGAATATTGCTCTCCAAAGACACCAAGCAAGACCACTATGGACAAGACTGTATATTTCTCAGTGATGGGCAGTAACTATAAATTAATAGTTAAACTATTGTTGTAACTACCATTTTAAAAAGTAGTTTAACTATCAGCTAACTAACTTTTTATCAAAAAGTAACTTTTAACAAAAACTTTTATTTTTTAGTTTAACTTTTTTGAACTAACTTTTTAATTTAAGTTAATTTTAACAAACATATTTTTTAATGAAAAATTTAAAGGTTTAATAAACAATAAATAGGTAAATTAATGAAAATATCAATATTATTCACATTAATCATTTTGTTTATAATGTTAAGATTTTCAAAAGGTTTATAACAATAACAACTTTCAAACTAGTTTTTTGATTTATATCTAAGAAAAACTGATTCATCAAAAAGAACATCGGACATTTTACACCTTCAAGATGTTAAAATTTGGCCCGCAACACTAAAAAGTCGTTCAACGGCTGCACTACTGGGAAGTGTTGCTTTGTATCAACAAAATGCAGCAGCCAATCGTGGATATGAAAGCAATGAAGAATTTTCTGAGGAAGCGTTTCTTAAATAAAGTTCGACTTCACTGACAATTTCAGCTGTATTTGCTGGCTGTCGATCTTCATGCATGTAACTGTATAAATCATCTTGTACATCTGATGACAAAAGTGCACGTGTTCCACCTTGAGCTTCCATTGACTCTTGTTCGGAAGTTGTCATGTGCTGTACAGTCTGTATGAGTAGTTCTTTCTTTGAGAATCTCTCATTTGGGTCTAGATAATTTAATTTAAACTTTGGTAGGAGCATAGTTGCCAAATAATAATCATCAGATTTAAAAACTTCCTGGAAACGTGTTTCTAAACCATTTATAAGCACATTAATTAATGGCATCATTAATTTTAAAGTGTGAAAATTTGTTCATTATGTCGTTGTAAAAATCCTTATACGTCATGAAAAAATACACTGTTTCATGACAATTGCGGTTGTGATGCACCGGTTGATCAAAACAACGTGCCCAAAGTGTAGAAGGAAATACAAAAACCAAAGACGTTAAATAAAGAAATTTTATGAATAAGAAAAGGTCAAAGACAAAATGTTCACATGATAATTTGAAATTTTTCGAAATATTCAATAAATGGAAAGGAAATATTTTTAGTTACAATATTTTAGTTAAACTTTTTTAGTTATATCTAAAAAAATGTAGTTAAACTGATGATTTAACTAAAATTTTTTAAAAAAAGTTAAACTTTCTATTTAACTTTTTAAAAAGACTTTAACTAAAAGTTAGTTACATTTTAGTTAAAATTTTGTAACTTTTGCCCATGACTGATATTTTTGGTAGATTCACAATATCCATATCAATTGATATGGAAGTACCGATTCACTGACTGGGTGATAATTCAGCCCACAACTCCATGTCAGGGTTAGGCCCACCATGTCAATTATCTACACGGGAATCGAACAAAAATATCTGGAATGTGGACGCGGGTGTGTGTGTGTGTGGGGGGGGGGAGAGTTATGGTCAATAGATTCAATATAAATAAATAAGCAAACGGATTCAACGCAAATTTAGTGAATGTAAAACAATGATTCTCAAAATGTGGATGTCACGGAGGTAAGGGGGGGGGGGTCGCAACGAATTGTATAATTACTGGCTAGAGGAATCACATGAAGATAATTACATATTTATTTATCATAATTAGTCTGTGTTACACAAATATAAATGTTTGAAAATATTTAAAAAAAAATAAAATCTTTATACTTCAATCTATAAACTTGGATAAAATGAACGAAGCTTTCATGTCTGTTTTCATAGTTTGTCTTTGAAGGTGGGTCGCGAGAACAAAACAGGATTCAAAGTGGATCGCGGTGGACAAAACAGGATTCAAAGTGGATCGCGAGAACAAAACAGGATTCAAAGTGGATCGCGAGAACAAAACAGGATTCAAAGTGGATCGCGATGGACAAAATTTGAGCACCGTCGAGAACAAAGAAAAAATGGGAGTGATAGGTTAAAAATGATTCTGTATTAGGATGGTGGATTAATGTAATGATTATCTCTGGATTAAACAGTTTGTGTACAGTGGTATGTGTGGTATGGATATATGAATGGAACGGATGAACGGACTGGGTGTAGTAATAATGAAACCAATTAAAAAAAAAATTACTTGTAATGCAACACTAGATAAATATTTTTTGGGGTTAGGTAAACACAATGGCGGTTCATTCATGCGCCACAGTTAGGGCGATGGTTTACACGCACGAAAATGGGAAATTTAAAACTCTTCAAGAATGTTTTAAAAAAAAAAAAATCAACTGTACACTGATTGGAATCATGGTTAGTGTTCCCCCCCCCCCTCCGCCGCCAGCTAACAATGCCAAATGACTGGTCGATCCAAGCGCGTGCAGCTCAACTGAACACGATCATGTCCTGTTGGCGCTAGTTGTCACGGGGTAAACATCGGTCACCGCAGATCAACGAATATTACCGAAGATCAACAAATATCACCGCAGATCAACGTGCGTGTATTTGGATGGGATCGACACCAGATCCACCAAGTCCATTGGTATTGTTTATGAGTAGTATTTGTAAGCATACATGTTATATAAATGTATATGTTCTTCTTGGTGTGATTATTATTTAAGTATGTGCAATCATGCCAATATCAAGGCAGTCGTTGTATAGGCCTAAGTGTTATTGATCCTAATTTCAACTATGATTGAAATCACAAGCTAGCTGTTGATTGGCTGCAAGTCCAGCATGTGATCAGTATCGCCGCTATGGCGGGGGGTGGGGGTGCAGCTAAAACACATATAAACGGCCATTGCTTTTGGAAGCTTTTCTTACCTCCCCCCCCCGGGGTCGTGTGCTACAGAATGCCTTAAGGTATTGGTGATATTGTGATCAGTGGTCCTCCCAGTTGACGGAGATTGTCAGGGGGCCAAGATAATTTGACGTCATCCGTGCCAGAATCATGTGTTCAAGTATCTTGTTTTTAAATGAAATGAAAGAAAATAACAATGGTTGCTTTTATTTTGAAGAACTTTCTTTTTACAAAAAAATTATATATATATATATATAATTTAGGGTGATTCAGAACAATATGGTAAAAAATTAAATTTTGAATTTAACTTTGGGCACCCCCCAAAAATGTTCCAATATATGAAAAAAAAATTCAGTACAAATTTTAAATTTTTTGGACAATATTAAGAGGGTGCTACCGCCATGTTTAGTTTTAACAAATAATAATAATGAAAAAATCAGTATATTTATTACCAGTTAAACAAATCTAAAGTTTTTTTACTTGTTTAATAAAAAGTATACAAACAATGAAATTAATAGTTAAATTTTGGTTCAACTGCACCAATGTTGACTTGTTCCTGTCTGGGCAGTTCTGTCTATACTGTTTCACACCCTCAGCAGGTACTGTTTCTGTTCTTCATTGTTTGTGTGAAGTTTATTGTAATCTTACATAACAGCTACTCCAAGTTCTGCTATGTCATTCACAACTCTGAGAGAGGATAGTTCAGCATTTGCTTTTTTGAAGGTTTCATTGGTCTCCCAACTATCTGGATCACTGCTCAAAATTCAGATGACAGTCCAAAAATGGCAAAAATACGAAAGGTGTTATTTGAAACAAAATCATCAAGTTCTTTGAATTCTATCAGAGATTGATCAATTGTTGTTTTTTTCAAAGAGCCAGGTAAACCATTTGTTTTCAAACATCTCACCATTTTCTGTTTTATGTCAAGTGGTACTTCATCCTCAAAAAAAGCCAATGCAACAAGTTCGTCTGATAAATACCAGAGGTGTCTTAGAAATTTTTTCAAAGCCACCGCTGAAATCTGTGAATCAGGATAGCTGCAAGCAAATACGTAAATGATACAATAAATTTTATAATATTAACAATTTCACTATTCACTTGGTACATTAAATTAATTAGTCCAACTAATATTAACCCTCACCCTAACCTTTGTAGGCTTTTGATAAGCCAAAGATCATTTCGAGGAGCTGAAATGGCTGATGGTGCTGTAAGCCAGGCTGTAGTGTAAATTCTTGTGGCAAAAAATGCATATGTTTCTGAGACCCCGTTCTTCTTTTGCTGTGAGTCGAAATTGGGCCCGAAATAGTCATATTTTGATGGCATATATGGCTTTGGCCATCCCCCTAGCACGATAAAGTCCAGCTGGTTGTTTAAATGATATACATTTTGCTGGAATTCCTCCAAGATAAAAAATGACTAAGTCAAGTAGCTTTCGGTAATCGTCACGAGGTTGAAAAGTTGTGAGCTGTTTTTGTGCAAATTTGATAATTTCTTCAGCAATGTCAACAACGACTGATGTACTAGACTCCTCTGTTAAAACAGTCTGAGATGTTGACTTATCAATTAGTGGCAAGTGTTGTTTAAATCGCTTAAAGATTGCTATGTCTGAACTTGTAGAAGGACCAAATGAATGCTTCACACCTGCTTCCAACATAATTTCAAGCATATGATGACGACAGGCCAGCCACAACATTTCCTTCTGCATCTTTCGCTCCAGTAGGACACATGCTCCATTGAATTTTGCTCTACTACTGGACATCTTTATTAAACTAGTTGAAACGATTTTAAGAGATACAATACACAAATCTGAGTGATATTATAATATTAATTTTGTGTAAACGTGGCCAAAGAAATTAGACAAAAAAATTTAACAAAGAATAATCAACAGCAAAGATTAAAATTAACTGAAATAAATAAGAGTGACATTGTATCTTCATCATTTCACATTAATTAATAATATGTTTTGGGCATAGTCAGTCAGGCAGTCACGTTATTACCAACAAGGAGTAGCATAATTGAAATTCGTAAAATTCACAACGTGGTAGCAACCATTAAACATGTGTCAAAATCAATAAAAATTTTACTGATTTATTTTTTCATATATTGGAACATTTTTAGATGGTGCCCCATGAAAAATTCAAAACTTCATTTTTTTGAATCACCCTAATATATATATATATATATATATATATATATATATATATATATATATATATATATATATATATATATATAATTATATCAAAAATACCACATTTTGTTTAAAAAGGCTATTGATGAAATATCGTCACATTAAACATTCATTAATAAAAGTACATGCGCAACATCGTTTCAAAAGATTCTGGTTCCCACACTCCGGACCGATTCGAATTTCAGGGCTGGAAAGCATCGACATTAAAGAAAGAAAATGAATATACAAGTACTAAAAAAACAATATTTATACATTGTAAGCGTATCGAATACATACAGTATCGTGTTTGACATAGACGTCACTTTTAACCCCAGGGGTAATAATGGTGCACAGAGAGCGGTGTGGTCTACATCTGGTCTAACCGTGTGTTGATTCACTGACAGAAATACATGAATAGTCTCCCCCCTCCCCCACACACACAACAAACATAGGCTCAATCATTCAATAGTTTGTACCCAATGGCAGCAAAACACGGAAATGTGAGATTCTAACATGGAGACATTATTATGATTAACGTATTTTTTTTGTAAGCTGTGCTAAAATAATTTTTTTTTAAAATTTCTCAAGTTGGAATTCGCCTTCATTTAATTCAAAAAAAATTATTAAATACGATTTAAACACAGGTACAGAATATAAAAAAAAATTGTGTTAACATAAAACGTATTGCCTGGTGGGACAAAATAGTTGAATACAAGACCGAGACCTTGTACTACGTTATATTAACTCGAATTCTGTTTAGTGGGTCAACTATTCACACAACATACCCAGTTGTTGACCAGATTGAAGATTCGGTTGAACTATTTCCGATAATATTGGAAGTAGGTTCAGCTCTTTATATACAATTTTTCTGCTCATACCCCCCCCTCCATCGACAGGAATGGCACACATAACATGGAGGTCGGAACTCTCCCCAAAACAAGGACTAGCTCTCCCATTGGCCGCACCCCCATCATATTAGTGGCGTAACAAGCTTTGGTGGCTCGCAATAGATTTGCCACGTACAGAAAATACAACAGCAGGACAGCCATATCAATATTCAAAGTCACGCCTATGTGTGATGCTGTTGATAAAATCGTACATTTGTCTCAATGGGTTCCAGATGGAGAACATCGCCTGAAAGTACAATGAACTGCAGGTAGGAGAACATCGCATGAAAGTACAATGAACTGTAAGGAGGAGAACATCGCCTGAAAGTACAATGAACTGTAAGGAGGAGAACATCGCCTGAAAGTACTATGAACTGTAAGGAGCAGAACATCGCCTGAAAGTACAATGAACTGTAAGGAGGAGAACATCGCCTTAAAGTACAATGAACTGCAGGGAGGAGAACATCGCCTGAAAGTACAATGAACTGCAGGGAGGAGAACATCGCCTGAAAGTACAATGAACTGCAGGGAGGAGAACATCGCCTGAAAGTACAATGAACTGCAGGGAGGAGAACATCGCCTGAAAGTACAATGAACTGCAGGGAGGAGAACATTGCCTGAAAGTACAATGAACTGCAGGGAGGAGAACATCGCCTGAAAGTACAATGAACTGCAGGGAGGAGAACATCGCCTGAAAGTACAATGAACTGCAGGGAAGGGGGTGTGTTTATTTCATTGTAATACAGTATTGCAGCGGGGCCGCCTTAGGCCCTGCTGAATGCTACTAATTGGGCCCCGCGCCTGGCCGGGGCCCCGCAATTTACATTTATCAAATTAATAGTCATAGTAAAAAAATATAGAAGAATAGCCTCACAAGCATCCGTTAAATTGGGCCTCGCAATTTGTAAGGCCGGTCCTGTATTGCAGTATAGGGTTTATTTCATTGTAATAAAGAATTGCAGTATACCATATCATGTAAATGTATCAAGAATCAGCGCCATGGGGGCACCAGGGGCAAATAGCCCCAGACAAAATTTAACAGGCGGAGCCGCGGACTTTACAGGCAGGGGCACTGAAAAGATATTCCGGACCCATGTGTAAATAATGTTTGTGGGTAGTTGTGCAGGCTATTATAGCCCTTTGAACAACCGTAGATTACATTGACATGGGTACGGACTGGGACTGGTCTAAGCCAGGGGTGGCCCCACGCATCAGGTCAATGAGACCCAGGGGTGGCCCCACGCATCAGGTCAATGAGAACCGCGCCCCGGTTTGTATGTAACAAAAAGAATTTAATGAGCCGCGCCATAATGAGTAAATGAACATTTAATGAACAAAAGTAGTCCAGTTATATATAGTCATTGGCAGTCGTATGAACAAAAGTAGTCCAGTTATAATATATATAGTCATTGGGAGTCCTGCTTAATTCAGCGAAGAACCTCACGTGGCTCTAGGAGCCACATTAGGCCTCTCCTGGTTTAACGTAATGTATCAACTCTTTTTGAGTTTCTCCTGGTTTAACGTAATGAATCAACTCACACTGAGTCATTTTTTCCTTCTTTTCATTTCATTAGTTCCTTGTCCATTAAATTTGGTTAAACTGGCATTGACCGGAAGTGTGGCCATTAGTTCCTTGTCCATTAAATCTTGTTAAACTGGCATTGACCGGATGTGTGGCCATTAGTTCCTTGTCCATTAAATCTTGTTAAACTGGCATTGACCGGATGTGTGGCCATTAGTTCCTTGTCCATTAAATCTTGTTAAACTGGCATTGACCGGATGTGTGGCCATTAGTTCCTTGTCCATTAAATCTTGTTAAACTGGCATTGACCGGATGTGTGGCCATTAGTTCCTTGTCCATTAAATTTGGTTAAACTGGCATTGACCGGATGTTTGGCCAACCCTGCAATCTATTTATAGCAGTATAAAAATGATATGCTGTTGAGGAGCATTATGGGGCCCTTGAGATTCATGGACCCCATGATGCATCGGGCCTGTTCAGGGGTGGACTTGTGTCAGTTGAGGCCCCGGGTGCAGAAGAAAATGTTGGGCCCTTTAGGAAAAGAGAGACTTATCAAAGGGTTTGAAATTGGGCTATTTAGGGCCCCTAAACTTTCGGGGGCACTGGGCGCGTCATTGAGTCCGCCTCTGATTCTATTAGTTGACCTTCTGGCAAGTACTATGTTACATTTTTAGCGTAACATATATTCATTGTATCAAGTATCGACTCCCCATTCATTATTGTATTAAAACGGAATGTTTATCATCTATATAATAGTGTGTAAAACGTCTTACGTGAGGATAGCCAACATCCGCTCTCTGAAAGTAAAGATAAAATTATTCGGCTCGACCTGGTCTATCTCTGTAATCCCCCCCCCAACCCCTAATTACGCCCATTTAATGAAGGGGCTGATTTTCGTTCGGCTGGGCATCAGGCGTATACTCGAGTCAAAGGGGCGGGGCAGGTATGAGAAAGGAGGGATAAGATCTCGTTCATTACGGGACACAGCGTGATGTAAACATTGGCGAACTAACGGAGTGCTTGATGATGTTTTCAACAACAGAATAGAGCCATCTACACATGTAAAAAAGTGCGTTTTATTAATACGGAAATCTAGACAATTTTCTAGGCAGGGGGTTCCATTCCCATGAGACCCCTAGCACACAATTTCTATCACGGCCGCGATAGGCTCTTTTGCTAAATACCCTTAAATGTCTTATCTATCTATCTATCTATCTATCTATCTATCTATCTATCTATCTATCTATCTATCTATCTATCTATCTATCTATCTATCTATCTATCTATCTATCTATCTATCTATCTATCTATCTATCTATCTGTCTGTCTGTCTGTCTGTCTGTCTGTCTGTCTGTCTGTCTGTCTGTCTGTCTGTCTGTAAATTATAGATAGTATGACACTATAGCTACATAAAAATATCTGTACTCTCTAACTCAGCTTGCCAGCTCACTTTCTCTCTCTCCCATCCCCCTCTCTCTTCAACATCGTGACATTACAAAGCTGCATCATCAAATTTCAAAACTGATGTCATTTTTTTTTAATATTTTAAATTGAACAAATACTAAACACAGTCCTACACCGTCTGACTGCCAGTCGAGCCATCAGCAACTAAACACAGTCCTACACCGTTTGACTGTCAGTCGAGCCATCAGCAACTAAACACAGTCCTACACCGTCTGATTGCCAGTCGAGTCATCAGCAACTAAACACAGTCCTACACCGTCTGACTGCCAGTCGAGCCATCAGCAACTAAACACAGTCCTACACCGTTTGACTGTCAGTCGAGCCATCAGCAACTAAACACAGTCCTACACCGTCTGATTGCCAGTCGAGTCATCAGCAACTAAACACAGTCCTACACCGTTTGACTGCCAGTCGAGCCATCAGCAACTAAACACAGTCCTACACCGTTTGACTGCCAGTCGAGCCATTAGCAAACAGTTTGTCATTGCAAACAAAAATAAACTTTTTTTTTTCAAAACAAATCACAAAATGAGACTGATGAGACGTAGAGATGTTCGCGTTTATTAATTTGAAATGACTGTCTATATATAGTCGATACATATAGTCGATACATATAGTCGATACATATAGTCGATACATATAGTCGATACATATAGTCGATACATATAGTCGATACATATAGTCGATACATAGTACTACTTATATACCAAACAACAAATCACAATGCAGATCTCAAACATTTCGTGAGCGAGTACCTAAGACAGATCTCAAACATTTCGTGAGCGAGTACCCAAGATGCTCCTCAAATATTTTGCTAAAGGGTACCAAAGATGCTATAGACACAGTTGGCTACTGTAAGTTATTTTGAGAATATTTTTTAGTTCCATTAGTTCCATTAGTTATTTATTTAGCCGAGTAATCCATTAAGGATAAGCTATTTATTTAAACACCTGTCAACAACACTACCCCCACCCCCATATCTGATTCCACTGAAATTCTCTGTCTAAGCCCCAAAGCCTACACCTACACAAAGCATAAACTTAAAAATGTCCCTGCACTCACTCACACACACGCGCGCACGCACACACATTCACTCAAACACCCTCACTCATATACACAAAATCACACACTCACTCGCACACACACTCACTCACACACACGCGCGCACGCACAAACACTCACTCACACACACGCGCGCATGCCCACACACTCACACACACTCACTCATACACATACTCTCACACACACACTCGCACACACACTCTCACACACACACTCGCACACACACACTCGCACACACACACTCTCACACATACACTCGCACACACACTCTCACACACACACTCGCACACACACACACTTCGCACACACACACTTTCACACATACACTCGCACACACACACTCTCACACGTACACTCGCACACACACTCTCACACACACACTCGCACACACACACTCGCACACACACACTCACACACACACACTCGCACACACACTCACACACACACTCGCACACAGACACTCGCACACACACTCTCACACACATACACTCGCACACACACTCTCACACACACACTCGCACACACACACTCGCACACACACACACGCACACACACACTCTCACACACACACTCGCACACACACTTTCACACACACACTCGCACACAGACACTCGCACACACACTCTCATACATACACTCTCACACACACACTCGCGCACACACACTCGCACACACACACTCACACACACAATCGCACACAGACACTCGCACACACACTCTCACACACACTTTCACACACACACTCGCACACACACACTCTCACACATACACTCGCACACACACTCTCACACACACTCGCACACACACACTCGTCCACACACATTCTCTCTCACACACACACCCTCACACATTCTCACACACACTCGCACACACACACTCACACACACTCTCACACACACTCTCACCCACACACTCACACTTTCACACACACACTCGCATACACACACTCGCACACACACACACTCTCACACACACACGCACACAAACACTCGCACACATACACACGCACACAAACACTCGCACACATACACACTCGCAGACACACCCTCACCCGCACACACACTCTCACACACACACTCGTACACACACACACGCACACACACTCTCACACACACTCTCGCACACACACACTCGCACACACACTCGCACTCACACTCTCACACACACTCTCGCACACACACACACACTCGCACACACACTCTCACACACAAACTCGTACACACACTATCACATACACACTCGCACACACACACACACTCGCACTCACACTCTCACACACACACTCGCACACACACACACTCGCACACACACACACACACTCGCACACACACACACACACACACTCGCACACACACACACACTCGTACACACACACTCGCACACACACACACTCGCGCACACACATACACACACTCGCACACACACTCACACTCGCACACACACACACTCGCACTCACACTCGCACACACACTCGCACACACACACACACACTCGCACACACACACTCGCACACACACACTCGCACACACACACACACACTCGCACACACACTCGTACACACACACTCGCACACACACACACACACTCACACTCGCACACACACACTCGCACACACACTCTCACACACACACTCGTACACACACTCTCACACACACACTCGCACACACACACTCGCACACACACACACACACTCGCACACACACACACACTCGTACACACACACTCGCACACACACACACACTCGCACACACACACACACTCGCACACACACACTCGCACACACACACACTCGCACACACACTCGCACACAAACTCGCACACACACACACACTCGCACACACACACACACTCGCACACACACTCGTACACACACACTCGCACACACACACACACACTCACACTCGCACACACACACTCACACTCGCACACACACACGTACACACACACTCGCACACACACACACACACTCGTACACACACACTCGCACACATACACACTCGCACACACACCCTCACCCGCACACACACTCTCACACACACACTCGTACACACACACTCGCACACACACTCTCACACACACACTCGTACACACACTATCACACACACACTCGCACACACACACACTCGCACTCACACTCTCACACACACACTCGCACACACACACACTCGCACACACACTCTCTCACACACACACGTACACACACACAATCGCACTCACACACAGTCACTCGCACACTCACACTCGCACACACACTCACACTCGCACACAGACTCACACTCGCACACACACACACACTCGCACACACTCACACTCGCACACACACTCGCACACACACACTCGCACACACACACACACACTCGACACACACACAGTCACTCGCACACTCACACTCGCACACACACTCTCACACATACGCTCGCACACAAACACTCGCACACATACACACTCGCACACACACCCTCACCCGCACACACACTCTCTCACACTCGTACACACACACTCGCACAAACACACACACTCGCACACACACTCGCACACACACACACTCACACTCACACATACACTCGCACACACACACACACTCGCACACACACACACACACTCGCACACACACACACTCGCACACACACACACACACTCGCACACACACTCGCACACACACACACACTCGCACACACACACACACTCGCACACACACACTCGCACACACACACACTCGCACACACACTCGCACACACACACACTCTCACACACACACTCGCACACACACACACACTCGCACACACACACACACTCGCACACACACACACACTCGCACACACACACTCGCACACACACACACTCGCACACACACACACTCGCACACACACACTCGCACACACACACACTCGCACACACACTCGTACACACACACTCGCACACACACACACACTCGCACACACACACACACACTCGCACACACACACTCGCACACACACACTCGCACACACACACACTCGCACACACACACACACACACTCGCACACACACACACACTCGCACACACACACAGTCACTCGCACACTCACTCTCGCACACACACTCGCACACACACACACTCTCACACACACACTCGCACACACACACACTAACTCGCACACACACTCTCACACACACACTCGTACACACACTCGCACACACACACACTCGCACACACACACACACACACTCGCACACACACACACACATACTCGCACACACACTCGTACACACACACTCGCACACTCACACACACACTCGCACACACACACACTCGCACTCACACACACACTCGCACACACACACACACACACACTCGCACTCACACACACACTCGCACACACACACACTCGCACACACACACACACTCGCACACACACACACACACTCGCACACTCACACACACACACTCGCACACACACACACACACTCGCACACACACACACTCGCACTCACTCACAGTCACTCGCACACTCACACTCGCACACACACACACTCGCACACACACACACTCGCACACACACACACTCGCACACACTCGCACACACACACACACTCGCACACACTCGCACAAACACACTCGCACACACTCGCACACACACACACTCGCACACACACACACTCGCACACACACACACACTCGCACACACACTCGTACACACACACTCGCACACTCACACACACACTCGCACACACACACACACACTCGCACTCACACACACACTCGCACACACACACACACACACTCGCACTCACACACACACTCGCACACACACACACTCGCACACACACACACAATCGCACACACACACACACTCGCACACTCACACACACACACTCGCACACACACACACACACTCGCACACACACACACTCGCACTCACTCACAGTCACTCGCACACTCACACTCGCACACACACACACTCGCACACACACACACACACACACACACACACTCGCACACACTCGCACACACACACACACTCGCACACACTCGCACAAACACACTCGCACACACTCGCACACACACACACTCGCACACACACACACTCGCACACACACACACACACACTCGCACACACACTCGTACACACACACTCGCACACACACACACACACTCGCACACACACACACACACTCGCACTCACACACACACACACACTCGCACACACACACACACTCGCACACACACACACACACACTCGCACACACACACTCGCACACACACACACTCGCACTCACACACAGTCACTCGCACACTCACACTCGCACACACACACACTCGCACACTCGCACACACACTCGCACACACACACACTCACACACACACATCATTTAGTGCCTTACTCAGGACTTCCAGGATGCACCACTCGTTACTTGTAAACATGTTTGAGTCACGTGGTTGTGACGGGTAGTGAAATGAATGATGGTGAAGTCAAATGCCAAGTACCCTTTCCCCCCTCGGGCAAGAATAGAAAAAAAAATTCGTACTCCCCCCTTCCAGTTTACTGGTATTTAAATTTATAGCAACGAATGTGACGTCACGGGATGAATTGGGACAATCACGTGACCTTATTTCTGAGTTCTTTCCGCTTAATGATTAATTAATCTCTAAACCATCACCTCAAGTTGCGCTATAAATAGATGAGAGTTGTGTCAATATGAAACTCAGTCTCTCTCTGTGTATGTGTTTGGGGGGGGGGGGGCCCCAAGAATGAAAGAAGGTGACAGAGAAAAAAAAAAGATTGACTGAGTGTAGAATTAACAAACTGAGTGATAGAGAGAAAGTGGCGGGAAGATTACATTTTTTTTTTAACACTGTAAATTAATTCCCGAAATCTGTTCATTGCACGGTGAATTGAATCTGCGTTCAAATTTAAGAATGAATCACAAAAAAAAATTGAGTTTATTTGGGCCACTCTCTATTCGATGAAATCAGTTTTCTTAATTTGAGTTTTTTGTCGTGAGCGGACCCAGACATCAGGTTTACCTGGTAGGTCTATAGTATGGCTGTTAAAAAAAAGGGGGGGGGGGGCGACAGACATATGGCAGAAAGACCAGTGGCGTAGCAATCTTAACTCGCGCACGGGGCACAATACCTTTTTAGCGCCCCCCCCCCCTCCATTCGAAAACTATATAATATTATATGTAAAATATACCATTTAGCGCCCCTTTGTGAGTAGCGCCCGGGGCATGATGACCCCATTGCGTCCTCCTCACTACGCCACTGAGATAGACTTATAGACTATTATAGACATACAGACACAGACATCAGATAGACAGCGATGAAAGATTATATTTAAAAACAAGACACAACTAGTAAAACCAACAGCAAAGATATATATATATATATATATATATATATATATATATATATATATAGTCTGGATTTTAATAAAATGATAAATTTAACGACTTACCCAACAACAATACATAAATCAAAGTTTTATCCATAATAGTTTACTAAGTGAATGAAAAAAAAACTAAACTAAACAGCACAATTTCTCAACATAAACTAAATGTTTATGTCTCCCTCCTCTCTGTCTCGTGGGTAAATGGCCTGTTGGACGTGATTTCATTTTCTGTTAGACCGCTGGGTGGGGCACAACCACCTGGACAAGGTAAAACATTCTCGACGTAACGAATGGGAACTTTTCGTCATTAACAATGATGAACAGTGCTGCCAACTACTTTCTTGAAGAATTATCCAGAACATATATCAAACATATCGTTTACGAATGCAACACAGCACACGAGTTGTCAACTTTCTAATTAACTTTTATCACAAACATAAAGATGAAAAACAGCCCTTCGACTCAACAGCTAGATTGTGGACTGACTAAGTCGACACATCAGCCGCCAAACCTGGTGGCAGTGGCATCACACACCAGACACACCTGTGACACATACCTTTACAGCGATACCAACATCCTCCTTTCTTTGAACAATTAAATATCAATTAATTAATTAATTCAAATGCAATTAATTATATAAGAATTATGCTATTTAGATGTCTGCTAGATTGTCATTCATCCATGCTATTGTCATTCATCCATGCTATTGTCATTCATCCATGCTTTTGTCATTCATCTGTGCCGCTTCTTTCTCTTTCTCGCTGAGATCTTGTATGTTCGTTCTGTCTATTCATTGTTCCACTGTTTCCAGTGAGCATTATAAGCCCATGTTCGTTCTGTCTATTCATTGTTCCACTGTTCCCAGTGAGCATTATAAGCCCATGTTCGGCACGTTAAATGTAGCGGGTGAGCTATGTGTTTTGTCCACCACAGGTTGCATTGGTCAGTTGTCCACCACAGGTTGCATTGGTCAGTTGTCCACCACAGGTTGCATTGGTCAGTTGTCCACCACAGGTCGCATTGGTAAGTTGTCCACCACAGGTTGCATTGGTCAGTTGTCCACCACAGGTTGTATGGGTGAGTTGTCCATCACAGGTTGTATTGATCAGTTGTCCACCACAGGTTGCATTGGTCAGTTGTCGTTTGTCATGCTCATTTCAGGCTACAACCTGTGGTTCCTTCTCATCTCGCTGTACTGTGTTTGGTTGGTTCATATGTGGACTCGATTGAGTCTATCTATCTATCTATCTATCTATCTATCTATCTATCTATCTATCTATCTATCTATCTATCTATCTATCTATCTATCTATCTATCTATCTATCTATCTATCTATCTATCTATCCATCCATCCATCCATCCATCCATCCATCCATCCATCCATCCATCCATCCATCCATCCATCCATCCATCCATCCATCTATCTATCTATCTATCTATCTATCTATCTATCTATCTATCTATCTATCTATCTATCTATCTATCTATCTATCTATCTATCCGTCCTTTTGTCCGTCTGTCTGTCTATCTGTCTGTCTCTCTGTCTGTCTATCTATCGACAGTTGTAACAGAGATATTTTTCTACATATTAATCCTATTAGTCAGACACTATCAGTATATCAGACTATTTATCTATACATTGATCCGTCTAAAAGTCTGTTTATCTGATTGTCTATTTACGACATTCAAATGATCATATACCAAAGCAGTCATAAATACAGACATTCAATAAAAAGTGACGTGAACTGAGTTTTGCTTTAATCGATACTGAATGATTAAGCACTCTGAATTTTTTGAAGGTTACCCTTTTTTGTAATTTAAAACTACATGTATATTAGTCCTTCGTTTTCAGACATTTGGCCGGCAAGACACCGTGTCAGGCATCCATCTAATTTCTAACGTTTTCTTTACTCAAAACTTCTGTATATCTATTTGGGAAACATTTTGTTATCGATTTTGAGGAACTTTTTAATGATAGGTTTTATTGAAATTTTGCATTCATCTTAATGCTCCATGATACAATAACTAATTAATGAATATAACCGTGTTTAATATGACGAATGGCATTAATAAATGAGCTACTTCCCTTTCATTAGTAATCTACATGTTTCAGATCGAGATCTATGCTTGCAAGTGTTTACCGGTAGTTCAAAGGTCAAAGCAGCATTACACATGCGTGCATTGCAAAATAATAAATAAAAAAGAAACTTTATCAAACGGTTAGTTTTTATCGTGTGTTGTTACTCATGAATAGAGGACTTTGTATATACCGATGCGCTATCTGATATATATATATATATATATATATATATATATATATATATATATATCACGTATTCCCATAAGCTCCCGCATATTCCCATAAGCTCCCGCATGTTCCCATAAGCTCCCGCATATTCCCAAAGCTCCTAAATATTTCCATTCTCTCACTCTCTCTCTCTTTCCTTATCTCTCTTTTTCGATAATTGACATAGAATTGAATCTACTTATGCAAGGCAGTTAAACATTGTATAACTGACAATTGAAACGAAGCTTAGAGTCCGTTTCAAATATTTAAAAATAGGAGTAGAATTTACTGATGCGTAAAAATTTGACCTTACGTGGTTGAAACACAAAGCCTATAGTCCCATTCGCCAAATACTAAACAGGAGTAGAATCAATTGGCACATATTCCCATAAGCTCCTACATATTCCCATAAGCCCCAACATATTCCCATAAGCTCCTACATATTCCCATGAGCACCTAATATTCCCATAAGCTCCTACTTATTCCCTTAAGCTCCTACATATTCCCATAACCTCATAATATTCCCATAAGCTCCCAGATATTCACATAAGCTCCCACATATTCCCATGAGCTCCTACATATTCCCATAAGCTTCCAAATATTCCCTTAAGCTCTTACATATTCCCATAATCTCCTTATATTCCCATAAGCTCCTACATAATCTCATAAGCTCCGACATATTCCCATATGCTCCCACATATTCCCATAAGCTCCAACATATTCCCATAAGCTACCACATATTCCCATAAGCTCCTACATATTCCCATAAGCTCCTAAAATTCCCATAAGCTCCTACATATTCCCATAAGCATCCACATATTCCCATAAGCTCCTATATATTTCCATAAGCTCCTACATATTCCAAAAGCTCCCATATATTCCCATTCTCTCTCTCTCTCTCTTTCCTTATCTCTCTTTTTCGATAATTGACATATAGTTGAATCTACTTATGCATGGCAGTTGATCATTGTATAGCTGACAATTGAAACGAACCTTAAAGTCCGTTTCAAATATTGAAAAATAGGAGTAGAATTTACTGATGCATAAAAATTTGACCTTACGTGGTTAAAAATAAACACAAAGCCTATAGTCCCATTCGCCTAATACTAAACAGGAGTAGAATCAATTGGCACATATTCCCATAAGCTCCTACATATTCCCATAAGCTCCTACATATTCCCATATGCTCCCACATATTCCCATAAGCTCCAGCATATTCCCATAAGCTACCACATATTCCCATAAGATACCACATATTCACATAAGCTCCTAAAATTCCCATAAGCTCCTAAATATTCCTATAAGCACCCACAAATTCCCATAAGCTCTTACATATTCCCATAAGCACCCACAAATTCCCATAAGCTCCTACATATTCCAATAAGCACCCACAAATTCCCATAAGCTCCTACATATTCCCATAAGCTCCTACATATTCCCATAAGCACCCACAAATTCCCATAAGCACCCACAAATTCCCATAAGCACCCACAAATTTCCATAAGCACCCACAAATTCCCATAAGCACCCACAAAATCCCATAAGCTCCTACATATTCCCATCGTCTCTCTCTCCTATATCTCCTTATTTCGCTCTCTCTCTCATCCTCTGTCTCTCTCTCTCTCTCTCTCTTTCCTTATCTCTCTTTTTCGATAATTCACATAGAGTTGAATCTACTTATGCATGGCAATTGATCATTGTATAGCAGAAAAAAGAAAAGAAGCTTATAGTCCGTTTCAAAAATGGGAGTAGAATTTACTGATGCGTAAAATTTTGACCTTACGTGTTCAAAATAAACACAAAGCCTATAGTCCCATTCGCCAAATACTAAACAAATATTCCCATACGCTCCTTATATTCCCATAAGCTCCGACATATTCCCAACAGCTCGCACATATTCAAATAAGCTCCTTATATTCCCATAAATTCCTACATATTCCTATAAGCTGTCAGATATTCCCATAGGCTACCGCATATTCCCATAAGCTCCCGCATGTTCCCATAAGCTCCCGCATATTCCCAAAGCTCCTAAATATTTCCATTCTCTCACTCTCTCTCTCTTTCCTTATCTCTCTTTTTCGATAATTGACATAGAGTTGAATCTACTTATGCAAGGCAGTTAAACATTGTATAACTGACAATTGAAACGAAGCTTAGAGTCCGTTTCAAATATTTAAAAATAGGAGTAGAATTTACTGATGCGTAAAAATTTGACCTTACGTGGTTGAAACACAAAGCCTATAGTCCCATTCGCCAAATACTAAACAGGAGTAGAATATATTGGCACATATTCCCATAAGCTCCCACTTATTCCCATACGCTCCTACATATTCCCATACGCTCCTACATATTCCCATAAGCACCTAATATTCCCATAAGCTTCTACATATTCACATAAGCTCCTACATATCCCATAAGCTCCCAGATATTCACATAAGCTCCCACATAGTCCCGTAAGCTCCTACATATTCCCATAAGCTCCCAAATATTCCCATAAGCTCCTACATATTCCCATAAGCTCCTTATATTCCAATATTCTCCCACATATTCCCATAAGCTCCCAGATATTCCCATAAGCTACCACATTTTCCCATAAGCTCCTACATATTCCCATACGCTCCTAATATTCCCTTAAGCTCCAACATATTCCCATAAGCTCCCACATATTCCCATAAGCTACTAAAATTCCCATACGCTCCTATATATTTCCATAAGCTCCTACATATTCCCATTAACTCCCAAATCTTCCCATTCTCTCTCGCTTTCTCCTTATTTCGCCCTCTCTCTCTCCTTCTCTGTCTCTTTCTCTCTCTTTTTCTCTCTCTCTCTCTGTATATTTTTATTTATATATATATATATATACATATATATATATATACATATATATATATATATATATATATATATATATATACATATATTTATATCTCACATATTCCCATAAGCTCCCGCATATTCCCGTAAGCTCCCGCATATTCCCATATGCTCCCGCATATTCCCGTAAGTTCCCATACATTCCCATTCTCTCTCTCTCTCTCTCTCTCTCTCTCTCTCTCTCTCTATGTTTCTTTATCTCTCTTGTTTGATAATTGACATAGAGTTGTATCTGTTTATGCATGGCAGTTGATCATTGTAAAGCAGACAATTGAAACGAAGCTTATAGTCCGTTTCAAAAATTGAAAAACAGGAGTTAAATTTACTGATGCGTAAAAATTCGACCTTACGTGGTTGAAAATAAACACAAAGCCTATAGTCCCATTCGCCAAATACTAAACAGGAGTAGAACCAATTGGCACATATTCCCGTAAGCTCCCACTTATTCCCATAAGCTCATTATACTCCCATAAGCTCCTACATACTCTCATAAGCTCCGACATGTTCCCATATGCTCCCACATATTCCCATCAGTTCCTAATATTCCCATAACCTCCTACATATTCACATAATCTCCCAGATATTCCCATAAGCTACCACATATTCCCATAAGCTCCTTCATATTCCCATAAGCTCCTTCATATTCCCATAAGCTCCCATATATTCCCATAAGCTCCTACATATTTCCTAAGCTCCCAAATATTCCCATTCTCTCTCTCCTTCTCTGTCTCTCTCTCTCTCTTTCTCTCTCTCTTTCATTATCTCTCTTGTTTGATAATTGACATAGAGTTGAATCTACTTATGCAAGGCAGTTGATCATTGTATAGCAGACTATTGAAACGAAGCTTATAGTCCGTTTCAAATATTGAAAAATAGGAGTCGATTTTACTGATGCGTAAAAATTTGACCTTACGTGGTTGAAAGTAAACACAAAGCTTATAGTCCCATTCGCCAAATACTAAACAGGAGTAGAATCCTATGGCACATATTCCCATAAGCTCCCACTTATTCCCATACGCTCCTACATATTCCCATACGCTCCTACATGTTCCCATAAGCACCTAATATTCCCATAAGCTTCTACATATTCACATAAGCTCCTACATATCCCATAAGCTCCCAGATATTCACATAAGCTCCCACATAGTCCCATAAGCTCCTACATATTTCCATAAGCTCCCAAATATTCCCATAAGCTCCTACATATTCCCATAAGCTCCTTATATTCCAATATTCTCCCACATATTCCCATAAGCTCCCAGATATTCCCATAAGCTACCACATTTTCCCATAAGCTCCTACATATTCCCATACGCTCCTAATATTCCCTTAAGCTCCAACATATTCCCATAAGCTCCCACATATTCCCATAAGCTACTAAAATTCCCATACGCTCCTATATATTTCCATAAGCTCCTACATATTCCCATTAACTCCCAAATCTTCCCATTCTCTCTCGCTTTCTCCTTATTTCGCCCTCTCTCTCTCCTTCTCTGTCTCTTTCTCTCTCTTTTTCTCTCTCTCTCTGTATATTTTTATTTATATATATATATATATACATATATATATATATATATATATATATATATATATATATATATATATATACATATATTTATATCTCACATATTCCCATAAGCTCCCGCATATTCCCGTAAGCTCCCGCATATTCCCATATGCTCCCGCATATTCCCGTAAGTTCCCATACATTCCCATTCTCTCTCTCTCTCTCTCTCTCTCTCTCTCTCTCTATGTTTCTTTATCTCTCTTGTTTGATAATTGACATAGAGTTGTATCTGTTTATGCATGGCAGTTGATCATTGTAAAGCAGACAATTGAAACGAAGCTTATAGTCCGTTTCAAAAATTGAAAAACAGGAGTTAAATTTACTGATGCGTAAAAATTCGACCTTACGTGGTTGAAAATAAACACAAAGCCTATAGTCCCATTCGCCAAATACTAAACAGGAGTAGAACCAATTGGCACATATTCCCGTAAGCTCCCACTTATTCCCATAAGCTCATTATACTCCCATAAGCTCCTACATACTCTCATAAGCTCCGACATGTTCCCATATGCTCCCACATATTCCCATCAGTTCCTAATATTCCCATAACCTCCTACATGTAAAGGTATAATTGTGTAAAGGTATAGAAGTGTAAAGATATAATTGTTTCGTGTAAAAATATAATTGTTTCGAAACAGTAAGATCACTTTTAATTTAACTAAATCCGAGTTTTTTATATTTCCGGAAGTAAGAAAGAATTATTTAAGACAGTTGAAGATCCACTCTCGTATAGGACAGACGTGTCATTGTAGTTATTCTGAGTGATATATATTATGGTATTCTGAGTGATCACGAGAGAGTTATAGTTCACCTCCATGTTGGAGATATTGTGCTAGACAGTTTATTATATACATATACTTGGATATTATAGATGGATCCTTTGAACTTGATTGAGTTCCTATTTGAATGTGATAATTTATTGGATTGATTTCTACAATATGTACTCGGAATTTATTTCATCATTTTTTTTTATAATATTATTGTGTCGAGAATAAATACTTGAATCAGCTAAGAACTCTTGTATCAAGTTATTTTTGATGTTGTGATTTGTGAATAGGAAAGAACCGCCACAGCTACCATAAACACGCCTCCAGTTCACAATCTATATTGATACAGCAATGAACTTAATACCCTGTCAAAAATTGGGAATAATTATACGTTGACAAATGCTGATAGCAGTGATAGCCCAAATAATATACCCTGACACTACATATTCACATAATCTCCCAGATATTCCCATAAGCTACCACATATTCCCATAAGCTCCTTCATATTCCCATAAGCTCCTTCATATTCCCATAAGCTCCCATATATTCCCATAAGCTCCTACATATTTCCTAAGCTCCCAAATATTCCCATTCTCTCTCTCCTTCTCTGTCTCTCTCTCTCTCTTTCATTATCTCTCTTGTTTGATAATTGACATAGAGTTGAATCTACTTATGCAAGGCAGTTGATCATTGTATAGCAGACAATTGAAACGAAGCTTATAGTCCGTTTCAAATATTGAAAAATAGGAGTCGATTTTACTGATGCGTAAAAATTTGACCTTACGTGGTTGAAAGTAAACACAAAGCTTATAGTCCCATTCGCCAAATACTAAACAGGAGTAGAATCCTATGGCACATATTCCCATAAGCTCCCACTTATTCCCTTAAGCTCCGACATATTCCCATAAGCTCCTACATATTCCCATAAACTCCAACATATTCCCATAAGCTCCCAAATATTCCCATTCTATCTCTCTCTTTCTCCTAATTTCGCGCTCTCTCTCCTTCTCTGTCTCTCTCTCTCTCTATATATATATATATATATATATATATATATATATATATATATATATATATATATATATATATATACAGGGCTCGATTTATCCCCGGCTCTGCTTTAGCTAATATATCTCTGTGGGGGATGAAACCACAGACATTTACCCCCGGCTCTGCAGAAATGTTTGTTCATCCCGGAATGCGAATCTAATCCCCCCTACGTGGCCATCTTTAATATTCACTTATTCCGGACATGGGCAAACTACGTCAAGCTGTTTCATCTGGGCCGCGCTCTGCTCCTCTCCGATTGTTCACGTTTATATTGAATTTTTATAATGTTTATTACATCAACTTTCCATTTTTATCTCTTTTGATTCGGCTTGAAAAAAATTGTCTACTTTCTGATTTGTACTGAACAACTAAAGCTTTCAAATCACCTGCGTCAACATGTTAAAGTATTGCATAAATATCTCAATGTCCACCAGAAATTAAAAAAAAAAAAGTAAATACTTCATTTATTTTTTGTTTTAATCAGCCATAAATTATTCATTTTAAAAACAAAGGGAAGTAGATAGACATAACAAATAACGAAATCTAAACAACAGTTAACTCCCATTGATAATTAACATTCCTTTTTTTTTTGGTAAACGCAGTGGCTACGGTTCGGTCCGACCGAAAGCGTATTTTTTTTTTCCGGGTACCAGCCTTACTTATTATTGCATAGCGGCCGAGTCGCTGCACTGAACTATATAACAACATAATTTATTTTTTTTTTCAGAATTTTTTTTTTCAGGATTAGGGTTAGGGATAGGGTTAGAGATAGGGTTAGGGATAGGGTTAGAGATAGGGTTAGGGTTAGGGTGTGGAGCAATATTATCTATGGCTGGTACCCTAAGTAAAAAAAATACGGGTTCGGTCGGACCGAACCGTAGCCACTGCCTTTGGCGGTAAAACAAAAGGAAGTCGGAAAGGGGTGGGGGGTGGGAGAGATTAAACTTGTTACACTATTTTTAGAGGTAGTAAATGCAGGCCCGTAACCAGAGGGGGGCTAGGGGGGCTGAGCCCCCCCCCCGTGCATGACCTGAGCCCCCCCGTGCATGACCTGAGCCCCCCCGTGCATGATTTGAGTTTTTTGACAAAATTTTAATAATGACGGCTATAAAACATCAGTCATTTTGTTTAATAAATCAATAATAATAAAAACTTAAAAGTTTATATTTTGTCAATCATTCAGGCTATTTATATATACTTACTAGAGCTGCTGTTCGATTAAAAATTTTAATCGAAATTAACGCATAATTAAAAAAAATTATCGCAAATTAACGCATATTTAATCGAAAAAATACTTTATTTATTAATTGTAACATTTTTTAATTCTATCAACATGTCATTTAAAAATAATAACGTGTTGTTATTTTTTCGCACTTACTTGGCCTAACCAATAGAGTATTAAACCTGTATGTGTGTGTGTGTGTGTGTGTGTGTGTGTGTGTGACGTCTTTGACAAGCCAGACCTTGAAAGGTTCGACTCATTTTTGACGCGTGCAAAAGCATCCTTGTTCATTTGTTCTCAGTCTCACATGTGGGTCGCGACTTGTTATAAAGTGTGTCGTCAACAGGAAAGAAAGAACAGAAGATGAAAAATGAAAGCCGACCGATAACTTCAAAGAGTGTCATTTTACACAATATTTTTTTTATTAATATAACTGACAGACCGATATAAAATTATTTTTTGTTGTTCACTAAAAAATTTAACAAATAGTTGATAGTAAGAAAGTAAATGAATGAAAGAGTATAAGAATAACTTCAAAAGAAGATTAAAAGTAAATTTGTCCTTCAACTCGCCGACTGTGGTAGATGACGTCACTTACCAACCACAAGTTACATTGTTTCAAAGCCATGACACTTGTCAATCAAACTATAACACGTGCAGATGTTCATTAATTGCATCATACAGGATCATAAGTTTGAATTAAGAAATGACAATCCTATTGTTTCAAGGTCATATAAATGATATGATTTTATTTAAACGTGACACTCTGTGTTCGGGTTTTTTTTTTTCCTTTTTTTTAAAAATCTCGTCTGATCTAGTTATAAAATTTAGTTATTTACTGATTTTTTTTATTTTATCTGCAACTCTGAAATAACACCATTTGTGTAAAATTTAACGCATTTAGGTGTTTGTGTTAAAAAATGTAATCGCATATTTTTAACGCATTAATTACGCTTTAATTGCAGTAAATCAACAGCCATATATAAAATTTAACTCAGTATCACAATAATTATGAAAAATACAAGCACTGTCTTGGGTACAGATGTTTTAGCAAGATGTTATACTATCAAAATACGATACAAAATTATGCGCAAAAAAAAATGATGATACAAAATTTCTAGCATCTCGTTATTTTGGTCTAATTATAAACGGGTTCATTGTACCTTCAACAATACACTATAGTACCTCCACCAATACACTACAGTATATAATGTCAACTAGTGAATGAAAGTTTTCTCTTTTTACATCGACCGGTAAGGGAGCAGGAGGTTTACTTGTCGAAGGGCTAAATAACCAAAACATCTTCATCATATATAACAAGTGGGGCTTCGGTCGACATACCTGGGGGTGAGGGTATGTGCGAATTGCGGCAGGGTGGGTGTGGTAGATCTACTTAATAAGTGGACGGAACTTAAACTTCAAATGGTGAAATTCTTTTATTTATCATTTTGGTGAATTTTCCGCATTTAGTCAAATTAACGCATTTAAGTGTTGCGTTAAAAATTTTAATCGCAAATTTTTTTTGACGCGTTAATCGCTAATTAACGCAGTTTAATCAGCAGCCCTAATACTTACATATATAACTTATCTAATTTTTGGGCATAAAAGATTGAATCTTATTGAAGTTCACTTCTGGGTATTTTGCGCATCATTGGCATTTGGTGCTTCAACAGCCGTGTGTGAGAGCAGTTTCTCAACCCTCACTGAAATGCTGACCCCCTATCGCTGATCAATGTTACAAAAGCGTCTAAGCAATCTTTTCCTGCTTGCATTTGAAAAATATTTAACAGACAATCTGAATGCTGAAGCATTTTTAGGTAAATTCAGTGCTAAACCCAGGCCCGTAGCCAGGTCAAAGTAAGCAGGGAGGCACCAATACCCAGCAAGGGGGCACCTTTACTTTTTCTTTATTTTTTCCTCTTTTTCTTCTTTTTTAAGTTGGGGGGGGGCACTCCACACCTAAAGGGGGGGGGGGAGGGAACGGCCCCCCGTGCCCCCCTTGGCTACGGGGTTGGCTAAACCACGAAGTTTGCAAATTTGAAACGTATAATAATATAAGTTCGCAACAAGTGCCGACGAGTGGGGGGGGGGGGCAGGGGGGCCAATGCACAGGGGCCCGGCGAGTTCTAGGGACCCGGACTGAGCTGGCCAATCAACTTTTTAAAATATTAATATCAGCCCAGGAACCCGAAATTTCTGTCGATGGGCCTGTTCGCAACCTTGTAATAGTTTTATATATTGATATCTTCTGAGGACAACTAGCAACTTAAATAAGTTAATAAAATAACATTAGCTTCTGACTGCATTTTTATACATATGCATAATAAAATAATATAGTACAAACTCAGTGATTTCTGAGTGATGTTATTTAATTTGCAAATTTACTTTTTAGCAGAATTAATTTTATTTTAAATTGAATAATTGCGACTGTTTTTGATGTTTTCAATATTTTATAAGAAATATCACACAAATAGCTAAGCTATATTCGTGCATCTTTGTCGTTCTTCCCGGGTTGTACGTTAAACAAACAGTATAATAATATAAATCAGGTATCTATTATGTAACAATTGTGTAGCAGAACTATTGGGCAATATATTTATAACAGGAATAAGAAATAGCTCAGCCTCAATAAATTTTTATCATTAAAACTCTTTACTATTTAAATTATTTTAAACAAAACTGCAACATGCCATGCATTATTTAAACGTAGTTAAAATTATAGATTTCTAATTAATAGCTAAACAATCGGTACTAAAATGCACGATTCCAGATATGGAACTGCAAAAAATTTCTTGGGGAGGGGACTCACTGAGGTCCCCTCCCAAAACCCCTCCTCTCCGTTCGCAAGCTTTCGGCGCTTCGCGCCTACATTTTCGCCCCGCCCCGAACATTTCTTCTACCCCACCAGGGGCGGATTTAAGGGGAGGGGCCGGGGGCCCATGCCCTCCCCCGTTATCGCAAGTTTAGGTAATACATCATTAAATTATCGAAATATTTTTTGTTCTAAGACAAATTTTCAACAGTGAAAACAGTTTTGCCCCCCCCCCCCCCGGTCAAAGTTGTCTAGATCCGCCCCGATCATTTTATCGGCGCACCCCCCCCCCCCCCAGAAAAAAATTTCTTTGCTTGCCCCCCGAAAATGTCTTCGGCCCCCCCAATCCAATATTCCTGGCTACGGGCCTGAGTAAATGTGGTTGGGGATAATTAATTAAGTAGGTGGCGTGATATAATTACTGGATTGGAATGAAAGACGCATATTTTACCGGGATCATTCATCTTTTTTTCATTGCCAACAATAAATCATTACAATCAATACAATTAGTCCTTAAAAATATGGTGCTCTGTACTGCAATGTTTGTACAGTAGTGTCAAGTGTCAACAGTGTTGAAATGTATTAAAAAAAAGTATCAAATTTGTTTTTATTTTATCACAGTTTATATATATATATATATATATATATATATATATATATATATATATATATATATATATATATATATATATATATATAGTTAAGGGAATGTGTTGGGCTGTGCAAAACTGTGACACCGTTTTATGCAAATTATTTTATCTGTTGATTTTATTTAAAAAAAAAAATACAACACTTGGTAAAGGGGGGAAGGGGAGTGTACTCAATGTCTGCCTGCTACGCATACAACACAGTCATTTGTCCTCGCTTAGGCGCAAGGAAATACGGTAGTTGCATACCTGTGGGACGCTTGCTGCTCCAGGCCAGGTAATGCTACGGTCAGAGCGTGTCCTGACTACACACCTTCACAGCAAATGGTATGACTGTGTTCTCGACTCTTATTATGTAGGTAAGGACGCCTTTGGCAGACTGTCAACTTTGCGACAATACCCTGTTTCGGTTCTTCTGTACGAGGAGGAGAAAAAATTAAACTTCATAGCTGAGACTTTTTTAACCTGTTATTTCTGTCAACTTCTGAGGAGCATTGGAATAAAATAGTTAATGCAATTCTTGAGGCGGAAATAGATATTTATATTATGGATTATGATACATTTGTTTGGTCAATAATATTATAGACATTCTAAAAATATTTAAAAAAAGGATTTCGCTTGTGGTCTGTTACGGGTGTGTGACAAGTTGGTGATAGCCTGTTATTAAATGTTAGCCATTGCTGGTTTGTTTATCCTTTGAGTTAGTTGATATATTGATCGTTAGTTGTTGTACTTAAAAGAAAAGGGAGTTTATGACTCTTGACCTTGTGTAAGCTACTCTATTTTCATTATCTTTAAAATATTATAATAGTATTAAATTAATAGAAATATAGATGATTATGATATAGTATATCGTACAGATCTGACTATAGATAGGTTACTTTGACATGTTACTTTACTACTGGTCTCTGTTAACTTTATAATATTACTTCTAATATGTATAGTTTTATATAGGGATTAATCTTTGATTTCTAATACGACTTACTAGTGTATAACTAGTGTATAACCTTTACGATATGTCTTTCAACTGAAACTTGAAATATTTCCATGGACATGGTTTATAAACTACAAAAATGTATAGTCATAGTCCAATCATTGTTTCAGTTGGCCTAAAAAAGTAAAACTATTTTGACTTGTATGAATTTATTTGGTCATAATTTTGTCTGATATAGGGAAATTAAATAAATAAACAAATGTAAAATCATAATTTAGGAAAATACCATATATATCATATACTTCTTTGTGAGCTTTATATTAGAGTTAACAGCGGAACCTCAAGATATGCTTTAAATTGTCTAATTTTTTGCCACATTACTAAATGCATGAGTTAGCAAGTTTTTATAGATATCCAAACAAGATATTAAGAAAAAAATTTTTTTCACTCCAGCCTACTGTATATGGGTATAGTTCTAATAGCCTTAATAGGCTATCTATGTACCTGATTGGACATTGATAATATCATTTCTTTCAGTTCCATTTTTTTTTTATTTTCCTTTCCAGAATACATTTAATGTTAACACAGAAATTATAACATTTCTTGTAATGGTACATTTTGTTAATAGTCAGGGGTAAAAATTTAATTTAAAAAATCATCATATCAATAAATATTGATAAACAAATACCTCACAACCACTGACATTTTAATATAAGCATATCATTATGATAAAATGTAAAAACAAGAAATGAAAAAAAGAGCCTAATATCCTATGGCCATTAGTCATCAATGGGTCCTTTCATTCTTCAGTAGTTATAAATAGTTTCTGATTTAGTGCCTTGTATATTTGAACTTGATAATTACAATTAATTCATAATGCCACCATTTAACTCAATGGGTTTCAACTGCTTTCTTTATAAATTGAATGATTTAATGGATTTATTCAAGTTGTGATAATAATGTAGTTTGGTTTATTTCCGGGGTTCGATGTTTGAGGAACAAAAAATTCTTTTCATTTCATAAACACTTGAATAATGGTATTTGCTTGACTTTTCACCTTTCTCGTCCCCATTCAGCTGTATCTTGTGTATCAAACACTCAGTGGGGGATCCAGTCATTCAACTTTAAAAAAAAAAATATTATTTATTTCACCTGTCTGTATATTTTTCTCTTTTTGCCTAAACTCGGCCATTAATGATCATGATCATATTGAACATGCAATGAAATGAGAACAAAAAAAAGTTGACATTCTTTTGGTCTAACAACATTATTTATGAATCCCAGGCTTATCTTCTAGACATTATGGTGATCATTGCATTAAGATAGGAAATTGTTTGGATTGTGTATGTGTTTGTATGTGGGAGTGTGTTCTATTCATGTTTCAAAGTAGATTTTCTTTAGCTTTCTGAGTTACCTCTTCATTTTTTATTCTAGTTAGCTATATTTACTTTTGTATCATTTAGATTCTATCCTTCATCTGCAGTCCAGTTAATACTACTAAATACTATGTAGAACACTATAAAAAAGGTGGATTAGACTTTAAATTGATTTGTGCTTTTTTGTTCTTTTGGAGACAGATATATTCTATTCTGGTATAAAGTGATTTAATTTATTGGAGGATGTGTAGTATTTCTGTATTTAACATGTGTGTCCATTGGATAAAGTGAAGCGGTGTGTGGATTATTGTGAAATGGATAATCTTAAAGCTGATCGATGATATGGCCAGTAAAGGTTCTAAACCTAAGGTAAGTGCCAAAAGGATGAAAAAAAATCTAATTGTTTTGATAAGGTAACTAGATTTAAAGTTGTATGACCTAGCAGCTATTTGAATACAGAATAAAATTCCACTGTCCATCATTTCCTCATAACAAATAATGTTTTTTATCTTGACTTCTTAGTTGATGCACTTCCCATTTGTGGTTTATAAGATTAAACATCTCATCTTTACAGGGTGTTTAATAAAATTGCTCTGACCGAAGGCTTCATTTATTTCATCCATATTGTGTAGGAAAATATAAGTTTACTCATATCAGGATTTAAATACCTCTGAGATCAGAGACAAATGAGTTGATGGTATTGATATCGTGAGCCAGATGGGCTCTGAGTTGGTTTTGGGTTTTATTAACATTTCTAACTCGTCTATGGTGTGGATCAATAAGAGGCACTGCCGGACCATCCTGATAATGGTTATGATATAGATTCTGATATGGATAATGATATATTTCAAGGATTATTGATATCTTTAGTATTACTCATAGGAAATTATAAATGCTAAAAACAGTCAGCATGTTAGTTTAGACCAGGGGTGGGCAAATAGTCTGACAGGCTGTATTGGGCCTGCAGGATCAAACAGTATGACTCAAACAGTGTGACTGGCTGTATTGGGCCTGCAGGATCAAACAGTATGACTCAAACAGTCTGACTGGCTGTATTGGGCCTGCATTGATAGTTTGCCCAAGTCTGCTTTAGACCAACAATAATAAACCACACATGGAACATAAATAATATATAGATAAAACAATTTATTGTTTTTATTAATTATTTCTGTTTACCTCTGCCTGTGTATTTGTGTGAGTGCGTGTGTGTTTGCTGTTTTTACCTGACATTGTGTTTTGTAAACAAAACAGGTCTCCTAGAATAGTGTTGATAAGAATACCCACTTCATATATGACGTTCTACTCAGCAGACCCTGATTTCGAACATGATTATCACAATTACATTGAGACTTGAGGGTGAAGGGGGTGTCGACATTTTAAAATTTGGGTTTCCTTATAACTCTAGGGTGCAACAGACCTCCTTATAACTCTAGGGTGCAACAGACCTCCTTATAACTCTAGGGTGCAACAGACCTCCTTATAACTCTAGGGTGCAACAGACCTCCTTATAACTCTAGGGTGCAACAGACCTCCTTATAACTCTAGGGTGCAACAGACCTCCTTATAACTCTAGGGTGCAACAGACCTGATCAGACGTTGTTTGTACACTGATGACATCACTGAGACCACTTGATTAGTAGATGTTTGGATGAGGTAGACACTATATTTTATGAGGGGGCCAGTCATCACAATGACTGAAAACATCTTAGCGTCTTTATATACGATCCACCCTAACAGTGACAATTGCCAGGTGGTGATGCTGAAAGTCAATTCCATCACGTCTTAAATCAAGGCACCACGGTACACATCTTCCACCATGCAGTTGTTGTATTGTGACAGGGAGGGAGGTACGATTGAGTTGTCGCAATAGTCTCGTATCATCAGCAATGTCTCTCAATCTTATTCACCGTGACTTGGGAGGACCTGTGTAAGGACCCCACACACATACACACTCTGTAAAGCCTCCCAGAATTGCGTGCGATGAATCAACGGGTCCCAACACTTTTGAGAGCTCTTTTGCTTTCGATATTTATTTTGTTTATATCCTTTACAAAAATGAGGGTAAAATAAGTCACATAGCTCAACTCGCCATAGTCTGTCAGAGGCCCTAGTGCTTTTTCTGGATATGGGCCTGGACCTACAACTGAGGCCTTTACAAGTTTTGACTGCAGCAGTTCAGACTCCGTGGTCCGATGAGCAGTTGTTCTCCGTGAGGGTCGAATGTGGTAGCTTTAAAAAAGATTGAGATCCACTGCCTTATTCGGTCCAGAGATAAAACGACATCTTTACAGGGGTGGTATGACTTACTGAATGTTTGGGGGGATGGGGCGTGGATGCATGGTTGCCCTGTAGTCAGTCAGCCAAGACTGAAAGCTGTTTCGGCAGCATTGAATAATAACATTCGTTTTGAGATGCCTCTGTGGTATGCAAGCGAGTTGTTTTTTTGTTTTGTTCTTTTTATATCTCACGACTTTACAAATGAACCACGACAAACAAAAAGACCTCAACATTGACAATTATTTCGTTAAGCAAAAGGAAAAAAAAATATCGTCTAGAAGTTGCGAATGACTCCGCACAGAGGCGTGACACTTTTTGTATTAGTCTCTGTGTGTGTGTGTGTGTGTGTGCGTGCGTGTGTGTGTGTGTGTGCGCGCGCCTAATGTCGCCCCCTCCTTCACATCCCCTCTCTTTGAGGAAACTGTAAAACGACTTTAAAAAAAGGCCCCGAGCAATAGGAACTCCAGCGGCGTTTGTTTGTCTGTATCAGGCAGTGAGGGTCTCGGCTGTTTGGTTTGTGTGGTTTCCGTCCATCGTGTTGTTTGATTTTCAGGCGATGCGGCTAGAGAGAGTGCCGACTGATTGCATCACACCCGGGGGGGGGGGGTAATCCTCGTTGGATAGATGTGTACCCCTCAGCTGCCGTCACGCCCGTGACACTTTTTGCTTGGTCAAATTTCTCACTGAATCCAGCAGATTTTTAAAAAATTAACTTTCGTGAACCTGTATAAGGGGAAATATATCTGAGTTGGTGTCATGGACGAGCACAATTGTTTCACCTTGTCTCATAGTGACAGATGACGTGTCTCATAGTGACAGATGACGTGTCTCATAGTGACAGATGACGTGTCTCATAGTGACAGATGACGTGTCTCATAATGACAGATGACGTGTCTCATAGTGACATATGACGTGTCTCATAATGACAGATGACGTGTCTCATAGTGACAGATGACGTGTCTCATAATGACAGATGACGTGTCTCATAGTGACAGATGACGTGTCTCATAGTGACAGATGACGTGTCTCATAGTGACAGATGACGTGTCTCATAGTGACAGATGAAGTGTCTCATAGTGACAGATGACGTGTCTCATAGTGACAGATGATGTGTCTCATAGTGACAGATGATGTGTCTCATAGTGACAGATGACTATTCTGTGAAAAGTGGTTGAGTCATTCATCTATATCGCCAGCTGCAGGCACGGGCGCAGAAGAGAATATTCGGCGATATCAAATTGGGTATAAAACTGGAATTAGTGGGCATACATTTGGTCTTTTCTGTGCGTTTCACTATTTGGGAACCCATGCGTCCGTCGTTGAATTCGTCTCTGCACAATCGACACGTCTGCCGATATTCCGAAACTAATTTCTCGTTGGGTCGTGGACGCGGTATCAGTGTGGCCGCCATTCTGTGTGGTCAGACATGGACTCGTTAGGTCAAGGCTGTGTGGCCATCTGATAGAGAAGAACTTCTGTGAGTTGTCTGTTAGTGACTTATCTGTTAAGTGACTTGTCTGTTGACGTTTTTCCTCGAACGGAAAAAAAAAATCAATATTGATCATTCTCTTACATCTAGATGGCTCAAAAACAACACCTGAATCTGGATATACATTATCAGAGTTGGCAGCACTGTCACAGTGTATGTTGCTGCTTGGAATACCAGTGACGGTAATTGCATCCTGTCTCCTTGCATAAATACGCTTTATGGCCAGTCTGCTCCATTGTCGTTGCATCGTTTTGTGATAGCAGTGTAGCTGGTTATAACCATCTCTGGGCTGATCATTATGGGGCCCCCTGACAACAGTGACAACGGAGGGCCCTCAGCCCCCCCCCCCCCTCCCACCAGTCTGTATTTTTCACATCATTTTTAAAAATAAAAAACAAAGGTCGAAACAAACAGCCCCATACGTTATGGCTTAGTTAGTACACCTGACTAGTGTCTGGGTCAAGGTCATTAGCTTCAAAGACCACTTGCAGCTAACGCCCTTTTCATAATCCCGCAGCAAATAAAATTCTGAGCAAATGGTGCCAGTAAGAAAACAACTCTCATTGCTACCTATATAAAATAACTTTCCAGAATATCACTTTAAATGAAATATGAGACGACCACTTTAGAATGACCAGCTATGTGTTGTGTGTGTCTTGTGGAATGTCTGCACTTTATTTTATCCGTTGAATTTAATGTTCAGACATGCTAAATGATTAGTATTTTTACTAAAGTATCGATTCGGCATTTTCATTATTGTGTGATATATAATCAATATAAATTAAAACGTGCTAATATTTAATGATGGCATATCAAAGTAATCGTTTTAATTCAGTTTATTACTTGAAAGACTTACTAGTTCAAGTAGTAGTTATACTAGTAGTTCAACTAGTAGTTATAATAGTAGTTCAACTAGTAGTTATAATAGTAGTTCAAGTAGTAGTTATAATAGTTCTATGATTCTATATTTCAACTTTGGTCAATGTTGACATTTTTACTGCACATTTGTACTGTCAGAGTGATATCAATACTAATGAATTACCCAGTCCAATGAAAAGATGTAGAAAGTAATTTTAATTTTTTCTTTGTTGTGGAAATAATTTAACAATGGATTCAGTGGAGCTTTTGATGTCTGGCACCGTTTACAGTGGTCGTAATGGAGATGATCTTAGCTGCAAGTCGTCTATGGGGAAAATGTACGAGTTGGTTTCACTTTTTATTATGCCTATTACATGCATTGGCCTATTATTTAAAGTGATTGATTAATTACACAAACAACCTTTCAGCTCATAATGAATGGTTTATAATACAGTGGTTCTCACGACTCGCGAGCTGGTTTAATGTGGGTCGCCAGACAGTATTTCATCGAGAAGATACTCCATTAATAATATCAATTTTCCATTCTTTTACATTTGTGTTGTTTCTTTCAGCGCATGAGAGTCGCGATATCGTAACAGTGTGAGAACCACCGGTCCTCAACGGTATTTTTTTTAAAGTTATAACCTTGGTGTTAATGTCCCATTAGTTACAGTAGTAGAGTTATATTTACATATTAGTTACAGCAGTAGAGTTATATTTACATATTAGTTACAGCAGTAGAGTTATATTTACATATTAGTTACAGCAGTAGAGTTATATTTACATATTAGTTACAGTAGTAGAGTTATATTTAACGAGGTTCACTAAAGTATCTAGCGGTCGTATATCTCAGTAAAGTGTGAGGTATAAACTAGCGGTCGTATATCGAAACTGTTGTCCCTATTTGGACAAGATTTGCAGTGCCCCGTCTGTTTACATTGTTTTCATTGCCCTGTTGGTGTCATCGTCCGTTGTCTAACGGTATACAGTAGTAAAGTTTCCTTGGTCCTCACCGGAGATCGAACCAGGTACCTTCAGGTCGACAGTCGAGCGCGTTACCGCATGACCATCCGTCCCCTATCGTCTGCCTATAGAAATCGTTATATCTTTAGCCCCGCCCTTCTCCTTAAGCCGAAGTTTTCAAGATGAGACGTTGTTTTGGTCAAGTGATGGGAGGCTTATATTCTAATTATTCTAACTCCCCCCTCCCCACCCCTTTCATATACACGTGTACACACACATACACACACACACACACACACAATAGTACTGTATAGGGGCCGTTCACTTATTATGTAGCGCCTTGGGGAGCGCGGGAGGGGGGGCGAAGTGTGGCACCCAATGAAAGATAATAAAGAGTGGTAAAAAAAAAAAGATTTCGGGCGGAGCTGGGGAAGGATGTTTAAAAATCAAGAACAAAAAGCGTGACTTATTATGTGAATGGCCCCATATGTGTATGTGAAATCATCGTGTCTTAGCAGTCTCACTGACTTAGCAGTCTCACTGACTTAGCAGTCTCACTGACTTAGGTGCAGCAGATAAATTACTACCGGGTATTGAGATTGACGCATCATTTTTTTGTTTCAACCATTTTTTTTTGTAATTTTTCGGGGGGGGGGATACCTTTATTCATCCCATGATAGCCATACTGTTGAAGAATGGATGGAATGTATCTTGTAAATCACTCGACATTTTAATGCAATTTACTTGTAGCTGTCCGAACTCATATCAGTTGGAGTCTCCTACTTTTGTCAGAATTACGGTAGCTATAAAAAAATAAACTTCCAAACGTGACTAGTGACCCCCCCCCCCTTCACTTCGGGGCCCCGAATGTCTCTAGGGGACCCCCACTGCCAACTGGAATGTAGCGATGATGTCACTGTAGTCGGCAGCTGTGTCCTCCCCAATTGTTTTATTGAAATCATGAATGGAGCAGACGACAGTTGTACCACGTGACTATCTGTGAGAATAACACCCGTACCAGACACGGCTCGTTGGTTTTTATTGTGAGGCTTTATTCTGTTATTTTTTAGTTTGAGTTTAGCCAGTCGTGGAGACCTCACAGGTCAGTATGCAAGACATTTGTTTTGATATTCGTTTCTGCTTCGTAATGCCCTTGGCTGCGTGACTTGACAAAACTCAACAGTAATATTAAGTGATATTTTCAAATGTTCAGATATGCAATTTGCTAATAAATAGACCCACATTTTTGCACATCTTCGTTTTATTGAAGCCCAGGCTGTCGGTATTTGAATTGTTTGAGAAGACGTGCCGAGTGCAACCAAAGACTGGTATCACTCAGGTCAAAAGAAGAGTTGGTGGGTTATCTTGTGCCCAAGGTACAGAGTTTGCGCCACAGTGTGGTCCAAGGGGGTCTGACTAGATGAACTCAAGACCATGGTTTGGATTCTAGTTATAGATATAGTCTTTGGAAAGTAAACGTTGGAAAAGTCGTGTCTTAATATATATACGATACAGAGCCATGTGGTGGCTCCTTGGCTGTATCAGATGTATGGGATGTAGTCACGTAATAGATCATACAGAGTCATGTGGTGGCTGTATTATATGTACAAAGTTCTGACATCTCAGACTATGTTGGGAGTCTACAAATTTGTCACTCTAACGATGAACAACATATTTGATTTAGCATTGGTTCGCAAACTGTGGGTAGTGGGTCGCTGACGAATTTCTTTGCAACAAGTTTAAATGACAAGTTTAAATGACAAGTTTAAATGACAAGTTTAAATGACAACTTAAACCGAGAGCATGCCATTAATCTTTAGCTTTTCTTTCTTCACATCATACACCGAGTAGGTTTTATTAGTAAGAGAACCAGTGCAATATAATAGTAAGACTTGTGCCATTTTTTTGTTTACTAGATAATAGTTATTTTATATTGGAATATTTTGAGGGATGACATTTCTGAGACTTAATGGCTCTTTAAAAGAGTTTTTGTTTCACAAGCTCTATTTGAAATAAATAGTGATGAACACATTCCTCACAGAATATCAAACATAATGCCTCTCTTCTTGTTAAACGTTGATTGGATTGTTCAACATTTAGTTAAACGTGGGTTGAAATCTTCAACATTTAATTAAACGTCGGTTGGATTGTTCAACATTTAGTTAAACGTTGGTTGGATTGTTCAACATTTAGTTAAACGTTGGTTGGATTGTTCAACATTTAGTTAAACGTTGGTTGGATTGTTCAACATGTAGTTAAACGTGGGTTGAAATGTTCAACATTCTGCTAGAATATGTTTCGGGGTCATTGCCTCTGCTTTCAACGAGACATCAGCTACGGTTAGATGCGTCGGGTGGGTGGGTGTTGTACTGGCGGGACGCGGAACTTGTCACCACTACAAGGTCTCGTGCGGATGATAATGCTGTAACTGGAGATAGACATAAAAACTGGAGGACACCCAGCTCCGCGATTGCATGACAACAAATGTCACGTCCAGAATGACAATGCACAATTTGACCAAGTTCACAACAATCTTCTGTGCCTGCCAACTCCATGGTGCCGGGAAACATGACATCATATTTTCATGGCTCAGAAAGTCAAAAGACACCACCAGCATAACGGGGAAACTGCAAGTTTGGACAAGGTGTCGCCATTACGTCTTACCAGGAAAGGCGTAACCATCGCTCTTGACAGGAATGGTGTCACCATCACTCTTGACAGGAATGGTGTCACCATCACTCTTGACAGGAATGGTGTCACCATCACTCTTGACAGGAATGGTGTCACCATCACTCTTGACAGGAATGATATCACCATCACTCTTGACAGGAATGGTGTCACCATCACTCTTGACAGGAATGGTATCACCATTACTCTTGATAGTAAATGTGTCACCATCACTCTTGACAGCTCTTGAATGAAAGGTGTCACCACCACTCTTGACAGGAAAGGTGTCACCATCACTCCGGACAGGGGATAGTGCCATCGTCCCACTGCCATCAAGGAGTCACGATCGTGTCGATCCCCGATCGCTGACAGAAAGGTTTCATCTGTACGATCGTGTCGATCACCGATCGCTGACAGAAAGGTTTCATCTGTACGATCGTGTCGATCCCCGATCGCTGACAGAAAGGTTTCATCTGTACGATCGTGTCGATTACCGATCGCTGACAAAAAGGTTTCATTTGGCACAGCTTTTCCATCCTATAAGACCACAGTCTCAGTTACTGACCTGGGGCAAAGAATTGAACCTGTCATTCGTCATATGTTACACTTCGTTAGAGAATAGCTACGTGCTGCAGTCACGCCTCATAGAAATATGTTGTACATGTACTCAAAAACATATTACACCCCCCCTCCTCTTGTTGTTAATTCGTTAAAATTTTTTCCTCTTGTCCAGCTGTTGTTTGGTACTTTCAAGTGTGTCACCAATGGCAGTCCCGTTAATTTGTTTTCATTTTATTCACAGTCAACTAACTGTGGTGTGTGTATGGGAACGGTGTGGTGGTGGTGGTGTCTGTGGTGTATGTATGGGAAGGGTGTGGTGGTGGTGTGCCTGTGGTGGTGTGTCTGTGGTGTGTGTATGGGAAGGGTGTGGTGGTGTTGTGTCTGTGGTGTGTGTATGGGAAGGGTGTGGTGGTGGTGTGTCTGTGGTGTGTGTATGGGAAGGGTGTGGTGGTGTTGTGTCTGTGGTGTGTATGGGAAGGGTGTGGTGGTGGTGTGTCTGTGGTGTGTGTATGGGAACGGTGTGGTGGTGGTGGTGTCTGTGGTGTATGTATGGGAAGGGTGTGGTGGTGGTGTGCCTGTGGTGTGTGTATGGGAAGGGTGTGGTGGTGGTGTGTCTGTGGTGTGTGTATGGGAAGGGTGTGGTGGTGTTGTGTCTGTGGTGTGTGTATGGGAAGGGTGTGGTGGTGGTGTGTCTGTGGTGTGTGTATGGGAACGGTGTGGTGGTGGTGTGTCTGTGGTGTGTGTATGGGAAGGGTGTGGTGGTGGTGAAGTAAGTCAGTATTACCCCCACCCTCCACCCCCTCTCAATACAGACCCCCCACCCCTCCCAGGTTTTCGAAATCCAATGACGGTGCTCTCAGACATACAACCTGTATGTACGAATTGCTGTCTAAAACAGTATATATAAGTGTATAGCAAATTAGAAGTGTATTGCTGTCTAAAACAGTGTAAAGCAGTATATAGAACTGTATAGCAAATTAGAAGTGTATTGCTGTCTAAAACAGTGTAAAGCAGTATATAGAAGTGTATAGCAAATTAGAAGTGTATTGCTGTCTAAAACAGTGTAAAGCAGTATATAGAAGTGTATAGCAAATTAGAAGTGTATTGCTGTCTAAAACAGTGTAAAGCAGTATATAGAAGTGTATAGCAAATTAGAAGTGTATTGGTGTCTAAAACAGTGTAAAACAGTATATAGAAGTGTATAGCAAATTAGAAGTGTATTGCTGTCTAAAACAGTGTAAAGCAGTATATAGAAGTGTATAGCAAATTAGAAGTGTATTGCTGTCTAAAACAGTGTAAAGCAGTATATAGAAGTGTATAGCAAATTAGAAGTGTATTGCTGTCTAAAACAGTGTAAAGCAGTATATAGAAGTGTATAGCAAATTAGAAGTGTATTGCTGTCTAAAACAGTGTAAAGCAGTATATAGAAGTGTATAGCATATTAGAAGTGTATTGCTGTCTAAAACAGTGTAAAACATTATATAGAAGTGTATAGCAAATTAGAAGTGTATTGCTGTCTAAAACAGTGTAAAATAGTATATAGAAGTGTATAGCAAATTAGAAGTGTATTGCTGTCTAAAACAGTGTAAAGCTGTATATAACGGTGTATAACAATAAATGGCAATTTCATTCAATTACTCTTCCTAGGGAATCAATTTCTTGTGTTATTATTGTCTACAATGAACACTTATTGTATAGCCAACAAACAGATTGTCAACCTTTCTTTCATATCTGCATCAGGATGTTTACTCTTCGTCTATGTTCATCTCCAGTTTATATTATTCTTGTTTACTTTTTTTATGGTTCACTTTTTTAATCGTTTTTTTTACCGCAACCCCAACTGGGGAACCGATCGAATACAAATGTAAACAAAATGTAAACAAAATGTAAACAATGTCAAATTGTTTCTCTCTCATGATTATATCTTTAGTTCTTGGAAACCAAATTTTCATTCTAACAGAAGTCGTAATCGCAAAACAAACTATTCAACGAGAGATGACTAATAAGAAGTCAAATTCCCCACAGTCACGTGACCTGTCTATTGATCTCCCCCCCCCCCTCCCCGTAACTGAAGAAAAAAAGGTTCCATTGTAGAGTTATGAAAGACCCGTTGTATGACATTTTCAAATGTTTTTTTTATTCCGCCCCCGGGTCTGTTCAAACTACAGGTCTCTGATAAGCCGCATGCCGCCGTCTACCAGACATTGTTAGCGGAAGAAAGAAACACGATGAAAGACGCCATGTTACACTGATTTAAACACCCCCCCCCCCTTATTGCACTACATTTTAATTATAATGTTGGCTCTCTGTCCGAAATTAAGATATTAAAAAAAAACAACAGTGCTGTATAGCACAGATGGTATCTCGTGTGTAGCGAAACCTTTATTTTTAATGTTAGCGCAATGCCTTCGTTCTACTGAAATTTCTTTATATCGAAATAAAATGATCGCTGCCTTGTATACGCGACTTATATGTTCATTTCTAATGGAACATTTTAGCGTTGTTTGCTGTGAGGCTTCAAAAGATCAATGAAATAATAATGTTCAGCAAATGTTCGACACGTTTTTGTAAATGCACTGCAATGAAAAGCTTACAAATCGCTTGGTGATTGGACTATACGGGAGCAGGCAATGATCATACCATAGTATTGAAGGTGTGAGTCACATTGCATGGTTCAAAGTGAATCTCTTCTAACCATTGGTTCAGTTGCTGGACTGTACACCGTTATATCAAAGCAACCATTTTTACCTCTGTCATTCCCCAAGTAGCTTCCCTTGCTCGCTTCTGAATAAACCCTAATCCACCATCCATGCTTGGCTGGTTACGTGCTATGTTATCTAAATAACAACATTTTCAGTTTTGCTCTGCCTCGGTGTTCAGTTAATGTGTGCGCTTTTGTTGTGTATATGCGTGTGTGTTTGTGTGTGTTTGTGCGTGTCGTTCATCTGCTAGATAGTCCGCGCTATTCTCAGTTGACACACTTCTGTTAGGAATCACAGACTTGATCAAAGCTTCACCGCTTACGTCCTGTGAGAAACGTGTCACGCAATAATTGAACTCGTTTTTTTTTTTAATTTGCAGAACGTAACGTTGTCCTGTGTAACACTGACCTTTTTGTTTGGGAATCTTTGTTTATGTCTAGTAATTTTCATATATGTATCCGTGCGATCTACGTCATAGAAATATGCCCTACTTGTACATGTCACCTGTTTTGTCTATTACGTCATCGAAACATGCCGCCGTCTCCTTGTAATGCTCGTGCCAGTGACAAATCGATACATTCAATAAACTTTATTTTTGTTTACCAATGTACAGTATTACACACATCGATGTTTTCAGTACTACACACATCGACGTTTTCAGTATTACACACATCGACGTTTTCAGTATTACACACATCGACGTTTTCAGTATTACACACATGGATGTTTTCAGTATTACACACATCGACGTTTTCAGTATTACACACATCGACGTTTTCAGTATTACACACATGGATGTTTTCAGTATTACACACATCGACGTTTTCAGTATTACACACATCGATGTTTTCAGTATTACACACATGGATGTTTTCAGTATTACACACATCGACGTTTTCAGTATTACACACATCGACGTTTTCAGTATTACACACATCGACGTTTTCAGTATTACACACATCGATGTTTTCAGTATTACACACATCGACGTTTTCAGTATTACACACATCGACGTTTTCAGTATTACACACATCGATGTTTTCAGTATTACACACATGGATGAGCTAGTGAAATAATTATTGCACACCCACAAGGAGATGTCGGGGCGCCATCATGTTACCCCCCCCCCCACACACAGAATATAAAGTATAGAGTGAGTGCCCATCGTCAATTTTAAAGTGACTTTTCTGAAAGCCGCCATGTTTTTTTGTTATTGTACAGTAGTATATCGATGTTTGGACGCTACAATTGACTGTAGACCAAACGGAGAGCACATGTACCGGCTACATTGCAGACAATTCCTCCTATCGCAGGGGCGGGCAAACTTTTTCTACGGAGGGCGCGCGCGCGCACACACACACACACACACACACACACACACACACACACACACACACACACACACACACACACACACACACACACACACACACACACACACACACACACACACACACACACACACACACACACACACACACACACACACACACACACACACACACACACACACACACACACACACACACACACGGGGTGGGAGACCAGGTTCTCTGTGTCACCGTGTATGTGTGCTACGTCATGCTGGGGCGAGGGGTGGGGGACCAGGTTCTCTGTGTCACCGTGTATGTGTGCTACGTCATGCTGGGGATTTTTTGTATTTTGTTTTTTTAAAGTGCATCCCGGTACTTTCACATATTTACATAACTGTTGTATTTGGTTTTTAATACACTCTAGTAGAATACAAACTATTTCTAGCTATAAAAAGCAACAAGTATCATATGAGTAAAACATGAAGATTTAGTGCGCTGTTTACCGGAAATAGAGAGGGGGAGGGATGGAGGGATACATTAAGTGTGTCAAAAGACATGTGTGTGGAGAACTTGCCACAGTACCACATACAGGGACATAACTCCTGTTTCGTTACAAGAGTTATGTGGTCTCATGACTTAGATTGAAAGAGGAACACGTCAATTAAGTTATTGATGAAGAGTAATGCCCCTTGTAGAGCACGGACAGAAGCCACACCCAACCTCTCCCCTCCCGTATTGAAATAGTTGACCATATGGCGTGAGCTTAGCAGTTGATCTGAGATGATTGTTCTGATCTGAGATGATTGTTCTGATTTGAAATGATTGTTCTGATCTGAAATGATTGTTCTGATCTGAAATGATTGTTCTGAACTGGAAGAGGATCCCTTGCCTTGACCTAGTAGTCTTAGTAGAAATAGTGTACCTGTGTGTGCCTTGGGACGGGAGGAAGTTGACGGCAGGGTTTCAGCCAGCTAATCTTGCCCCCTCCTCCCCGACCCCCACCAGTTGGGGGCCTCAGACCCACCCACCCATTGCTACGTCATCATATTGAACGATGGCTTTGTCTGACCCCGTATGCCAGATGACCAGAGATGTGTTCGGGCCCCCCCCCCCCCCCGGGCCGGTAGTCAAATGTACCACTGGGTGTGTCACGTAGGAACAATTCAGTTATTTATGTATTTGTGTGTGGGATTGACGTGGGGGGTATTTCTTACCATAACCCAGTACTAAATGTTTGGAATCCAACTTTGACTACACTATTGTGTTCCACAAGAAAGTCTCATCCCATAACCCAGTACTAAATGTTTGGAATCCAACTTTGACTACACTATTGTGTTCCATGAGAAAGTCTCACCCCTTTAACTAAACTAAAACTATTTTGATCCACAGGTTCAGAATGTCAGCATACCTGCCTCGACGCCATCCCCTACCAGCCAGGCCATCTACCTGCAGAAACTTCTGGAGAGCAGCGAGGCTGTCAAAACTGGAAACTTCAGGTGGGTGTGGCTTTGTTCATTTCATTGTCTCGTCACACGGCGGGTTTTGAACTTCATGCTGTAGCATATGATAGATCTGTATTGTGTCTTCTAGACCGCTAGTCTGGAGACATAGAATGTGAAGAAAAAATGTTCGACCAACTAATCAACTAATCATACCTGTAACTGTGTCTATATTTCATTTCATTACATACCCGCTGTTCAGTCGTGTAGCTGTTTCTATATTTTATTACATACCTGCTGTCCAGTCGTGTAACTGTTTCTATATTTCATTTCATTACATACCTGCTGTCCAGTCATGTAACTGTGTCTATATTTCATTTCATTACATGCCAGCTGTTCAGTCCTGTAACTGTGTCTATATTTCATTACAGACGTGCTGTCCAGTCGTGTAACTGTGTCTATATTTCATTACAGACGTGCTGTCCAGTCGTGTAACTGTGTCTATATTTCATTACATACCTGCTGTCCAGTCGTGTAACTGTGTCTATATTTCATTACAGACGTGCTGTCCAGCTGTACACAGAGGCCATTGAGCTTGACCCAGAGAACCACATCTTGTTCACCAACAGGTCAGCGGCTCATTTGAAGAATGGTCAGCTGGAGAAGTCCCTGGAGGACGCCAGGAAGGCCAGGACCATCTGTCCTAAGTGGGGCAAGGTAGGACATTTTCTAAATTATATAACAACAAAGGGACGATAGGTAACCGGAAAGGTCTCGAGTTTGAACCCCGGCGAGTGCCGGGACTTGTATGCCGGGACTTGTATCGAGGCCCCTAAGTCCACACAGCAATCTGAATGACGGGCCACGTTGAGTTATGTGACCCGGGGGGCCGGGTCTAGATCTGATGGATGGAGAGTTGACATGAACCCAGAAATGTTAACGTCATAACATTAAAGGCCAGTGAACTAATGTACAAGAAATGTAAACGTCATAACATTAAAGGCTAGTGCTGTGCTTCACTTTGAAACGAGTGGCGGCCCGAATACAATAGTCCAGTGGGTCGCACTGGTCCCGTGGGCCGTAGTTTGCCCATGGAGTCATCACGACATCCGATCCACCGATGTGCCTGCACTGCACAGGCACCCCGAGTGTCATTGTTTTTTTAATGCCGACACAGGTACTGGCGTAGCCCAGTTTGGAACTTATGAACAACATCATACATATATCATACATCATACATATATCATACATCATACATACATCATACATATATCATACATCATACATATATCATACATCATACATATATCATACATCATACATATATCATACATCATACATATATCATACATCATACATATATCATACATCATACATATATCATACATCATACATATATCCCCCCCAGATCACCTTGGTGTTTTTATGACGACATTTGTAATTTATTTATTTATATATAACTGTGTGCTTTTGATTTCTTTGTTTTTTGTCTGGTTTACTCCTGTGACTGCTTCATAGAATCAGACATTCCCCTCTGTCAGAGAGACAGTCTCTTTGTTTGTTTTAATTTGATGATGTAGGTTGTTAAGTCAATAATGCACATAGACATTTCACTGGCCCAGTCGACAATGCTCTGTGTGTTAAGACTCAAGTTTACCCGTGGATCAACCAAACACCATCAAAGTCTGCCTGGACTTGCTGGCGACATGGACAAATAAAGATTATCTCGATAACTTTCTTATCCGCATATCTCCTCCTACTCCCACCCCCCCCCCAACCAACTACACACTGAGCTGACTGACAACTGAAAAAGGGAAGGAACTATACAACTTGTTTGTTCACTCTGCGGATCTCAATTATTGTACGATTGCTTCCCTTTGGTCTCCCGTAGCCTCTCAGTGGCGAAGAAATTTGTGACCTAATATTTCCAATTGATTTGTTATGCTGACATGCGCTTGTTTGGGACAGGGGAAGGGGATGGGGGGGCTAGGTGTAACTAATTGACAGTGGTCTAGGTGTAACTAATTGACAGTGGTCTAGGTGTAACTAATTGACAGTGGTCTAGGTGTAACTAATTGACAGTGGTCTCGGTGTAACTAATTGACAGTGGTCTCGGTGTAACTAATTGACAGTGGTCTCGGTGTAACTAATTGACAGTGGTCTAGGTGTAACTAATTGACAGTGGTCTCGGTGTAACTAATTGACAGTGGTCTCGGTGTAACTAATTGACAGTGGTCTCGGTGTAACTAATTGACAGTGGTCTAGGTGTAACTAATTGACAGTGGTCTAGGTGTACCTAATTGACAGTGGTCTCGGTGTAACTAATTGACAGTGGTCTAGGTGTAACTAATTGACAGTGGTCTAGGTGTAACTAATTGACAGTGGTCTAGGTGTACCTAATTGACAGTGGTCTCGGTGTAACTAATTGACAGTGGTCTCGGTGTAACTAATTGACAGTGGTCTAGGTGTAACTAATTGACAGTGGTCTAGGTGTAACTAATTGACAGTGGTCTAGGTGTACCTAATTGACAGTGGTCTCGGTGTAACTAATTGACAGTGGTCTAGGTGTAACTAATTGACAGTGGTCTAGGTGTAACTAATTGACAGTGGTCTAGGTGTAACTAATTGACAGTGGTCTAGGTGTACCTAATTGACAGTGGTCTAGGTGTAATTAGATGTTGAGATGTGTCAGCTGACAGTTTCTTTCACTTTGTATATATCAGATACGTTTAGCCCCAGACGGATGGTCGCGCATTAAATCGCTCGACTGTCGACGTGAAGGTCCCTGGTTCGATCTCCGGTGTGGACCAATGGATATTTCAGGTCATGGTGAAAGTTCCCACTATATCTCCCGTGGTGCCTCCACGGTCATTGCACTATCGGCACTATCGGCTATGATGAGGATAAAAACTGTCCCATTAGAGGTGTAGAGGATCTAAGAGATGTCACCTTATCTTTACAGGGGACATCACTCACAGGGGACATCACTCACAGGGGACATCACTCACAGGGGACATCACTCACAACCCCAGATCGTAAACATTAATTACCTACGTTGATATCAGACTCGGATGTTTCAGCTTGTTAGTGGGCTTTGCAAATGATCAAATTTTACGTGTTTATGTATGCAGTAGTGTAGGAATGGTACCGTTAGTTGTGTGGCCGCATAGGGCGCTGAATTAGGACGGGCACTGTTTAAATGTTTGTGCACTTTTCAGATTGGGTAAAGGGCGCCAAAAAAACGCAACTCGCACAGGGCGCCACAGTATCTAACTTCTGCTCTGAAGGTATGGAACACTGTTTGCAGGCAGTGATAGATGGGTATACTGTTGCAGGCCGTGATAGATGGGTATACTGTTGCAGGCAGTGATAGATGGGTATACTGTTGCAGGCAGTGATAGATGGGTATACTGTTGCAGGCAGTGATAGATGGGTATACTGTTGCAGGCAGTGATAGATGCGCTGATGATGTATCTATTGGTTACACTACAGCTATTTATAGTTTTATTGTTGCTCTGTGGTGTACGACTGAAACTATGCATACGTTTGTATGTTTGCTCGCCCTTAATTGAGCCAATCCCACGAACTACATTGACCGTTGGGCGTAAATGACCGATCTGCTAGGAAGTATCTTGGCTGACCAGTGGAAGTCGCCCCCCTCCCCACCCCTCATTTCCTTGTTGTCACGATCTATGATAGAGGACGCATGCCGTTGTCCAGTATTTAGACCGTGACTGTTGGTGTCCAAAGGAGTGACCATTACATGATGGGCGTGGTGACCCGAAAACTGGGAAGTAGTTACCTCTGACCTATTTCTTTTCGACACTTGGGAATCGATATTAATAGATGTCCATAACCGGAAGCTTGTTTTGTTATGTTCACTGAAGTCACCATTACAAGTGGTGTCATCTCTTGATTCTAACCCCCCTCCCCCACCACCCTCTCGAGTGCCGGCTGCTGTAGTCATGCAGTAGCCACGGAGGCGACAAGGAGGCGAGTATTGGCTGGGATTCGAACCCTCAGCCCGTACAATGGACTTATAGCCTTAGCGTTGCATCCACCATATCGCAACGCACCGTGCTTCATATGAGTCTAGTTTAAATATAAGTTTATAACATGCACCCCCACCCCCTGTATGAATGTGATAGATGTTTCAATAATTGAATGATGTATTATTTAATGGATACGGTTGTCGCCCAGAGCAAGTTACGTTCCGTTGCTGCACCTCTCCCCACTCCATCGCACAACTGACTGGTTCATCTCCTCTCATCATCTGGCAGTTACATGAATAGATTATAAGGTCACGCCCCCTACTCCTCCCCCATTCCCAGTATATAAGAGACTGATATGTTTTCATCTAAATATATATATTGTATGTCTGCCACTACACCACTCGTATATTACGTCACTCACAGCGACATTGTGTGACAGACACTGACAGAGTCGGGACAGAGGACATTGACATTGTGTGACAGTACAGACACGGACAGAGTTGGGACAGAGGACATTGACATTGTGTGACAGTACAGACACTGACAGAGTTGGGACAGAGGACATTGACATTGTGTGACAGTACAGACACTGACAGAGTTGGGACAGAGGACATTGACATTGTGTGACAGTACAGACACGGACAGAGTTGGGACAGAGGACATTGACATTGTGTGACAGTACAGACACTGACAGAGTTGGGACAGAGGACATTGACATTGTGTGACAGTACAGACACGGACAGAGTTGGGACAGAGGACATTGACATTGTGTGACAGTACAGACACGGACAGAGTTGGGACAGAGGACATTGACATTGTGTGACAGTACAGACACGGACAGAGTTGGGACCAGAATTTCTTACAGAGGACATTGACATTGTGTGACAACATCTAACTCTGGCATTATATTTACACATGTCTCACATGTCAAATGACATCCATTCGATGACATCCATTAGATGACACACATATACGCTGATGACACAGACAAACCAACACCCGCTCTGTCTCTCTGCCGCGCTCTCTTACACACACACAGAGAAATAAAGAAAAAGAGAGAGAGAGAGAGAGAGAGAGAGAGAATATATAACTCTTTTTCACAATTACATTGATAGTCATACAATCACACGCAGACACACACGCAGACACATGTAGATAACTTACTTGTGAACACATCCACCTGCGTGCCTTGACCGTTTGAACACTGCGGGCTATACGGGGTGGGATGGAGGCTCATCGCCCGTCTCGACATACTTAACTGTCTCCATTTCACTGTCTCTCAAATCACGTGACCCAAATTAAAAGACTTGGGTCTTTACGGTTTGTCCCCCCCTGCCCAATCTGATCATTTCTTATCAGCCATTGATTAATGCTATCAGGCGGCTAGCTCAAGTACAGTCTGTACCACTTCTATCATTGTAATGGAAACCAATTGAAGTAGTTAGTTCCCCTTGTATTCATTACGTTGTTAAAAGGTGTTTGTTATCTCCCTCAAGATCACTTCAACAGCGCAACTAACCCAGAGAGTCACAGATTGGATCCAGGAGTGACGTAACACGCATCCACATTCAATCTGATTTTGTTTGGTGTTGTAACTTTTGTCTTGTAACCTGGGTCATGTAACATCGTAACTTTTGTATTGTAACTTTGGTCGTGTGACAGTGTAACTTTTGTATTGTAACTTGGGTCATGTGACAGTGTAAATTTTGTATTGTAACCTGGGACATGTGACAGTGTAACTTTTGTATTGTAACTTGGGTCATGTGACAGTGTAACTTTTGTATTGTAACTTGGGTCATGTGACAGTGTAACTTTTGTATTGTAACTTGGGTCATGTGACAGTGTAACTTTTGTATTGTAACTTGGGTCATGTGACAGTGTAACTTTTGTATTGTAACCTGTGTCATGTGACAGTGTAACTTTTGCATTGTAACTTGGGTCATGTGACAGTGTAACTTTTGTATTGTAACTTGGGTCATGTGACAGTGTAACTTTTGTATTGTAACTTGGGTCATGTGACAGTGTAACTTTTGTATTGTAACTTGGGTCATGTGACAGTGTAACTTTTGTATTGTAACCTGTGTCATGTGACAGTGTCACTTTTGTATTGTAACCTGTGTCATGTGACAGTGTCACTTTTGTCTTGTAACCTGTGTCATGTGACAGTGTAACTTTACTCTGACATTGTTTCAGTGTTGTTGTTTTGTATCTACATTGTGTGTGTACAAGAATGGTGATTTTAAAATTTGACCTTTACTAATAAAACACATCGAGTAACGCGATTGTGTATACATTGTTTTCTTTTTTCTAGTGAAACATGTAAACATCGGGATTATTATGTCGTGAAGATTGGAGTATATATGTCAGGGGTTAGTGCCTGGGGAACAGGGTTTTACAGAGTTAGACTGCAATACCCAAGGGTGGGGGGGGGGGCGGGTTTGAGCCCAGGACTTTTCTCGGTTCCTATCGATGTCCATAAGTCCAACAAGTTTCACAATTGGTACCTGACTGGGCAAAGTGGGCGCTGTGCCAGCCACACAAACGGTTGAAATAGCTACTGCTTTGTATGCATACATCATGGGTGGAATCTTTATACATCGTGTATGTGGACGATGAATGCATAATTCCAACTTCCAATATAGAAACTACAATCCTCACTGTATTCTGTAAATATTTGTTGAGCAAAAATAATTCACTTTTTGGGAGCCGCACAAAACTCAGTGGTTCTCAAACTTCGCGACCCACGAGGACCCCATTTTGGTATTGCGACCCTCTAGGACCACATTTTGGTATTGCGACCCTCTAGGACCACACTTTGGTATTGCGACCCTCTAGGACCACATTTTGGTATTGCGACCCACTAGGTCCACATTTTGGTATGGCGACCCTCTAGGACCACATTTTGGTATTGCGACCCACCATAATAACTGTTTTGTTTTCGAGGACCACCTGAAATTCGTGGGTCTCGACCTTACACCTTGAGAACCACTGCTATAAGCGGTAAGCCCCATGATTGTCTGTTTTTTGAAAGATTCGATTGCTATAGAAATGATAATGTGTTATAGTAATTCTACTATCAGCTCCATAACTCATGTTTTTGTGACTTATTTTTAATAATACTGAGACTGTGGCTCAAACCTCATAAAAGTCTCAGCAAGGAATAGACCATACCTAGTAGCCTGTTATTCATTAAGCCGTTTGTAGACTACACCTAGTAGCCTGTTATTCATTAAGCCGTTTGTAGACTACACCTAGTAGCCTGTTATTCATTAAGCCGTTTGTAGACTACACCTAGTAGCCTGTTATTCATTAAGCCGTTTGTAGACTACACCTAGTAGCCTGTTATTCATTAAGCCGTTTGTAGACTATCACATGACATACACGTGACGTGCGTTGATACCCCCCCTCCTCCAAAACTGCTTTGTCTTATGCTAAAAACATCGATTTATTAAGGATTCGATTCCACGTCCTGTGCTATGCCACAACTGTAATCTCGCTGTGATATGTGCCCCCATAATCCCTTGCTCTCATTATTTATGTCAAAATGTTTCTTCCATTACTGTGCATTCCCTCTCAACATTGCCTCATTTGAACTCCCCAATTTCCAGCCGTCCAAGAAAAAAAATTCCCCTCCACCTTTTACGTCTGCCACTTACTGACAAGTGTCAATGAAACGTCGCTCGTTCTCTCCCCCCCTCTCCCACCTCCACTGTCCCTCGCCTGTCCGCTCGTCTGCTGTCGGTGTGTGGCGCGATCCACTTCGTGCGATACGGAAAGTCTTTCAAGTGAACACCTTTGTGCTGTAATTTGGTTATTTTCAGTGTGCATGCGCCGAGAAAAGTAAATCGAGAGGTCGCGGAGTGTTGATTGAGGTAAGGTTCTAAACAAAAGGGGACGTCTCTGTGGTGATATAATCTATTTGTTCACACCTATATTAAATGGATCTGTTCAGTTGAATGAGGATTTATTATCATTTCTGCATCAATAAATTCAACAATATTATCAGACCATGAAACCGAGCGGTCAAATTCTCTGTCATAATGTTTAGATTGAACTTCTTGATCAGTTTGTATCCATCACAGATGCCATGTTGTTGTTTAATGCATGAAACGATCACCGTGTGGTCAATACAGAGTTTACCGAAAACCTGTAAACAACCTGTTTGTATCATAAGGTTGGACCAGGGTATTGTATGTAATATATTTATCCTAGTCTTCACTGTATACTTTACTAAACACAAACGCAGCGTTTGATCATAGTTGTTGCTGATGTGTTTTTTTTTTCCTATGTCGTCAGTTGTCTGCTTTTTTTTTTGTTCACAGTGTCCTTGAACTTGGTTGACGTGATAACTGAAACCGTTTTTCAAAACCGGCGTTCTATAGACGGACTTACTGTAGGCCTTAATTGTTTTGTTAGTTATTGTTATGTTTGTGTAGCTCAACTGTTGTGTGTGTGTGTGTGTACTTGTATACCATCAGACTGTTGTTTACCATCACTCTTGTATTGTCGTGTACCATCAGTGTGTGAACCATGTAGTGATATAAACAGCGGGAGATAAAGTCTGTCTGTCTGCGAGTACCAACTTGTCATCACTGATAAACAAAAGAGTTTTGGCCTTGAAAGTTTTTCTTATCCTGATATCTGTACACAATTTGTGCTAATGGACCCCCAAGGGCCTGCTATACCCGGGCCCTCAAATATAACTGTGTCCAGGGCCCCCGACTCACGTGCCATATAAAAGTGATGCAAATGAAACTCTTTTAACATGTGGCTACTGAGGGTATCTTCCAAGTTATCTTCGTATATAGTCTTGTCATCGCTAACCCGCATGTCAATAATTACCGTAGAATACAACTCTGATAATATATGTTAGTGGTTATCAAAGCATGGATTGCTACACACTCGCGAGCCGATTTAAAGTTGTGTTACTCATCTAGAATATTTACAACTTGAGTTTTATTATGATTCGTTTTTCCTTCCTATTTCTGTACTGATGGGAACAGACTGAGTGAGTCGAACATGTTTGAGAACCTATGAGCTGAAGATTCCCTGATTGTATCACAAAGTTTGATTCATTGAATGATTGTCAGTAAATTGTTGAATATGTATCACAAAGTTTGATTCATTGAATGATTGTCAGTAAATTGTTGAATACAACTGTTGAATACAACTGTTGAATGTCATTCGTATCAGTTAACCTGCCCCCCCCCCTTATCATTGATTTGTCGTTCGATTTTCTTCCAATCTGATTGTTCTTGTTGTTGGCTGTCGTTAAGATTAAGTCATTGATATCAATTGATCTCTGTCTCCTTCCCCCCCCCCCCCCCACTTTAATTGTGTGTGATCTAACATTGTTATATCTGTTGGATACCAGACGTGAACTAGACTTCAGACAAACTATTTGTTAGTACGATGTCATTCGTCAATGGTTCTACTGACACATTTGTCTGAAGACGTCATCGGATGGTCGTGCGAATGTCGATCTGGGGGTTACCGGGTTCCATGACCACCTATGTGAGGGCCAATGACCACCTATGTGAGGGCCAATGACCACCTATGTGAGGGCCAATGGCCACCTATGTGAGGGCCAATGACCACCTATGTGAGGGCCAATGACCACCTATGTGAGGGCCAATGACTACCTATGTGAGGGCCAATGACCACCTATGTGAGGGCCAATATAATTTCACGGTTAAAGGTGAAACTCGTATCCCCCCTGGTGCTTCCATGGCTATGGCACTATCTGCTATGGTGGGGGATGAACACTACAAAAACTGTCCCATTAGTGGTTTATAGGATCTAAGAGATAAACATCTCATCCTCACAGATGACGTCATCAGTCCATGAGTACTTTATGATTAGATTCACGGAACTAGTTCAATTCTCTTGTTTACTGGTGAATTTTTTTGTTTAAACATCATTTGAAAGCTGTACTGATGTGAATTTCAAATGACACACCAGAGGTGTCCACCATGAGGTTGATGAGAGACACACTCATGTTGTTGTGTTGTGTGTAAACAAATAATTGGACGAGCCGCACCATTCTATCTCTCAGGTCAACAAAAATAAAGTAAATAATTGAACAAAACAAACAAACAAACAACAACAACTGGTTGATTGAGAACTGCACAAACCTCAGCATAATGGGGGCCACCCTAACACAACAACTGGTTGATTGAGAACTGCACAAACCTCAGCATAATGGGCCCACCCTAACACAACAACTGGTTGATTGAGAACTGCACAAACCTCAGCATAATGGGCCCACCCTAACACAACAACTGGTTGATTGAGAACTGCACAAACCTCAGCATAATGGGGGCCACCCTAACACAACAACTGGTTGACTGAGAACTGCACAAACCTCAGCATAATGGGGGCCACCTTAACACAACAACTGGTTGATTGAGAACTGCACAAACCTCAGCATAATGGGGCCACCCTAACACAACAACTGGTTCATTGGGAGCCGCACAAACCTCAGCATAATGGGCCCACCCTAGCTTTAAATTAAGATAACTCAAGTTCCGCTGTGTGGCGAGATAATTATACTGTGTCCCCCCCCCCCCCCCGTGGTTTATTGTCTCGTATGTATCAATACATAGTCAATGGGTGTCTGTGGGGTGTCAAGCGGTTGTCTTACTGTCTGTGTGTGTGAGGGACGGAGGAATTTGATCTGCGATCCGCGTACAATTTGATTTTATTCGACCCCCCCCCCTCCTCGGCCCGGCCGCCGCCTGTAGTTATATTTTCGTACACCCCCCTCCCCCCAGGTTTGGCACAAGCAGCGACAGGCGTGTCACAGTGACTGACGTTGGTCATCACCAGTCACCACTGACTGTCATCACCCTGGTCCCCCGCGTGTCCATAAAATGTCAATCATTTTCAACACACACCCACCATACTTACACACACAGTGACACATACAGTGGAATTTCACACACAGTGACACATACAGTGGAATTCGTTGCTGTGTACATTAAAGGCGGGGTCCCACGTTGTAATCTATTGTTTTAACTACAGTGGCTCTCAAACTGTTACCACCCACCAGGGAAACTGTTTATTGTGTGACTTAACTACAGTGGCTCTCAAACTGTTACCACCCACCAGGGAAACTGTTTATTGTGTGACTTAACTACAGTGGCTCTCAAACTGTTACCACCCACCAGGGAAACAGTTTATTGTGTGACTTAACTACAGTGGCTCTCAAACTGTTACCACCCGCCAGGGAAACTGTTTATTGTGTGACCTTCCTGGAAATAAAAACTACGATGAAAGAACGAAACATAACGGGGTCATTTTAATAGAGAAAAAAATATGTTACCTCTTTTACTTTGCAGTTGAACAGACTTATAGATTTGTAACACATACAGACATAGTCACATAGAGATGTTATGAAGTACTCACAGACTTATAGATTTGTAACACATATAGACATAGTCACATAGAGATGTTATGAAGTACTCACAGACTTATAGATTTGTAACACATATAGACATAGTCACATAGAGATGTTATGAAGTACTCACAGACTTATAGATTTGTAACAAATACAGACATAGTCACATAGAGATGTTATGAAGTACTCAAAAGATGTTAAGAAGTACTTATATATTCTCTGAAATAGAGATGTTATGAAGTACTCATATATTCTCTGAAATAGAGATGTTATGAAGTACTCATACATTCTCTGAAATAGAGATGTTATGAAGTACTCATAGATTCTCAGAAATAGAGATGTTATGAAGCACTCATAGATTCTCAGAAATAGAGATGTTATGAAGTACTCATAGATTCTCAGAAATAGAGATGTTATGAAGTACTCATAGATTCTCAGAAATAGAGATGTTATGAAGTACTCATAGATTCTCAGAAATAGAGATGTTATGAAGTACTCATAGACTCTCAGAAATAGAGATGTTATGAAGTACTCATAGATTCTCAGAAATAGAGATGTTATGAAGTACTCATAGATTCTCAGAAATAGAGATGTTATGAAGTACTCATAGATTCTCAGAAATAGAGATGTTATGAAGTACTCATAGATTCTCAGAAATAGAGATGTTATGAAGTACTCATAGATTCTCAGAAATAGAGATGCTATAAAGTACTCATAGATTCTCAGAAATAGAGATGTTATGAAGTACTCATAGATTCTCAATCTATTTAATTATACAATTGAATTTTATCGCGACTCAACTAAATTTCGTCCGCGACCAACCGATGGCTCGCGAAGCGAAAATGTTTGAGAAGCACATGACTAGATACACTTTCTTATAACTTTCTTATAACTTTCTTATAACTTTCTTATAACTTTCTTTTAACCTGTATATTTTGTATTGTCCACATCTCAATTGATGTTTTTTGATCAGCTTGACATTATATTGACAAATACTTTTCCTTACTTCCTCAATCTTACATTCATTTCATTCGAGTCACCGCCTTCTGTCTATCTTTACTTTTAGCCTTCCTCACAGTTCGCCTTCTGTCTATCTTTACTTTGAGCCTTCCTCACAGTTCGCCTTCTGTGCATCTTTACTTTTAGCCTTCCTCATAGTTCGCAGTTTGTTTTATTTCTTCTCTTATCCATTAACAAAATGCTTTATTTGACTGTTTGTGAATGAAATAGAAGACAGTCTGACGCTGAACACAACTTCCTTCATTATTTCTGTCCTTCCCTCATTCTTTCTGTCCTTCCTTCCTTCTTTCTGTCCTTCCTTCCTTCTTTCTGTCCTTTCTTCATTCTTTCTGTCCTTCCTTCATTCTTTCTGTCCTTTCTTCATTCTTTCTGTTCTTTCTTCATTCTTTCTGTTCTTTCTTCATTCTTTCTGTCCTTCCTTCCTTCTTTCCGTCCTTCCTTCATTCTTTCTGTCCTTCATTCATTCTTTCTGTCCTTCCTTCATTCTTTCATTATAAGAAACATCTGGACATCAGGTAATGTTATCGCTGGTTTACATCTTTCCCGCTAAAGACACTGCACAGGAAGAGTCGTTCAATGATTGGTCGATTCGGAGCCTAAGTCATTGGGTGTATCTAAATATTATGGGATGCTGAGTGCCATCATCATCATCATCCCAGTTGAAGTGAGACACCCATGGATGGTCTATCCGTTGGTTGAGAATCAAACATGCTCTGAATGAACACTTGATTTCCTTTTTTAGGAGGTTGAATTTTTCAGACCAGAGTCTAGTCAGGTGATCTGTGATGTGATGGTACCATTGAAATTATTAGGGTCAGGGTTATAGGGTTGTCCTGATGAAAACTAGTGTTCTTTGGACGTAGACAGGAGATAGCAGTTTGTGTGTTGTGACCATAGAACGATTGGATGTAGACAGGAGATGACAGTTTGTGTGTTGTGACCATAGAACGATTGGATGTAGACATGAGATAGCAGTTTGTGTGTTGTGACCATAGAACGATTGGATGTAGACAGGAGATAGCAGTTTGTGTGTTGTGACCATAGAACGATTGGATGTAGACAGGAGATGACAGTTTGTGTGTTGTGACCATAGAACGATTTGAAAGTCTGGTATAATCGCAGTACGAAATAAAGACAGTTATACATCTGATCCAATCATAGGGCTCTTTGTGCTCTTTATGGTTCGTTTCAAACGATCAATACTGAATAGCATTACACTACTCCATGTTTACGGTGCTGTGGATTCAGCATTATTAGTAGCACACTGTAACATACTGTAACACACTGTAACATACTGTAACACACAGTAACACATAGTAACACACTGTAACACATTGTAACACACTGTAACATACTGTAACACAATGTAACACACACACTGCAACACACAGTAACACACTGTAACACACAGTAACACACTGTAACACACAGCAACAGACTGTAACACACAGTAACACACTGCAACACACAGTAACACACTGTAACACACAGTAACACACAGTAACACACTGTAACACACACTAACACACAGTAACACACAGTAACACACTGTAACATACAATAACACACTGTAACATACTGTAACATACTGTAACACAATGTAACACACTGCGCCTGTTGTTGTTTTGAGACGGCAAGTCACTGGACTGTAACGTGGGGATGGTCAGGTCAGACCTGTAAAGTACTGGCCGTTGTATTGAATCTCACCCACACCTCCCGCCCCTGTTAGATACGGTCACCATGGTACACCATTGGTCAGACTTGTAATTATATTCCCCCGTCTCTATCACCTATTGAACAACTAAATAAATCACTCACTAAATAAATCACTCTCCGTCAGTTTCAAAGAAATTATGTCCAGTAATGAACCGCTCCATACTCAAGGTGGTGACGAGCTGCCCCCACAAACAAAGATGTGACAGAAAGTTGGCAGTTCAATAGACTTGAGAGAGTTATTTCAAACCAAACATTCACCTGACTGAAGTCACTACCACCACCACCAGTACCACCACCACCTACTTCTTCTTATTGACTTACTAATTCACAAAGAGGAAAAACGTTTTAATGCCTTACCCCCCCCTCCCCGGTTATCTTTTCGTACTTTACACGGAACCAATGACGTCACTATCGAATGTCTATCCTAGTCCAGAGGCCTGTTTCAGTTATTTAGCTAACATCATAATTTTACAAAAAAAAAAGTATTGCTGGTTGTACGGGGCACTGGACAGTTTCCGTAACTCCGTTCACGTATCTTCTGCTGATACTGTTGCAGTAACTATTACGTATCTTCTGCTGATACTGTTGCAGTAACTATTACGTATCTTCTGCTGATACTGTTGCAGTAACTATTACGTATCTTCTGCTGTTATTGTTGCAGTAACTATCACGTATCTTCTGCTGATACTGTTGCAGTAACTATTACGTATCTTCTGCTGATACTGTTGCAGTAACTATTACGTATCTTCTGCTGATACTGTTGCAGTAACTATTACGTATCTTCTGCTGATACTGTTGCAGTAACTACCACGTATCTTCTGCTGTTATTGTTGCAGTAACTATCACGTATCTTCTGCTGATACTGTTGCAGTAACTATTACGTATCTTCTGCTGATATTATTGCAGTAACTATTACGTATCTTCTGCTGATATTGTTGCAGTAACTATTACGTATCTTCTGCTGATATTGTTGCAGTAACTATTACGCATCTTCTGCTGATACTGTTGCAGTAACTATTACGTATCTTCTGCTGATACTGTTGCAGTAACTATCACGTATCTTCTGCTGATATTGTTGCAGTAACTATTACGTATCTTCTGCTGATATTGTTGCAGTAACTATTACGTATCTTCTGCTGATATTGTGGCAGTAACTATTACGTATCTTCTGCTGATATTGTTGCAGTAACTATTACGTATCTTCTGCTGATATTGTTGCAGTAACTATTACGTTTTTAACTTGCGATGGGCTTTTCCCCCCAATAATTTATGAGAAGACTTTTGTTAAAATGACAATGCGCTGTATGTATGCATACTCTGTGGAATAGACTTGGTTCAATTGTCAAATTAATCTCTGGAAGAATTGTTTTCTTTAGGACATCATCATTGATTGTCCGACTTTGAGAAATGGTTAGTTCCCTTGTTATGTGTGAGAACTAATTCTATTTATAGATGTCTGGAGTGGTCTACATGGAAATTTAAATCATATTTCAGCATCAACTGATTGCTCATCAGATGGAAAGTTTAAAAAGGTTTCCATTTTTCCATTAACATGGCTGCACAGAAGCAGTTTATTTCCGGAAAACACAACTCTTGGTTGATTTGATTCAGTTGTACGGTGGCAGTTATGTTCTCTTTGAAACAGGTGCCCAGTCCAAGTTAATCTTGAAGTAAAATTATGTGGGTGGGATAAACCTGCATAACGTGACTGCATTCCATTGTCGAGTGCTGCCATCTAGGTCGCTAGTTTTCTTTTTTGTTGTTATGTTTGAAATCTTACCGGGTGAACTAACAAATAAGTGATGGCGCATGCTAATGAGTGACCTTTTACCCCGGAAGTTAAATGCTACGAAAATATGTGAATCCATTAAATTGTACAGATGGGTGGGGTTCTCTATTTACGGCATTTTTTTTTTATGTTAACATTTTCAACCAAGTTTGTTCTATTCAGTATTTATAATGTTTTGAAAATATTGCTCCAAAATGAAAACCAGCTGAGTATTGATAATTTGAATTAATTCATCCCAGTTTCTTTAAATCCATAAAAATCAATCAATTAAAGACGTGGATCTTATGGATCTTATGGATCTTATGGATCTTATTCCTGTCAGTGTCAACAATCTCAGTAGGAAGCATTGAACTGGTGCCAGATTGATTTGAAAAAAACCAAACAAAAACTGTTGAGTTTATCGATTTCACTGGCCTGTTGCGGCATTGTGCTAGTTGATGGTATCATGCATCACACCAGCAAATGTATGTCAGCATGATGGTATCATGCATCACACCAGCAAATGTATGTCAGCATGATGGTATCATGCATCACACCAACAAATGTATGTCAGCATGATGGTATCATGCATCACACCAGCAAATGTATGTCAGCATGATGGTATCATGCATCACACCAACAAATGTGTGTAGATATGGATTGAGTGGACCGTAGACGTGTAGATTGAGTTGACCATAGACGTGTAGATTGAGTGGACATAGACGTGTAGATTGAGTGGACATAGACGTGTAGATTGAGTGGACGGTAGACGTGTGGTTTGACCATAGATATGTGATAAGTTGAACATAGACATGTGGGGAGTTGACCGAAGACATGTGTAAACCAGTCGGTAGGAACTGGGGGGGGGGGGTCTTTCCTTATTTTGAACGTAAATATCCATGACTATACCTCCATTGAAAGCTACATGCCCAGTACATCACAGTTGATATCTAATGCCCAGTACATCACAGTTGATATCTAATGCCCAGTACATCACAGTTGATATCTAATGCCCAGTACATCACAGTTGATATCTAATGCCCAGTACATCACAGTTGATATCTAATGCCCAGTACATCACAGTTGGTATCTAATGCCCAGTACATCACAGTTGATATCTAATGCCCAGTACATCACAGTTGATATCTAATGCCAGTCTTTTGATCTCCAGTGGTCGCAGAGTTTTTGTTGTTTTACATTCTCCCAACCGGCCGTAGCCTGTTCAATTGATTGTTTGTTGTTTTACATTCTCCCAACCGGCCGTAGCCTGTTCAATTGATTGTTTGTTGTTTTACATTCTCCCAACCGGCCGTAGCCTGTTCAATTGATTGTTTGTTGTTTTACATTCTCCCAACCGGCCGTAGCCTGTTCAATTGATTGTTTGTTGTTTTACATTCTCCCAACCGGCCGTAGCCTGTTCAATTGATTGTTTGTTGTTTTACATTCTCCCAACCGGCCGTAGCCTGTTCAATTGATTGTTTGTTGTTTTACATTCTCCCAACCGGCCGTAGCCTGTTCAATTGATTGTTTGTTGTTTTACATTCTCCCAACCGGCCGTAACCTGTTCAATTGATTGTTTGTTGTTTTACATTCTCCCAACCGGCCGTAGCCTGTTCAATTGATTGTTTGTTGTTTTACATTCTCCCAACCGGCCGTAGCCTGTTCAATTGATTGTTTGTTGTTTTACATTCTCCCAACCGGCCGTAGCCTGTTCAATTGATTGTTTGTTGTTTTACATTCTCCCAACCGGCCGTAGCCTGTTCAATTTATTGTTTGTTGTTTTACATTCTCCCAACCGGCCGTAGCCTGTTCAATTGATTGTTTGTTGTTTTACATTCTCCCAACCGGCCGTAGCCTGTTCAATTGATTGTTTGTTGTTTTACATTCTCCCAACCGGCCGTAGCCTGTTCAATTGATTGTTTGTTGTTTTACATTCTCCCAACCGGCCGTAGCCTGTTCAATTGATTGTTTGTTGTTTTACATTCTCCCAACCGGCCGTAACCTGTTCAATTGATTGTTTGTTGTGCTCCAGTGAAGTGGAACTTTCTAACAGGGGCTTGGGGGGGTGTACAATTGTAAAAAGAATAACTCTGTTTGAACTTGTCCCCCCCCTCCACTGCACTCCATCCATTATACATTTCGCCATTTTCTAAACATTTCTGGATTCCTATGTAAACATCGCAATAATTTTTATTTAACAGTGGTCTGGACATTTTTTAGACCGAAGAACAAAAATTGAGGAAAATATTGTTGCGATTTAGAATGAACTATTGATTCACCGTAATATTCACAGCTACCCGCCCATACACAGTGACTTTATTTAGAATTAATTTATTAAACGTATTGCAAGACGAAACCTGTTGGTTACATTAAACTGTTATAATTGTTACACTATATCGTTACTAGTGTTACATTATACTGTTACAAGTGTTACCTTATATTGTTACTAGCAGGGGTGTGCCGGAATCCGGTTCCGCCGGATTTTGCACTATCCGGTGAAATCCGGTTCCGCCGGATTTACATGTATCCGGAACAACCGGATTCCGGAATATACCGGATTTTGGAATTAGCCAGATTTTGTGACTCACCGGATCATAATCTGAAATAAAAGTAATTCTCTTTCCCGAATTCCACACGATCACGGTACATTAATCGATTGTTTCGAGCTTGTTTAATGTTTTGAACATATCAGAGGCTAGAGTCAGCACCGCTAATAGAGGCCAATCGGCCCAATCCCATACATGATAGTGCGGGGATGAGTAATTATTATTCGTAACGTCATCTTAACCGCAATCACCAATGACATTGTAACAGAAATAATAAGCAACTATACTGCCCAAGCGCCTGGCCACCAGCCCGCCATCTTCATAACAAAATAAATAACAGAAATGAATGGTTTTTGATAAATTCAACATTTAAGTTATTTAGATTTCTCTGAGAGATGGAAAAGATGTCTTCTTTGTTATTAAATTAAAATGCATCACCCACGAGATTTCCTATTGAAAAAATAGTTCAAATATGAATATTAAATATTGTAAAATGAAAAATAAAATATTTTTCCATTCTGAAATTTCCGTGAAGAAACACTAATTCTCTAACACTAATTAATATAACAAGTCACTGAGTTGGTAATCTAACCCTAACGTAACGTCTTCCATTAAAAGCAATTCCTTCCCAATTTTTTTTATTTTTTAATTCTATTTTATAATAAATGTTATTATAATTCTATTTAGACAAGGAATTAAAAGTCAAATATGCTTTAAAAAAATTTACCGTAATTTTAATTCATGTTTTGATTTATATTATCGTTCACTCAATTGTTAAAAAAATGCGTGTCATTTTTGAGTAAACATTAACATTACGTCAGCGGTCTAGTATAAATTTAAAGTTCTTTGGTGATCTCTATGTCACCAAGCCATCTTCGGCGATTCTCGCTTGCGCTATGATCTGTGCTCTTTGGTTTAAACGATGGTATGACGTAGTCGCGGCCCGCGGCGCTCAGCTGTGATTGTGTGGCATCACTGGAATGTGTACATTATTTGGCTGTAGACTTGGAGTAACTTAACACTGTTAACAAACTAATAGTCATTAGTTAGTTATCAACATCTTATTCTTACTTCTTTAGGCTTGAGTAATGGCTTTGTCAAATGCCAATTGAATTCATTAAAATTTGTATTTCAGTTTTCAAACTTGTAAAGTACAGAAATACAGAATTATTGTTCTCAAATCTCAATCCAATTCAATCTTGTTATTTGTTTTTTCCAATTAATTATCCATTTCAATACACATCATAAACTATGAACATTTGAACAATAACAATAAGCAATAAGCATCCATCATCCAATGAGCCAATGACAAGACGAGATAAACTCAGATGATGAGTCTGACTTTCTCCTCAAATTCAAAACAATTAGTGCACTACAATAGTTAAAAATTACACTGCCAAGTGGCAAATGTCAAAGTAATGAAAGTAATAGACTAATAGTAAAGTTGTTTTCCTTTGACCTTGCAGCGAGTTAGAACTTAACAGCGAGTTTAGTTACATATGGATAATAACTTATTATCAATCTGCGTTATATTCTGATTTCAGTGATTTCTGAATAATTTCTATTTTCTAATTTATTTCAAAGTTCTTCACTTCCAACTTCCCATCAGCCAATGTCATTTAGCCATTTAGGCCAACTGTTCAGAAGGCATCCAACTCCTCAGATTTACCGGTATCTGCAAAGTACCACATTCCGGAATAATAATCCGGATCCGGAACCGGTTGGAAAAAACGGATCCGGCACACCCCTAGTTACTAGTGTTACATTATGTAGGCTTATGTCTAGACTGTCTGGCTTTTACGTTTCACTCACCACAGGTTCAAACACACACTGATTCCAAAATACATGGGGGGAAATCCACAGGTTCAAACATACACCCGTTAAATTCCAAAAGACGTGACTTATTGTTTGTAATATTTTGATTGAAGCGATTATCATGAATAATTCTATAACTGTCGTATTGATACTGTCTACCCTGATATTTATAGTTTCAGACCTGTCTTAATGCACGCGTGTATTCGCTCGCAGTCATCAATGACGAGTTAGCCTCAGGCCTTTACGTTGCGCAACCATTGAACCATTGTGCCTTTTTATTTTCCGACATCGCGAAAGATTTGATCTACATTGTAAATTAAAACAAAAATACAAGTTTCACTTTTCTTTATTTATAACACAACTCACATTTGAGTTTTTCTGGAACCTGCAGCTGTTCACTGGGAGAACTAGACGGTTAAAAATGTGTTTGACTGAAGCGATGCTGTGTACCAGTTGGTAAAGTCACAGTTGGTACAGTCACAGTTGGTACAGTCAGATTTATTTTACATATTAAAGTGAGCGCGGAGAGACAGTCATGAGTTGATGTGAAAGTATAATCAAAAGTTGTATCTGTTTGTTTAATTTATTCGTTGGTTAAACTGTTCACGTTTCGTTCAGTTTTCACACAATTCAGTGACAGTTGAATAATGTACATAGAATAGAATAACACATGTCTTCACCGTGTAGACCTATGTACTATAGTCATTTAATAGTTGAATATGATTGCTGTTTGATCGAGTTCAGTGTCTGTATGGGCCACGGCTGGACTGCGTGCTTCTTTTGATTAACTTCTGGCCCTTCGGCTGTTTGTTTGATGGGCAATTATTCCACTTGCCCGCTGCTTGATTCCACGTGTTATGAAATCATTACCAGAGGGCGTGCGTGCCGGGCGGCGCACAAATATTCCCGTCTGTTGACTTGCAATTTGCTTGACCTCTCGCCGCTCAGACAAACAAACGGACGATTGCAGCCTGGTCAAAACATGAGACCGTTAACTGGGCCAGCACTGGACCTACCTTATGAAATAACTATACAATCGCCGCTCATTGGTTGATTGCGATGACGTCATCTCTCGTCACGCGGTGGAAGACCGCGTCTCGTGCGCAACTTGATGTGGATTAAGATTGTCGTCTGGGACTAGTGTGTTATTTTTGTTTTCCTTTCTGTCTCTTCATTGATGGATTACTGTCAAATAACAATTAGTGGCGGATTATCATGAGAGGCGGATTATCATGAGAAGCGGATTATCATGATGAAATGGTCCTATCAGACAAAAATCAAATTCCAAACCCGTAAGGTAAGTTGATTGAATAATTTAATTTTTTTTGTTTTGTTTTGTTTCTTTAATACCGAGGTGGCAGTTTTTTTAAAACAATGAGTAAAACAATCGCATACAAGAGGTGTGTCTAGCTGTTGATGGTTTGATTACATTAATGTAGACATTTTCAGTAGAGAGTTGCTTGCAGTGAACCATTTGTTTGATAATTTCATTACTTTGGTTTAGAGAGTTGCATTTGTTTGATAATTTCATTACTTTTGTTTCATTTTTAATTGACCATGCTGCGGCTGTTGGAAATATTTTGTACCACAAACAGAACTGGAGCTCGGCTCTCATCGACCTCGTACATGGACGTCCCTGTTGTATACACTATCTGACGCCACTGTTGTATACACTATCTGGCGCCCCTGTTGTATACACTATCTGGCGCCACTGTTGTATACACTATCTGACGTCCTTGTTGTATACACTATCTGACGCCCCTGTTGTATACACTATCTGACGCCCCTGTTGTATACAATATCTGACGTCTCTGTTGTATACACTATCTGACGCCCCTGTTGTATACACTATCTGACGCCCCTGTTGTATACACTATCTGACGTCTCTGTTGTATACACTATCTGACGTCTCTGTTGTATACACTATCTGACGCCCCTGTTGTATACACTATCTGACGCCCCTGTTGTATACACTATCTGACGCCCCTGTTGTATACACTATCTGACGCCCCTGTTGTATACACTATCTGACGCCCCTGTTGTATACACTATCTGACGCCCCTGTTGTATACACTATCTGACGCCCTTGGTTTATAAAATGCCTGCAGCCCTTGGTGTATACCATATATCCCGCTCCTGATGTAAACAATAACCGTCAAGTCAAGTCATATTACAAAAAAAGAAAGTATTATTTCTATAAATAACCATGGCACGTGACCTCAAAATCTACACATTAATTTGGACGTCGAGTTACGATTTAAATCAACAGCTCATTTTTAAAATGTCCAAGTAACTTTTTGTACTATACCCCCCCCCCCCACACACACTTCCCACATTGTCTTTAGTCTTGACGGGACGGACATCACGTGACTTGTGGCAAGAGGGGAACATTTTGTTTGTTACGTGTGGAAAATTTCCTACTGGAATTTATGAAGATTACCGCGTGTCATCTAATATTAGCGAGACAAAACTGTTGTGGGGTGGGGGGGGGGGGCTGGAGATGTGACCGGTGGGGCTCGGTGACAAGGTCAGGCAGTCACATGACCACATGACCCAATATATCTCCCCCCCCTCCCACACACACTACAATGTTATGTCTTATGACCGGTTGTTGTTAATAACTCATGACGTGGAAGTGCCAGGATGTGTCAGTCCAACGGGCCAGTGTCAAATGACTTGCTTCTCTATTGAAGCGTCCTTTACATTGGACATTTAATTAGTACATTTCACACGCTAACTTATTCAACTCCTCATTATCAATGATGCCAGCTTGTATATTTAATATTCAGATCTAGATATTTTTATCCATTTAGATATTTTTTTAAAAAGGCTATTTAAATAATGGATATTGATTTTTTTTTAGATATACTTTGTATCATGAAATGTTTTTGATAAATATACACACATATTACTAGATATGTTCATCTATATCTGGATAACTCTTCGGTGAAAAGTTGGCATCCTAATCATTATGTCTTACTTTAGGGCAAATATTTATTATTTTTAAAGTTATATTAGACTACTGGTGGAAGGGGGTAGTTGTTGAAGTAGACAGAAAGGGGTGGAGTGAGTGAGAAGGGTATCTGCTAGTTCTACTGCCTGCTCTGACACAAAGCCAGATTTTTGAAATTTTATTTTAATTCTCCGAGATCATATTCGAGAAATGGGACTGCTTACACTTCATTACGGGCCTCGGACGGGTACCGGTTCGTGAGTCAAATGGTACTGGGTTGTCCAAGAAACTTAAATTTATTTCCTTTTTATTTACTGTGGTGTATTTCTCTCGGGATTGTGCGACTTTCATGTATCAGAGTCCTTAAATCTCTTTGTCTAACATTGACCTCCATTTATTGCTCAAATTCATTGCTGTGATTTTATTTTGTCCCGGTGCAAGTACACGGACATCAGACACGTGGGATTTGTACAGGATTACGTCATATACCCGCAATGTCATTCTCTCTCGTCTGGCTATCTGTGCCGTGCCGTTCTCCCTGGCGCCGCTATGTACACGTACACAATGTCGAGTTATCTCATAACATTTTTCTCTGGTCTGTGTATCTTGTTTGAACTGGGATCAGGTCAGGTCAACCTAGCGTGACGGCAGTCTGGTGCAGCCCTTGTTTACCTTTTGGACCTTTCACGGCCTGGGCATCTGGCGGGGCTTATGAAGTTGATGTTAGCTTCACTTTCCATCACGTTTTTTAAATTGTAAAAAAATTCGACATTTCTGGAATTTTCCGAAACTTCACGATCGACATCACGGATATGAAAAAAAAAACAAATCAGTTTCTATTTTTAGCATCACGTTGTCCTCAATAGTGAAAAATGTGTATTTTAGTAGTAGAGTAAAAAATAGGATTAGGAAGTAAACTGAAACAAACTTTGTTGTGTGTTTTCACAATCCACAAATAGATGGATTTATTAGAGCTGGCGACAAGCTGGTCCATTGTCTTAATGTATATTCTTATTCTACCCGTCACTGAATAAATGCTGATTCGTACATAGAAAAAATATATTTGTGTCAATTCTGCTCCGGGAGTGTATAGTTTCGTTAAAATTAGTTCGAACTTTCGTTACAATTTGACATGTTAACATTGGAGACTAGCCGTTCAATTTTCAGTAAATGTGTAAAATTGTACAAGTAAATGTCCATATTGTCTAAACTATAGTTGTACAAGTAAATGTCCATATTGTCTAAACTATAGTTGTACTAGTGAATTCCATATTGTCTAAACTATAGCTGTACTAGTGAATGTCCATATTGTCTAAACTATAGTTGTGCTAGTGAATGTCCATATTGTCTAAACTATAGTTGTGCTAGTGAATGTCCATATTGTCTAAACTATAGTTGTACTAGTAAATGTCCATATTGTCTAAACTAGTTGTACTAGTGAATGTCCATATTGTCTAAACTATAGTTGTACTCGTAAATGTCCATATTGTCTAAACTATAGTTGTACTAGTGAATGTCCATATTGTCTAAACTATAGTTGTACTAGTAAATGCCGATTTCTTGTCGACCTATCGTGACAAAACTAATACCCCCCCCCCCCCCCCCCCCATTATACAAGGCAAACTTTGCTGACCCCTGGGTTGGGCTGTATTGTGTCTGGGTCACTTTCTGTAAGTCAACAGTTGTAACATAAATTCTTCTCCCTAGATGTTACTGTACTTGAACTTCTATTAGCTATGTCAACATGTATGCCAGTTGTGTAATGTACCATACAAAACAATTATACCCGTCGCAATATAGTAACAAAAAAAAAACTGGCTTGTTTTGGCTGTCAAAATGTTATATTTGGCTGGTTAATTTGTGGCTGGAGTTAACTCCCCTCCCCCCACCAGGAACAGCAATGAGAGATGATGTATGAAAGTATGGGCATTACGTGACTAGTAGGGATTCGGAAAAATGGCGTGTATAAAGAAAGCATCGTTTGATTGCGTCATTCACTCATTTCAAGTAATTGATTATCCTAGTCACATAGACTTTCCAAGTATATTCTGGACTAAGACTGGCCACGTAATCACACACCTAGTCACTGGCGGGAGGAGGGGGGGACAGAGGGTGGTTGTAGGGATTAACTTAGCGTCGACTTCAGTTGTATTTGCTGTTCACCTTGTATGTAGGTTAATCACCTGTATTATGCCCCCTTTTTGACTGAACGTATAGTCGGTACACATCGAATTGTCCCCCTTTCCATTGAAGATTTTATTTTGGTGGCTGACAGGTAGTTCACACCGCTTATCAGCTATTGACATTGTAAGAGACACGATTTGAACCCATAGATGTTCACAGTGGAAGATGAATTGGAGGTCTGACTTGATGTAGGACAACTTTCCCACAAACCCACGAACGACTCTCTGCCTGTAGCCTTGGTAACAGAAATGGTTGCATTACTTTCTACTGCACACAACATCCTTGTACCAATAGATGTTGTCACATGAAAACATTATGGTATTGAGAAACATTGTGCCACAAGATGTTGATACATGAACACATTATGCTATTGATAATTTTCAATAACATTTTAGGCGAAGTTACATTTATATTTTAAAAAAATCTGTCCTTGCTTTTGCATCTAAATTGACTTTAGTCGTCTTCGTTACTTTACGGTCAAGTATTGAACTGAATTTCTGTTCTTATTTTCTCACTGTACACTGATGTAGGCAGTTTGAAAGATATTACTATTATTATAATAATACACAGTCTTAGGCATACATTGATAAAACAAACTGTCCCTTATGTCCCAGTTGGCCAGTTTCATAAAGCGAGATTGGCGACATCGGACTGTGACTTCTGTATGCTTGGTGCACGTCAGAACTCATTGGATAGTGTCTGAGATGTGCATGCTTGGTGCACGTCAGAACTCATTGGATAGTGTCTGAGATGTGCATGCTTGGTGCACGCCAGAACTCATTGGATAGTGTCTGAGATGTGCATGCTTGGTGCACGTCAGAACTCATTGGATAGTGTCTGAGATGTGCATTCTTGGTGCACGTCAGAACTCATTGGATAGTGTCTGAGATGTGCATGCTTGGTGCACGTCAGGACTCATTGGATAGTGTCTGAGATGTGCATGCTTGGTGCACGTCAGAACTCATTGGATAGTGTCTGAGATGTGCATGCTTGGTGCACGTCAGAACTCATTGGATAGTGTCTGAGATGTGCATGCTTGGTGCACGTCAGAACTCATTGGATAGTGTCTGAGATGTGCATGCTTGGTGCACGTCAGAACTCATTGGATAGTTAGGGTGTCAGGGGGCTGTCAGTTAGGGCGTCAGGGGGCGGTCAGTTATGGTGTCAATATAAAGTGATAGGGTGGCGACGTGGTGGTGAGCTGGAGATAGAATTTGCAAGCCACAGGTTTGAATCTCAATTTGTGTCGGAGATTGGGCCCCAGTACAGCTTACAGCTGTGATGAGGGCACCACTAATACCGCATAAGTTAAGCCCACAGCTGTGATGAGGGCACCACTAATACCGCTTAAGTTAAGCCCACAGCTGTGATGAGGGCACCACTAATACCGCTTAAGTTAAGCCCACAGCTGTGATGAGGGCACCACTAATACCGCTTGAGCCCACAGCTGTGATGAGGGCACCACTAATACCGCTTGAGCCCACAGCTGTGATGAATCCAGACTAAGTAGTTGGTGTGAAGAAAAACGAAGCTCATGCAATATCTGTGCAAAACTTTGGAAAGAAATCATACATTCTGTGCGCAGTATGACGGTACACAGGAGCACCATACGACATATGTGTTGCGCTCTTTTTAGTGTGTTCTTGCTACTCGAGGTGTGTACGCGCGCACTCAATAACACCAGTTAACTAGAAGAATAACAGCTTGTTGTTAGATAGTTGTGAATGCATGATATTTTATGTGATGCTGTATGCAAGACCGAACTTCTTGTCCTGCGTTTGTCTTGAGGTCTGCATTACGGAGTTGAATCAAAACATTTCATTCCGACTCTTTGATCGAATCTTTGAAGGCCCGTAGCCCGGGGCGAAACAGCCAATTAGTGAAAGATGAAAGCGTTCTGTTGGAATCAATAAACCTGGGACAGTAATGATTAGTGAACCATGCAGCCTGGTGGTATTTATATGTTTACTGTACGTGCCATGTATGTGAGTGTATGTCTTTGACTTATATATCTGTAGTAAACACACTTCAGTTATAGTATGCCATTCTACATGTTCAATAATTATGCTCTCTCTTTTGTCAAGGTATGTACAACCTTGCAATCTCATGGCATTTTCTTTTCTGGTTAGGTCGGCCGCATGGAACCTTCTATTCTAGGGAGGGGGCCCCATTAGTTTCACGTAGGATTAAGATATCTCATGAAGGCCCCTATAATTACATGTAGGATTAAGATATCTCATGAAGGCCCAATTAGTTTCTGTTTTATGTAGAATGAATAAAAACATTTTTTGTCCTTATGACCCGCGGGACGTACAGAGCAGTGGGTTGTACAGAGCAGTGGGACGTACAGAGCAGCTGGACGTACAGAGCAGTGGGTTGTACAGAGCAGTGGGTTGTACAGAGCAGTGGGTTGTACAGAGCAGTATGGTTTATTGAAACAAATCAAATTATCAGGAAAACAATTTTTATGTAAACTTTGAAGTTTCTACTTAAAAAGGAAGCGACTGAAATAGATAATTAAATAATAAAAAAATAATCAAATATATTTTTAACATTAACCTAAGTATCACATTTATGCGTTTTTAAGATCTCTACATGACATTTCAGTGCTATATTTTATCCATAAAGCCGATTGGTAACATTTCATGTCCGTAGCTTAGAGATTCATAGCGCTACATTAAAAATATATCACCTTATAAACCAAATTGGCTGAAGAAAATAATTATACAAGGTTTTATACATATTTTAAAGACTTGATAAAGGTAACACCAATATAGTACAATTATACATAAGTTAAACATATTTTAAAGTTACTTTTGATGGACAAAAAAAAAAATAAAAACGGAGTTAAAAAAAATTTCCCATGCAGCGTACTCTGTGTGTGATAGTTCCGTAGTAAAACTCAGAGTAATTGCTTCTTTACAAATGTGTTGTGCTGTATGCAGACAATAACTTCAGCAAGACTATGATAGAAATATAATAGAACTCTGAATATCACCTTTCTGTCTATTGTTTAGTGTTCAGGTGAGCAGATAAAGATTTATCCCCCCCCCCCTTTCAGCCGAGGTGTGACAGTGTTGAAATGAGTTCGTTATTTTTTTAATCATTGAGTGTGGAAATTGTATTCATGGTCGTGACCCCGCTACCCAGGTGTAGATGTCACAAGTAATCAGTTGGTCAAGCTGACGGTTTGTTGCTTGTTTCAAAGTGAATGACTTTCTAACAAAGTTGACAATATCATCATTTTCAAACTTCATGTTTATTGCTAAGTGAATGACTCCAGCCTCGGTGCGGGGTGGCTTGAAAAGGGAGCTAACTCCCATTTTGCAGCCGTCATGTTTTCACCTTATCTCTCCTTGGGTGCTCTCCCCTCTACCACAAGCCACAGCTCACGTCAGTATGGTACCCTACCACGATCACAGCTCAAGTCAGTATGGTACCCTACCACGATCACAGCTCAAGTCAGTATGCCCAAGTCTCGAGTAGCAAGCCGAGGGCAAACACCTTCTGGATACAGCAAGGTCTTACCGTTGACATTTGCACGCGACTCAGCAGGAGAGGGGGAGGGGGCGAATTCGTCCAGTGCGGAGCTTCCGACCCCCACCCTCCCTCTTTCACCTGCAATCACCCTTGTGTAGAGTTAAATCATCTCTTACCTCTCGCTGTATCCCCCGCCCCTGTCTGTGTGTGTGTAGCCCCCTGTCTGTGTGTGTATAGCCCCCTGTCTGTGTGTGTGTAGCCTTTAATTTGTCCTGGATTTGTCGAGTTGACACTGGGCTGTGACTTCGTTATTGCCAACCAGTAGACACTCTAGTCAGGTGCTGGGTTGGTGCTGTTATTGCCAACCAGCAGACACTCAAGTCAGGTGCTGGGTTGGAGCTGTTATTGCCAACCAGTAGACACTCAAGTCAGGTGCTGGGTTGGCGCTGTTATTGCCAACCAGCAGACACTCAAGTCAGGTGCTGGGTTGGTGCTGTTATTGCCAACCAGCAGACACTCAAGTCAGGTGCTGGGTTGGCGCTGTTATTGCCAACCAGCAGACACTCAAGTCAGGTGCTGGGTTGGAGCTGTTATTGCCAACCAGCAGACACTCAAGTCAGGTGCTGGGTTGGCGCTGTTATTGCCAACCAGCAGACACTCAAGTCAGGTGCTGGGTTGGCGCTGTTATTACAATGCGCCCAACGTTTTTCGTTTTTATAAAAATCAGAAGCTCTTATAAAGTCTATTACCATGTTACCAATTTATTCAGAAATTATTTTCTGCTTTTTAGTACGCAAGAAAAACGTTGTTTTTTTTATAAAATATTTTTTACAATGTAATTTTTATTTACTAGTTGCATGTCATCAGAATTAGGTTAAGATCAGCCAACTACGGCCTGCCGGACTGTTGTATCCGGCCCGCCAAAGCTCTGGGGCTTTTATCTTATGACGTTGTCTATTACTTCATGCCAACTCTCCATCTGTGTTGTGTGTCTTTTATTGGACAGCTCACATTTATTGAGATACTTATATAGAATCCAATCCAATGATGAGTCAGAAAGAGGGGGGGGGGGAGATGAAGCCCTACTGTAGCTGCTGGAAGTCTGCCTAAACGGCAAAGCTCTTTAAGACTTCTAAGATTTGAACCAGAAATCTACCCATGCAAGTCGCGTTGACATTCTAATATCCCCATATTCATTGTATTGGTAGACTTTGTGCTATACATCGCATTCATTTGATTGTTACAGTAGACTTTGTGCTATACATCGCATTCATTTGATTGTTACAGTAGACTTTGTACTATACATCGCATTCATTTGGTTGTTACAGTAGACTTTGTACTATTCATCGCATTCATTTGGTTGTTACAGTAGACTTTGTACTATTCATCACATTCATTTGGTTGTTACAGTAGACTTTGTACTATTCATCGCATTCATTTGGTTGTTACAGTAGACTTTGTACTATTCATCACATTCATTTGGTTGTTACAGTAGACTTTGTACTATTCATCGCATTCATTTGGTTGTTACAGTAGACTTTGTACTATACATCGCATTAATTTGGTTGTTACAGTAGACTTTGTACTATTCATCACATTCATTTGGTTGTTACAGTAGACTTTGTACTATACATCGCATTAATTTGGTTGCTTGTTTGTTCTCCAGGCATATTTGAGAGAGGGTGTCGCGCTACAAGAACTAGGTCGCCATGAAGAATCTCTGGCGGCGTTCGCCTGTGGTCTGGCACAGGAACCAGGCAACACCCAGTTACTGGACAGTCTTGTGGAGGCTGGACTCAACTCTCCACTTAAAGGTAAACATTCTGTTGATGGGGTGCTTGTCTTTTTAACAGGTGATATGGGGGGGGGGAGGAGTGAAAGGGGGTGAGGGAGGGAGAGGGAAATTCGAAAACGGGAGAGAGAGGTTGCATTAAGTTTGTCACCTTTTGCATAGTGGGGGTGGGGGGGGGGCAAGGGAGGCATTTTCGATCGTTTAGTTATGAATAGGAATTTTATCCTGAACTACCCACACTTTGAGGACAGCTGATCTAGTGACAACAGAATTATTACTGAAGGTATATCAGCAGACAATAGAATTATTACTGAAGGTATATCAGCAGACAATAGAATTATTACTGAAGGTATATCAGCAGACGATAGAATTATTACTGAAGGTATATCAGCAGACGATAGAATTATTACTGAAGGTATATCAGCAGACGATAGAATTATTACTGAAGGTATATCAGCAGACGATAGAATTATTACTGAAGGTATATCAGCAGACGATAGAATTATTACTGAAGGTATATCAGCAGACGATAGAATTATTACTGAAGGTATATCAGCAGACAATAGAATTATTACTGAAGGTATATCAGCAGACAATAGAATTATTACTGAAGGTATATCAGCAGACAATAGAATTATTACTGAAGGTATATCAGCAGACAATAGGTGAAAAAATAGAATGTTAACAATTTGTTTAGTAACTCGGAATAACAATAGAATGCAATTACTGGACATTTTCCCAGTCTTATAAGATGTAGTCTACACAGATGTTGTCTTATACAGATGTAGTCTTAACACATTTAGTCCAATAGATAGATAGATTAGAATGTATATCATTGGTTTGAAGGTTCTTCTAGCACTGGTATTTAGTTTATTAATTATTGTAGAAGTATTGACAATTTTAGTATCAATAGCGTTTCCCTTGATGTGTCATGCCATTATGTCCTTTGTGTCTGTATCGCCCTGACACAGTGTGTCTGTATCGCCCTGACACAGTGTGTCTGTATCGCCCTGACACAGTGTGTCTGTATCGCCCTGACACAGTGTGTCTGTATCGCCCTGACACAGTGTGTCTGTATCGCCCTGACACAGTGTGTCTGTATCGCCCTGACACATCGTGTCTGTATCGCCCTGACACAGTGTGTCTGTATCGCCCTGACACTCCAGACACTGACTTATTTGTCCTGTGGACACAGTAGAAAACGTGTTTACGTTGTCACAGTCTCCCCCCCCCCCGCCCCTACTCCCATGAAGCCAATGGCTTCGGTCGATAGTTTACGTAGTAATGCACCAACAATGACACGTGATTTCCTCTGTTTGACCGCCGGTCAGTCGACTCCTTCAGACAGGTGCGACATTCTTCGACGGCGCCCAAACCAACATGTTAAAAGAAACAATTCTTAAGTTAATTTTGTTGCGTTAATTTTAATCACAATTTTGTCACGGTACTGAACCCGTAGACGGGTGTTACAATAGGTTGGCATGATGGGATACTCGCATGATGGGATACTGGCATGATGGGATACTGGCATGATGGGATACCTCCTTCTGGTGTAGACCATCATTTGACGTCACATGCTGAAACTGCTTTGTCTATTCTGCAAATGTTTTGCGCCCAACAGCTCACACATATTGTAGAGATAGTTGGACATTGTCCGTGTCTGTCCTAGTTCGACCACCACCCAATCAAATGTTCATGTCAGAAATATAAACAATGGAGGGGTGGGATGGGTGAGTGAGGTTATAGTATGGTCTCGTCAGTTAAGTTAGTATAGTGCTCTGTGGGTCTAGTACATTATTGGTCGTTTGTATACATTTTTCTGTTTTTATTTTCAAAGATGACCGTAGGTAATATATTGGACAGATTCACACACTGTAGGTAATATATTGGATAGATTCACACACTGTAGGTAATATATTGGATAGATTCACACACTGTAGGTAATATATTGGATAGATTCACACATTGTAGGTAATATATTGGATAGATTCACACAATGTAGGTAATATATTGGATAAATTCACACACTGTAGGTAATATATTGGATAGATTCACACACTGTAGGTAATATATTGGATAGATTCACACATTGTAGGTAATACATTGGATAAATTCACACACTGTAGGTAATATATTGGATAGATTCACACACTGTAGGTAATATATTGGATAGATTCACACATTGTTGTTTTAAATGCTAAACTGTCATTTGACATTGTACACACACACACACACACACATATATATATATATATATATATATATATATATATATATATATATGTGTGTGTGTGTGTGTGTGTGTGTATAACAAATGTGTGCCTCATTTGTTATAAAAAGTTTATTATCTAGCATACAGCTGTGGTCCATACAGTGTTTATTATCTAGCATACAGCTGTGGTCCATACAATGTTTATTATCTAACATACAGCTGTGGTCCTTACAATGTTTATTATCTAGCATACAGCTGTGGTCCATACAGTGTTTATTATCTAACATACAGCTGTGGTCCTTACAATGTTTATTATCTAGCATACAGCTGTGGTCCTTACAATGTTTATTATCTAGCATACAGTTGTGGTCCTTACAATGTTTATTATCTAGCATACAGCTGTGGTACATACAGTGTTTATTATCTAACATACAGCTGTGGTCCTTACAATGTTTATTATCTAGCATACAGCTGTGGTACATACAATGTTTTTTATCTAGCATACAGCTGTGGTCCTTACAATGTTTGCTGAAATCTGTTGTTTTATTTTTTCCCTTACAGAAAAATTGGAGCCCACTTTCCAGCAGCTGGAAAAATTCGGACTCAAGACTAGCCCGTTTGTTATCATTGCAGTTGTTGGTCAGGAGCTGGTAGCAGCTGGTCACTACAGTGCAGCCGTGACCATTCTTGAAGCAGCTTTGAAAGTAAGACTGACCTCTGTAGTTCTCTCTGAAATAAAGTGTAGTATTTTTAATGTGCAATCCAAAACAGTCACAAATGTGAACTAAAAAACCAACAAAGTTGAACTGTATGCACCAAGCCTTATGACATTATAAGATTTTTTTTTGTTTAGAAAATCAAGCATTCGATTCCTTGCACCAAACTTTATAAACGGTTATATCATTGAGTATGTTCTATACCAAGGGCAGCCATGCAGATGGGCAAACTATGGACTGAACTTTGACCTGTAGCTATTTAAATCATGTTGTGTACTAAATGAAAAAACCAGAGTTTCCAACTCCCTTAACTTAAAGTCAGGCACCCATTTAATGCTGGGTAACTTGGGGACTCCCCTAACTTAAAGTCAGGCACCCATTTAATGCTGGGTAACTTGGGGACTCCCCTAACTTAAAGTCAGGCACCCATTTAATGCTGGGTAACTTGGGGACTTACTGAGGTTGGAACCTGGGACCCCCTGAGTTCAGCTGTGAGCACTCTACACCACACGACCACCCGACCCCACTATGTCTGTTCTATAGTGTAAGCCTGTAAGGTATTCATATGTCATGTATTGTGGTGAACTTTACTTTCAGGTTGGCACCTGCAGTCTCAAGTTACGGGGATCTGTCTTCTCGGCCTTGAGCAGTGCATTATGGGGACTGGGTCATCTAGACAAGGCCATCTATCACATGCAGCAGGATCTGGCTGTGGCCAGAAGTCTTGGTCAGTTTCATATCTGTTGACATAACTTATACAGTTGAACTGGACATGGTCAGTTTTATAACTGTTGACATAACTTAAAGATTTAAACTGGAAAAATTGTGCTGATTGGTAGTTTAATTGATATATCATTTACGGTTTACTGGTTTGTATAGTAAAAAAGAATGTTTTGATTTAATTAAAAATGAAATTGAAAGTCTTTATTGAAATCGTTTGAAAAAATCGAACAACAAAAATTTACACCCTATGTTCTAGGGCACCTAACAACAAATTTTTGGGACATTTTGGACAACAAAATACATTAACTTTATTCATGTGGTTTCATTTCAAGAGATGTTTATATAGTGGACCCGTTGATTCTTAATCAATCAATGTTCAAGGGATGTGATAAAGTGGACCCATTGATTCTTAATCAATCAATGTTCAAGGGATGTGATATAGTGGACCCGTTGGTTGTTAATCAATCAATGTTCAAGGGATGTGATATAGTGGATCCGTTGGTTGTTAATCAATCAATGTTCGAGTGATGTGATATAGTGGACCCGTTGGTTGTTAATAAATCAATGTTCGAGGGATGTGATATAGTGGACCCGTTGATTCTTAATCAATCAATGTTCGAGGGATGTGATATAGTGGACCCGTTGATTCTTAATCAATCAATGTTTAAGGGATGTGATATAGTGGACCCTTTGATTCTTAATCAATCAATGTTTAAGGGATGTGATATAGTGGACCCTTTGATTCTTAATCAATCAATGTTTAAGGGATGTGATATAGTGGACCCGTTGATTCTTAATCAATCAATGTTTAAGGGATGTGATATAGTGGACCCGTTGATTCTTAATCAATCAATGTTCGAGGGATGTGATATAGTGGACCCGTTGATTCTTAATCAATCAATGTTTAAGGGATGTGATATAGTGGACCCTTTGATTCTTAATCAATCAATGTTCAAGTGATGTGATATAGTGGACCCGTTGATTCTTAATCAATCAATGTTCAAGTGATGTGATATAGTGGACCCGTTGATTCTTAATCAATCAATGTTCAAGTGATGTGATATAGTGGACCCGTTGATTCTTAACCAATCAATGTTCAAGGGATGTGATATAGTGGACCCGTTGATTCTTAATCAATCAATGTTCAAGTGATGTGATATAGTGGACCCGTTGATTCTTAATCAATCAATGTTCAAGTGATGTGATATAGTGGACCCGTTGATTCTTAATCAATCAATGTTCAAGGGATGTGATAAAGTGGACCCGTTGATTCTTAATCAATCAATGTTCAAGGGATGTGATATAGTGGACCCGTTGATTCTTAATCAATCAATGTTCAAGGGATGTGATATAGTGGACCCGTTGGTTGTTAATCAATCAATGTTCAAGGGATGTGATATAGTGGATCCGTTGGTTGTTAATCAATCAATGTTCGAGTGATGTGATATAGTGGACCCGTTGATTCTTAATCAATCAATGTTCAGGGATGTGATATAGTGGACCCGTTGGTTGTTAATCAATCAATGTTCAAGGGATGTGATATAGTGGATCCGTTGGTTGTTAATCAATCAATGTTCAAGGGATGTGATATAGTGGACCCGTTGATTCTTAATCAATCAATGTTCAAGGGATGTGATATAGTGGACCCGTTGATTCTTAATCAATCAATGTTCAAGTGATGTGATATAGTGGACCCGTTGATTCTTAATCAATCAATGTTCAAGGTATGTAATATAGTGGACCCGTTGGTTGTTAATCAATCAATGTTCAAGGGATGTGATATAGTGGACTCGTTGATTCTTAATCAATCAATGTTCAAGTGATGTGATATAGTGGACCCGTTGATTCTTAATCAATCAATGTTCAAGGTATGTAATATAGTGGACCCGTTGGTTGTTAATCAATCAATGTTCAAGTGATGTGATATAGTGGACCCGTTGATTCTTAATCAATCAATGTTCAAGGGATGTGATATAGTGGACCTGTTGGTTGTTAATCAATCAATGTTCCAGTGATGTGATATAGTGGACCCGTTGATTCTTAATCAATCAATGTTCAAGGGATGTGATATAGTGGACCCGTTGATTCTTAATCAATCAATGTTCAAGGGATGTGATATAGTGGACCTGTTGGTTGTTAATCAATCAATGTTCAAGTGATGTGATATAGTGGACCCGTTGATTCTTAATCAATCAATGTTCAAGGGATGTGATATAGTGGACCCTTTGATTCTTAATCAATCAATGTTCAAGTGATGTGATATAGTGGACCCGTTGATTCTTAATCAATCAATGTTCAAGTGATGTGATATAGTGGACCCGTTGATTCTTAATCAATCAATGTTCAAGTGATGTGATATAGTGGACCCGTTGATTCTTAACCAATCAATGTTCAAGGGATGTGATATAGTGGACCCGTTGATTCTTAATCAATCAATGTTCAAGTGATGTGATATAGTGGACCCGTTGATTCTTAATCAATCAATGTTCAAGTGATGTGATATAGTGGACCCGTTGATTCTTAATCAATCAATGTTCAAGGGATGTGATAAAGTGGACCCGTTGATTCTTAATCAATCAATGTTCAAGGGATGTGATATAGTGGACCCGTTGATTCTTAATCAATCAATGTTCAAGGGATGTGATATAGTGGACCCGTTGGTTGTTAATCAATCAATGTTCAAGGGATGTGATATAGTGGATCCGTTGGTTGTTAATCAATCAATGTTCGAGTGATGTGATATAGTGGACCCGTTGGTTGTTAATAAATCAATGTTCAAGTGATGTGATATAGTGGACCCGTTGATTCTTAATCAATCAATGTTCAAGGGATGTGATATAGTGGACCCGTTGATTCTTAATCAATCAATGTTCAAGGGATGTGATATAGTGGACCCGTTGGTTGTTAATCAATCAATGTTCAAGGGATGTGATATAGTGGATCCGTTGGTTGTTAATCAATCAATGTTCAAGTGATGTGATATAGTGGACCCGTTGGTTGTTAATAAATCAATGTTCAAGTGATGTGATATAGTGGACCCGTTGATTCTTAATCAATCAATGTTCGAGGGATGTGATATAGTGGACCCGTTGATTCTTAATCAATCAATGTTTAAGGGATGTGATATAGTGGACCCTTTGATTCTTAATCAATCAATGTTCAAGTGATGTGATATAGTGGACCCGTTGATTCTTAATCAATCAATGTTCAAGTGATGTGATATAGTGGACCCGTTGATTCTTAATCAATCAATGTTCAAGTGATGTGATATAGTGGACCCGTTGATTCTTAACCAATCAATGTTCAAGGGATGTGATATAGTGGACCCGTTGATTCTTAATCAATCAATGTTCAAGTGATGTGATATAGTGGACCCGTTGATTCTTAATCAATCAATGTTCAAGGGATGTGATATAGTGGACCCGTTGGTTGTTAATCAATCAATGTTCAAGGGATGTGATATAGTGGATCCGTTGGTTGTTAATCAATCAATGTTCAAGGGATGTGATATAGTGGACCCGTTGATTCTTAATCAATCAATGTTCAAGGGATGTGATATAGTGGACCCGTTGATTCTTAATCAATCAATGTTCAAGTGATGTGATATAGTGGACCCGTTGATTCTTAATCAATCAATGTTCAAGGTATGTAATATAGTGGACCCGTTGGTTGTTAATCAATCAATGTTCAAGGGATGTGATATAGTGGACTCGTTGATTCTTAATCAATCAATGTTCAAGTGATGTGATATAGTGGACCCGTTGATTCTTAATCAATCAATGTTCAAGGTATGTAATATAGTGGACCCGTTGGTTGTTAATCAATCAATGTTCAAGTGATGTGATATAGTGGACCCGTTGATTCTTAATCAATCAATGTTCAAGGGATGTGATATAGTGGACCTGTTGGTTGTTAATCAATCAATGTTCCAGTGATGTGATATAGTGGACCCGTTGATTCTTAATCAATCAATGTTCAAGGGATGTGATATAGTGGACCCGTTGATTCTTAATCAATCAATGTTCAAGGGATGTGATATAGTGGACCTGTTGGTTGTTAATCAATCAATGTTCAAGTGATGTGATATAGTGGACCCGTTGATTCTTAATCAATCAATGTTCAAGGGATGTGATATAGTGGACCCGTTGGTTGTTAATCAATCAATGTTCAAGGGATGTGATATAGTGGACCCGTTGGTTGTTAATCAATCAATGTTCAAGGGATGTAATATAGTGGACCCGTTGGTTGTTAATCAATCAATGTTCAAGGGATGTGATATAGTGGACCCGTTGATTCTTAATCAATCAATGTTCAAGGGATGTGATATAGTGGACCCGTTGGTTGTTAATCAATCAATGTTCAAGGGATGTGATATAGTGGACCTGTTGGTTGTTAATCGATCAATGTTCAAGAGATGCAATATAACTTACCAGTGTTTGTCAATTAAACAATGTTATAGGGATGTAATACGGTAGGCCAGTTGTTATTAATAATTTAATGTTCTAGAAATGTTATGTAGTTAACTCGTTTGTTTGCTGATTATTCTAACAGGAGATCAGGAAGGTGAGTGCCGGGCCTATGGCAACCTCGGGTCAGCCTTCTTCACCAAAGGTCACTTTAAGGAGTCTCTGGCCAAACACAGATTTCAGTTGGTCTTGGCCATGAAGTTGAAGAATCGGTCAGCAGCGGCCAGTGCTCTGGGCAGTCTGGGTCACGTGTACACAGCCATAGGTATAAAATAATAATTGTGTTTTGCAACATCTGCTGTGTTCATGTTTTATGTGTAGTTTTAATTAATTTTTTCTTCAACATAAACGGCATCAGCTAGAAAAAGTTTATGTTGATTTGACTCTCATCTGTCAAGTAATTATGGAATGTAGAGAAATTCACATCATTTATTTTTGGCCATTTAAAATATTAGAAATGATTTATTGTAATCAGAATGTTTATTTATATAATTAAATTTTGGTCAATTAAAATATTCTAAATTATTTTTGTTTTAATCAGAATGTTTATTTAATCTCCAATATCTGTGTTTTTGTCAAATAGGTGACTACCCGAATGCATTGGCCAGTCACAAACAATGCGTGCTGCTATTAAAACAGTCCAGGGAGTTTTTAGCCGAGGCCAGAGAAATTGGAAATGTTGGCGCAGTGTACCTGGCCATGGGCAACTTTGAGAATGCGGTAGAGTGTCACCAGGAGCACTTGAAGATTGCCCGCAGCATGAAGTCCAGCATTGAGGAAGCTCGAGCTTACAGTAATCTGGGCAGTGCATATCACTACCGTAGAGACTACCACAAGGCCATGATGTTCCACAAAGAGGTCCTAAGGATAGCAGAGCAGGACAAGAATAAAACTCTGGAAGCCAGAGCTTTTGCAGGGCTTGGTCATGCCGCCAGGTGCTGTGGGGATATCCTTGCTGCCAAATCCTACCACGAGAAGCAGCTGGACAATGCCTTGCAGATGAAGGACAAAGTCGCTGAAGGTCGAGCCTGCTCAAATCTGGGTATCATCTTCCATCAGCTGGAGGAGTATGAGGCGGCTCTGAAACTTCACAAAGTTCACCTGAAGATCGCCATGGCTTTGCTTGATAAGGCCAGCCAGGGCAGAGCTTATGGCAATATCGGGATCGCCTACAGCGCCCTCGGCAAACATGAACTTGCTGTCAAGCAGCACAAACAAGAGCTGTCTATTTCTTCAGAGGTCAACGACAGGCATTCTGAAGGGGCGACTCATGGCAATCTTGCGGTTGCCTATCAGGCTCTTGGAAAGACCGAAAAAGCTCTCCATCATTACCTGCTGCATCTGAGTATTTCTCGGGAACTGAAAGACTTACCTAGCGAGGCACGTGCCCTGTGTAATTTGGGAAATTTTCACTGTGCCAGGGGAAACCATGCCAGCGCTGTGTCTTTCTACGAACAGTTTCTTGCTTTATCCAGGGACTTGAATGATTCAGAAGGGGAAAGTAAGGCCTGCTTTAATCTTGGATATGTGCATTTCAATCTTGGACATTTTAATGACGCTGTTAAATATTATGAGCTGGACTTGGCGTTTGCTCGAGACAGAAAGGACCGGCTAGCTTTAGCCAGAGCCTACTGTAACCTGGGTCTGGCCCACAAATCTCTGATGCGTTTCGATGATGCCTTAGAGTGTCAGAAAAAGTGCCTGAGGTTGATGGACGCCTTGGAAAATACGCCTGGCAAACTGCGTGCTCTGGGCAACATTGGCGATCTCATGCTTAAAGTTGGTGACATCAGTGAGGCCATCAAGATGTACCAGCAGCAACTGAATCTGGCCAAGCACTGTGAGAACCCAGACCTGCTGGCCACTGCCTATGGCGCACTTGGATCGGCACACAGAATGCTCGGCCAGTTTGACAAATCTCTGGGCTACCACACACAAGAGCTGACCATCCGGCAAGAGATCAGCGATCTCCGCGGGGAGTGTAGAGCCCATGGCAATGTGGGCAACGTCCACATGTCTCTGGGAAACTTCCTGACTGCCTTCAAGTGTTACCAGGAGATGCTGGATAGAAGCAGAGAGCTGAAGGATCACCGTATGGAGGGTCAAGCCTGCGGTAACCTGGGCATCACCAAAATGAACATGGGTCAGTACGAGGAGGCTATTGGACTTCTTGAAGAGCAGCTGGCCATGTTGGAGCAGAACTATGGTCCCACTACATTGCAGGATAAAGGAAAAGCTTTTGGCAATCTGGGTGACTGCTATGAGGCTTTGGGCGATTACGAAGAGGCCGTCAAGTGGCACGAGCAGTGCTTGATCATTGCCCAGCAGACTAACTCTCTGACAGACCAGGACCGGGCATACAGGGGGCTCGGCAACGCTCATAAAGCCATAGGCAACCTGCAGCAGGCCCTTGTTTGTTTTGAGAAACGCCTCTTTGTGGCCCACCAGACAAACAGCGCATCAGCCAAGGCCTCCGCCTATGGTGAGTTGGGCTGCCTTCACAGCTTGCTGGGTAATTTGGAGCAAGCCATCGCCTGCCTGGAGCACCAGCTATCACTGTCTCAGGAGATGGGTGATGTCACATGTCAGGGGGACGCCGCCTGTGGTCTCGGTGGAGTGTACCAGCAGATGGGGGAGTACAACACTGCCCTGACCTACCATCAGATGGACCTAAGCATAGCAGAGGAAACTAACAACACCGCCTGCCAATGTAAGTCAGTCTGAAGTTTTTCTTATAAAGTATCAAAAAGATGAAACAAAAAGTTCCGGGTGTTTAATTTATTGGTCATTTTATATATGTCATTTAAATTTAAATCTGTTAAGGGGATAGACCCCATCCCCCCATAATGATGTTTAATTCTCTAGTTAACAAGACATTTCAGTTTTAAAACAACCAACAAATAGGCTGTTCACAGATGGAAATGTTTAGTATTAGGACTACACAAATCTGCTGTTGACTGAAAAATGTTTAGTATTAGGACTACACAAATCTGCTGTTGACTGGAAATGTTTAGTATTAGGACTACACAATTCTGCTGTTGACTGGAAATGTTTAGTATTAGGACTACATAAATCTGCTGTTGACTGGAAATGTTTAGTATTAGGACTACACAAATCTGCTGTTGACTGGAAATGTTTAGTATTAGGATTACACAATTCTGCTATTGATTGGAAATGTTTAGTATTAGGACTACACAAATCTGCTATTGACTGGAAATGTTTAGTATTAGGACTACACAAATCTGCTATTGACTATATTATTGACACTTGCTGGTTGTATGATGAACACTGAAAAATCAAGTTTAAACCATTTTAAGAAGTCATTGTTGCACCTGCCTATAAAACCACAATTTACTACTATGTGGTGATAGTACAAAAGATGCAAACACATAAAAATTTAATGTGTTGTTTTAAAATCATCCATTTATTAATAATTATCTCACAATATCTTGTAATTGGTAAAAACTCCAATTCAGGTATATCATGTTTCTGGGTTTCAGGTATATCATGTTTCTGGGTTTATGTAAGCCTAGAAGATCTTGTGTTACAAAAAAAAAGAGAAAAATAGACAGAAAACATAATCATTGACAAATGTAAATAGATACAACAAATCTTGGATCCATTGTGTCTTGCTTAGTTCTGTTTTCATCTTTCAAAAATAACCTTGGTGTAATAAGTTAGGATAATTTCTTTCAACCAATCACTTTGTCTCCTTCATCTTTCTTGCTGTATTAAACTTTAAATTGTTTACATTTCAGATTTTGATTTTACTCATTGCTATGAATTAATTCAACTCATTGCTATGAATTAATTCAACTCATTGCTATGAATTAATTCAACTCATTGCTATGAATTAATTCAACTCATTGCTATGAATCAATTCAACTCATTGCTATGAATTAATTCAACATGTTGAATTGACTTTTAAAAAATATCTTCAGGTCGAGCCTATGGAAATTTAGGTTTGTCGTACGAGTCTCTGGGCAACTTACAGGAAGCAGTTCGACACCAGGAACAACATCTGAGTATAGCAGCACAATTGAATGATGGAGTGGCAAAAACATTGGCTTTTAGTAGTTTAGGTACAGTCATTGGTCGGCATTTGTTATAAATACAATCAAGTTTTTTTTTTATAGTTCAGGAAAATGATATAGATAATTTAAAAAAAAAAGATGGAACCAAATAATAATCTATTAATAGATTATGTAAATCACTTTTTAAAAGTTTAAGATTTGACATTTATTATTTTATTGTTACAATTTACATGAAGTTTTTTTTTTCCTATTGAGACAATTTCTTTAATTTCTTTAATTTGCTAATAAAACTTTTAATGGGATTTAGGTGAGTTCTATTTGCAAGATGTACAAAATATTTGTATACACATTAGAACACTTCCTCCATTCACCTGCATGTCATTTTGATGGAGTCATGGATTAAAACTAAAGTATTTATAGCACACACATGTGTTTTTGTTTCGTCTGTAGGGAGAGTCCACCATGGTCTTGGTCACTACAATCAGGCTGTTCAGTATTTACAACAAGGCTTGCAGATAGCAGAGCAGCTCCGCAGGAGGGAAGACGAGGCAAAAATAAGGCATCGCCTGGGTCTGGCGCTTTGGGCCGCGGGTGACCTGGATCAGTGCCAGCACCAGCTGCACAGAGCAGCGGATCTGTTTGAGATGATACGCAGGGAGTCGCAGTGCAGCTCAGAATACAGGCTGTCCCTGTTTGACCTGCAGACAGCCTGCTATCAGACACTACAAGTATGTCTATGTTGTTATGTACTTCTACTTGTATCGCAGGGAACATAGTTATAAATCAATTTTGGTCGGTTTGATTTTTTGTCTTTTTATAAATTTGTACCTTTTTTTTATCTTTTGCTGACAGAGAGTTTTAGTCTCGTTAAATCGACACGATGAAGCCCTTGTGGTGGCTGAGAGAGCCTGCACCAGAGCTTTCATAGATTTACTTCTTGAGAGGCAAGCCGGCTCTGCAGGATTGTTCAACGGAACCACCATGGACCTGACACCAGTCTCTATTGACCAGATCACAGCTACAGTCTCAAGGCAGGCCAGCATTGTCCTGTGTTTCTCAATAGCCGCTGGTCATCTGTACAGCTGGCTGTTGACTCCAAAGAAAGGTGAGTAGACTTTCCTGATTTAGTTCATAGGCCTTGACCAGCTGGTATATCTGATGGGGCAACATAATATACCGAGTACTAATGTATGATTGACAGATAATGTATATCTGATGGGGGCAACATAATATACCGAGTACTAATGTATGATTGACAGATAATGTATATCTGATGGGGCAACATAATATACCGAGTACTAATGTATGATTGACAGATAATGTATATCTGATGGGACAACATAATATACCGAGTACTAATGTATGATTGACAGATAATGTATATCTGATGGGGGCAACATAATATACCGAGTACTAATGTATGATTGACAGATAATGTATATCTGATGGGGGCAACATAATATACCGAGTACTAATGTATGATTGACGGATAATGTATATCTGATGGGGGCAACATAATATACCGAGTACTAATGTATGATTGACAGATAATGTATATCTGATGGGGGCAACATAATATACCGAGTACTAATGTATGATTGATGGATAATGTATATCTGATGGGGGCAACATAATATACCGAGTACTAATGTATGATTGACGGATAATGTATATCTGATGGGACAACATAATATACCGAGTACTAATGTATGATTGACAGATAATGTATATCTGATGGGGGCAACATAATATACCGAGTACTAATGTATGATTGACCGATAATGTATATCTGATGGGACAACATAATATACCGAGTACTAATGTATGATTGACAGATAATGTATATCTGATGGGACAACATAATATACCGAGTACTAATGTATGATTGACAGATAATGTATATCTGATGGGGGCAACATAATATACCAGGTACTAATGTATGATTGACAGATAATGTATATCTGATGGGGGCAACATAATATACCAGGTACTAATGTATGATTGACAGATAATGTATATCTGATGGGGCAACATAATATACCGAGTACTAATGTATGATTGACAGATAATGTATATCTGATGGGGGCAACATAATATACCGAGTACTAATGTATGATTGACAGATAATGTATATCTGATGGGGGCAACATAATATACCGAGTACTAATGTATGATTGACAGATAATGTATATCTGATGGGACAACATAATATACCGAGTACTAATGTATGATTGACAGATAATGTATATCTGATGGGGGCAACATAATATACCAAGTACTAATGTATGATTGACAGATATTGTTCATTTAGAGGCTGTTTACTTAAACATTCTTCCCTTAAGGGCTGGTCACTTTTAGGCTGTTCACTTGTAGGCTGTTTACTTAACAGGTTGTCCAGTTTAATATAACACATGTCCAGTGCTGTCTTATTTTAAAGGCACAGTGTCGATGACAGGGCCTGTTCTCTTGGTTGGAGCCCCCACCACGGGTTCATCTTGATTGATCCAAGTTGTGCCAGATTTGAGAATCACTGGCTTTGTTAAAATGTGCAGATCCCCCCCCCCCGAGAGCTATTTCCATCCCCCCCCCCAATAAAGTGCCTCTGAGATCTTATTGAACTTACAAGATTATTGCTGGTCAACATTTTATTTTCCATCCACCAGGAATTGTCAAGTTTCATTGCACTCGGCTGTGTGATCTGGAAAGTGACAGTGATGTTGTGGACACTCATTCAATGGTCAGCATCTCTGGGCTGTCACTGCTGGACCAGTGTGTTGGTCAAGTCAGGGAATGTATGGGTATTGAAAGCCACATTACAACCACATCGACTGGACACAGGTCAGTGACTAGGTCAATTGTTAAAACATGACGAAATTTACATTTAAACTAAATGACCGCTGTCCATTGTACATTAACAAGTTAAAGATCTGATTGGCTCTAATTGCTGGATAATGTTAATTTAAAGAGTATGCCAATATTTTCTTTTTACCGTCTAAAGGTGCAAAATTTTGAACATTGTCACTTTCCCTATTGATTCTTGTCCACTGTGCAGGTTCACAAGGGCACATTTTATCTACCAACTTTAGTGGTCACATTTTATCTACCAACTTGTGTGGTCACATTCTATCTACCAACTTTAGTGGTCACATTCTATCTACCAACTTTAGTGGTCACATTCTATCTACCAACTTTAGTGGTCACATTCTATCTACCAACTTTAGTGGTCACATTCTATCTACCAACTTTAGTGGTCACATTCTATCTACCAACTTGAAAGGCCACATTCTACGACCTCAAGTGGCCACATTTTATCTACAAACTTAAAACATAAACGATATCTCATATTTGATCAACTAAACCCTGCATAATAGCAATTAAATGTGTATATAACACTTGAAATGTATCTATGAAAAGACTAACTTGTTGTGTTCTCATCAGATCGAGTTCCATTTTAACTGGACAAGAGTACAGTGACACTGACAGTGAGGTTGATGATGTGTTCCAGCTGCAACTTGAGGAACTGGGGGACAAGTTGAATGCTGACACAGACAGGACAGGCTTCCTGGCCATGCTGAACCGCAGCCACAACCTGAACGCCAGCAGTTACAGCCTTGGCAGCATATTCAGCACTGGCAGAGCAAGTATATCTAGCAATTTGCTGAACAGTTTTGGTGGCAGCATGAGGAGTGTGGGCTTGACCAGCCTTGGAAGTGGTAGCCTTCGGAGCGGAAGCAGAAAACTTGTGCCCAGGTCCAAGTTTGGGAGTGGAAAGTCTCCTTTGACACTTCTCCATCAGTTTCTCATCGAGCCGATGGAAGCAACTATTGCTGAGCTGAAAGAGACAGAATCTATGCATAGTGGTAGTGGAAGTAGCCCTGTGACCTCTGACCCCATTGACTTAGTGTTGGTCTTACAAGGTGACTTGTACCTCATTCCATTCCTAATGCTGCGGAGAGAACAAGCTGATCATTTTCTGTTTGAGAAGTTCACCACCATTATTGTGCCATCTATCAGTGCATTACAGAATGCCCAGAATGACACCAGAGGACGTCCACTCGTTCACTCGTCGGGTGCGCTCGTTGTTGGTAATCCCCGTCTCACGCCTGCCATCTGCCAACATTGGCACCTACAGGAGATCCCTGGTGCTGAGTTTGAGGCGAGGATTCTCGGTGAACTTTTAACATGCCGGCCTTTGATTGGCTCAGAGGCCACCAAGGGTGCAGTGCTGCACCAGATAGAACAGGTGGAGGTAATCCATTTTGCCACTCACATATCATGGAAACTCTCCTCTGTGGTGCTGTCCCCTGGTGAATTTCTTTCAAGTCCCAGTCAACATTTGCCGCTGATGGACTCTGACGACAGTGCCAGTGACATAGGAGGAGCCATGGGGGGGCCATCACTGTCAGAGTACCTGCTGACAGCTGCCGACATCCTAAATCTTAAGCTCAGAGCTAAGCTAGTTGTCCTGAACTCTGGCTACACTGACGACCGAGCGGGCAGGATTAACACAGATGGTGTGGTGGGACTGACCAGAGCCCTCATTTCCGCTGGGGCTCAGTGTGTTCTGTTCTCCCTATGGCCAGTGCCGGACACAGCCTCCAAGCTCCTGATGAAGACCCTCTACACTGCCCTTTTGGACGGAGTTCGCGTGACTAAAGCTCTGTCCATGGCGGTCAGGGCTGTCCAGACCACTGCCCAGTTCTCACACCCGTCCAACTGGGGTGGCTGGGTGCTGGTTGGGTCAGACATTACACTCAGCTCAAAAGTGGCGTTGATGGGTCACGCCCTAGGTCAAATAGTGGCAGCTCACGGTACATGTAGACAGACACTCAAGGTTCTCCTTCACCTGGTAAGTTAACATTCAAAACTGAATTTTCATTTTGGTCCTCATATATTTCTACTAGAAATACCTTCACACCTGTCATAGACTTGAAATACCTTCACACCTGTCATAGACTTGAAATACCTTCACACCTGTCAGACTTGAAATACCTTCACACCTGTCATAGACTTGAAATACCTTCACACCTGTCATAGACTTGAAATACCTTCACACCTATCATAGACTTGAAATACCTTCACACCTGTCATAGACTTGAAATACCTTCTCACCTGTCATAGACTTGACAAAATTTGTGTTAAAAAAACCAACAAAAGTTCCACTTTGAGATTATTATATTTTGATTCAGTAGTTATGTGGGTCTATCTAATCTCTCATGAACAAAACTGAACAACATAGTGCTTCTAAAAAATGTGTTTGATTTAATTATATTTTTTTATGAACAAAAGGATATGCTGTATATTTTAAAGGAAATAAAAGTTACTATAAAAAGTATTTTGGAATGAGATTAAAAACCTGATTGTCTGTAAATCGTTCACATATTACGAAGAGAAATAATAAACATAACTTTTCTGTTGCTATGAATCATCAGTTTGTTGAACATAGCCAATGATTAAAGTAAATCAATGATTAAAGTAAACCAATGATTAAAGTAAACCAATGATTAAAGTAAACCTTAAGAACGATTGAGTGGAAGTGCGGTCAAGAGGTGTAGATTGCTTGACTGTCAAAATCGATTCATCAAAATTAATTTTTTTCCTTCACTTTAGTCAGCTACATAAATTATATTTTAAATCACATAATGTTGCTGTCGCACAAATATCAAAATTTAATTTTAATTTAAAACAATAGAAAAATAGGATGAAAAAACTAAATACATTTACTAAATTGAAAGTTCATTATGAATTAGCTGCAGTTATATCATAGAACAATAACTATACTAATTAGACTAATTCATTGTTCTAGACTAAATGTAACATGCTACTCTTTTATTTCTAGGTAGAAAAATCTCTTCAAAGAATTCAACACGCTACTCTTTTATTTCTAGGTAGAAAAATCTCTTCAAAGAATTCAACACGCTACTCTTTTATTTCTAGGTAGAAAAATCTCTTCAAAGAATTCAACAGGGTTGTAAAAACTCCATGTTCACCACACAACAGAGTATTGAGAATAAAGTTGGCCAGGTAGCTGGATGGAAAGAATTGTTGCAGGCCGTAGGTTTTAGGTTTGAACCTTCCACGGGTGGCCTCCCGCCTGCAGTCTTCTTCCCCCAGTCAGATCCAAGTGACAGATTGACCCAGACCAGTGCAAGTCTTCAGGCTTTCTTAGGTCAGTGCAGACACAATAGACACATTGCAGCTAACGCCTTTTTGTTTACACTGAAGTGAATGGTGCCAGAAAACTCCCATTGATTCATATGTAAAAATAGCCTCAACAATATGGAGTTTTACAGTCCATCTACTTGTGTGCATGGGCGTATTCATGGGGGGGCAAGGGGGGGCATTTGCTCCCCCCCCTACATTTTAAATAGATGTCATATAAGAGGGGGGCATTTGCTCCCCCCCCTACATTTTAAATAGATGTCATATAAGAGTGGGGCATTTGCCCCCCCCTACATTTTAAATAGATGTCATATAAGAGGGGGGCATTTGCCCCCCCCCCCTACATTTTAAATAGATGTCATATAAGAGGGGGGCATTTGCTCCCCCCCCTACATTTTAAATAGATGTCATATAAGAGTGGGGCATTTGCCCCCCCCTACATTTTAAATAGATGTCATATAAGAGGGGGGCATTTGCCCCCCCCCCCTACATTTTAAATAGATGTCATATAAGAGTGGGGCATTTGCTCCCCCCCTACATTTTAAATAGATGTCATATAAGAGGGGGGCATTTGCCCCCCCCCCTACATTTTAAATAGATGTCATATAAGAGTGGGGCATTTGCCCCCCCCCCTACATTTTAAATAGATGTCATATAAGAGGGGGGCATTTGCCCCCCCCCCTACATTTTAAATAGATGTCATATAAGAGTGGGGCATTTGCTCCCCCCTACATTTTAAATAGATGTCATATAAGAGGGGGCATTTGCCCCCCCCCCTACATTTTAAATAGATGTCATATAAGAGTGGGGCATTTGCTCCCCCCTACATTTTAAATAGATGTCATATAAGAGTGGGGCATTTGCCCCCCCCTACATTTTAAATAGATGTCATATAAGAGTGGGGCATTTGCTCCCCCCCTACATTTTAAATAGATGTCATATAAGAGTGGGGCATTTGCTCCCCCCTACATTTTAAATAGATGTCATATAAGAGTGGGGCATTTGCTCCCCCTACATTTTAAATAGATGTCATATAAGAGTGGGGCATTTGCTCCCCCTACATTTTAAATAGATGTCATATAAGAGAGGGGCATTTGCTCCCCCCTACATTTTAAATAGATGTCATATAAGAGTGGGGCATTTGCTCCCTCCCTACATTTTAAATAGATGTCATATAAGAGTGGGGCATTTGCTCCCCCTACATTTTAAATAGATGTCATATAAGAGTGGGGCATTTGCTCCCCCTACATTTTAAATAGATGTCATATAAGAGTGGGGCATTTGCTCCCCCCTACATTTTAAATAGATGTCATATAAGAGTGGGGCATTTGCTCCCCCTACATTTTAAATAGATGTCATATAAGAGTGGGGCATTTGCTCCCCCCTACATTTTTAAATAGATGTCATATAAGAGTGGGGCATTTGCTCCCCCTACATTTTAAATAGATGTCATATAAGAGTGGGGCATTTGCTCCCCCTACATTTTAAATAGATGTCATATAAGAGTGGGGCATTTGCCCCCCCCTACATTTTAAATAGATGTCATATAAGAGTGGGGCATTTGCTCCCCCTACATTTTAAATAGATGTCATATAAGAGTGGGGCATTTGCTCCCCCCTACATTTTAAATAGATGTCATATAAGAGTGGGGCATTTGCTCCCCCCCTACATTTTAAATAGATGTCATATAAGAGTGGGGCATTTGCTCCCCCCTACATTTTAAATAGATGTCATATAAGAGTGGGGCATTTGCTCCCCCCTACATTTTAAATAGATGTCATATAAGAGTGGGGCATTTGCTCCCCCCTACATTTTAAATAGATGTCATATAAGAGTGGGGCATTTGCTCCCCCCTACATTTTAAATAGATGTCATATAAGAGTGGGGCATTTGCTCCCCCCTACATTTTAAATAGATGTCATATAAGAGTGGGGCATTTGCCCCCCCCTACATTTTAAATAGATGTCATATAAGAGTGGGGCATTTGCCCCCCCTACATTTTAAATAGATGTCATATAAGAGTGGGGCATTTGCTCCCCCCCTACATTTTAAATAGATGTCATATAAGAGTGGGGCATTTGCTCCCCCCCTACATTTTAAATAGATGTCATATAAGAGTGGGGCATTTGCCCCCCCCTACATTTTAAATAGATGTCATATAAGAGTGGGGCATTTGCCCCCCCCCTACATTTTAAATAGATGTCATATAAGAGTGGGGCATTTGCTCCCCCCCTACATTTTAAATAGATGTCATATAAGAGTGGGGCATTTGCTCCCCCCCTACATTTTAAATAGATGTCATATAAGAGTGGGGCATTTGCTCCCCCCCTACATTTTAAATAGATGTCATATAAGAGTGGGGCATTTGCTCCCCCCTACATTTTAAATAGATGTCATATAAGAGTGGGGCATTTGCTCCCCCCTACATTTTAAATAGATGTCATATAAGAGTGGGGCATTTGCTCCCCCCTACATTTTAAATAGATGTCATATAAGAGTGGGGCATTTGCTCCCCCTACATTTTAAATAGATGTCATATAAGAGTGGGGCATTTGCTCCCCCCTACATTTTAAATAGATGTCATATAAGAGTGGGGCATTTGCTCCCCCCTACATTTTAAATAGATGTCATATAAGAGTGGGGCATTTGCTCCCCCCCTACATTTTAAATAGATGTCATATAAGAGAGGGGCATTTGCTCCCCCCCCTACATTTTAAATAGATGTCATATAAGAGAGGGGCATTTGCTCCCCCCTACATTTTAAATAGATGTCATATAAGAGTGGGGCATTTGCTCCCCCCCTACATTTTAAATAGATGTCATATAAGAGAGGGGCATTTGCTCCCCCCCTACATTTTAAATAGATGTCATATAAGAGAGGGGCATTTGCTCCCCCCCTACATTTTAAATAGATGTCATATAAGAGTGGGGCATTTGCTCCCCCCCTACATTTTAAATAGATGTCATATAAGAGTGGGGCATTTGCTCCCCCCTACATTTTAAATAGATGTCATATAAGAGTGGGGCATTTGCTCCCCCTACATTTTAAATAGATGTCATATAAGAGAGGGGCATTTGCCCCCCCCCCCTACATTTTAAATAGATGTCATATAAGAGTGGGGCATTTGCTCCCCCCCTACATTTTAAATAGATGTCATATAAGAGAGGGGCATTTGCCCCCCCCCCCTACATTTTAAATAGATGTCATATAAGAGAGGGGCATTTGCCCCCCCCCTACATTTTAAATAGATGTCATATAAGAGTGGGGCATTTGCTCCCCCCCCCCATTACATTTAAAAAAAAATGTCATAAAGTTATTTGCCCCCCCCCCTGGAAAATTTTTGCCCCCCCCCCCCCCTGGAAAAATTCCTAGCGACGCCCATGCTTGTGTGTGTCTCGTGGAATATATGCACTTTATTTTCTCTGTTGAATTTAATTGGTATTTTTACTAAAGTATCGATTCTGCATTTTTATAATAATGTGTTGTATAATCTCTATAAATTAAAAATTACTAATATTGACGATGGTATATTAAAGTTATCATTTTAATACAATTTATTTCACAAAAGGGTTTAGTATTTATACAGTTCTCTGTCTTAAACTTAACTTTGGTTAATGTTTACCTTTTTATTGCACTTATATCACTTTTCGGTTATTTTACTGGCAGTATAACTTTACAATGATGATACCTCAATATTTTACTGGCAGTATAACTTTACAATGATGGTACCTCAATATTTTACTGGCAGTATAACTTTACAAATGATGATACCTCAATATTTTGCACCAGTGCTAATTTATCAGCTGATCTGGACAATAAGAAACACACCACACTGAAAACAAAGAGGAAGTAGTATTCCTCTAAAAATGGAGACATGAAATTTTAATGTCATCTATATTTTTAAAAATTTAATGATGTAACCTAGGATTCAATAGTAGTTTGGCCTTGTGGCACTATTTAAACATGTTGTCATGGAGATGACCTTAGCTGCAATTCAACTATCCATGTCCTGTTTATTGATATAATCAGTGCTTTTTTTCTAGCGAAAAATGTTTGGGAACTCATTTCACATCTGTTTTTTAACTTATGTCAGAAAATACTATAATAGTCTATAAAAAAAAAAAAGGTATGGGAACTCAGCTCCCATGAGTTCCCACTGAAAAAAAGCACTGGATATAATGTATATCTATATATATATAAATATGTATAATGTATATTTTTGTACATGTGCTGGTGTTTATTTTGAGAACTTTATAGCTTTGAAGTAAATTGAATCACTGTATCATCAACAAAATGACTAATCAATGATGACTGTTTTCTGTTAGGTCTGCCCACTAGTTCGGTGAATGTCATGGCCAAGTTTGTCAACAACTTTGGGGTCGGGGAAGCCCTCATCAATGTGGTCAGTTTTCCTTCTTCGTCAAAAGTTTAACAATATAAATCAAAACAACAAACAACATCATTGGTGTGTAATTTTATTGTGCTTTATGTTTCAGCTTCGTGAGATTCTCAGTAAGTTGTCAGCCAAGGAGTCTGGGATAGATGTCATGGTGGATGTCAACCTGTGGGGCGTGTCAGGGTGTCATGAGTTTCTGGCCTCTCTGGGTAAGTCTTGTCTTGGCCAAGAGATTCTAACCAACATATTGGTTCCACTCATTAAGAATATACATTCTGTTCATTAAGAATATACGTTCTGTTCATTAAGAATATGCGTTCCGTTCATTAAGAATGTACGTTATGTTCATTAAGAATATTGGTTCCGTTCATTAAGAATATACGTTATGTTCATTAAGAATATTGGTTCCGTTCATTTAACCTTTTGGTTCCATTACAAAATCAAATGCAAAAAAAAAATAATAATAAAAAAAACCCCCTGAATAAAATGTTTTTATTTCCACTTTTCAGGCCTTGACCTTGTTGATGTTGGTGGTGACAATGTGACTCTACGTCTGAGTAAACAAGCCATCAGGCGCCACCTACAGTTTGCACTGCAGGCTTTAGTATCTGTTTTTGGTAAGTCATTTGACTTTTTTCCTGCACCCTAATGCATTATGTATGAAAGACCAAGATAACTTCCAGGTTGAACACAGGCTACGACGTTTTGACTGAATTATTTTTCAAGTAACATTTTCTTTGATATTTTTTTAAATAAAAGGAAACAAAGAATTTCAATAAATTTTTCTCTCAAATCTTATTCACAGCTCTTATTACAAGTCAGTGGCTTGTACTTGCATTTATTGATCTGTGAAATAATTGTTTTTAATATTTCTTAAGCCACATTGGTTTGAATCAATCAATGCTGAAAATTGTGAGAAAATTTAAATTTCACACTGCAGTATTTATATGTTACAGATACCCAAGTCTAACACCGCAGTATTTATATGTTACAGATACCCAAGAGGCCCCTCACTCGCTTCACCTTGATTCGTCCAGCAGCATGGAGAGTCTGTCATCCACCCAGTCGGCACCCTCCTCCTCCACGTTCTCCAAGTCGTCTGTCACCCCACCACTCTCCCCCTACTCCAAAGGAAAGCGGTCATTATTCAACCCGGCTGAGATGGAAAAAGTGAAGAACTCAAACAGGAACTCTTTCTTGTTGCAGGTATCACATGAGTCTCTATAACTTATCTTTATACCTTATGTATCGGCTACTTGACCAATAGGTTTGAGTCTCCATAACTTATCTTTATACCTTATGTATCGGCTACTTGACCAATAGGTTTGAGTCTCCATAACTTATCTTTATACCTTATGTATCGGCTACTTGACCAATAGGTTTGAGTCTCCATAACTTATCTTTATACCTTATGTATCGGCTACTTGACCAATAGGTTTGAATCTCCATAACTTATCTTTATACCTTATGTATCAGCTACTTGATACATAATTTTTTTTTACTTACTTGGCAAATTAGAATATAATTATTTTTATATTCAACTAAACTTACATTAGAATATAATTATTGTTATATTCAACTAAACTTACATTAGAATATAATTATTGTTATATTCAACTAAACTTACATTAGAATATAATTATTGTTATATTCAACTAATCTTACATATAAAATCTGGACACATTTGTTTATCTTGGTTTTTCAGGGAAGCCTATCTGGCAGACGAGTTGATGATTCACTTTCCCGATCCAGCACATCTGAAGTCTCAACTCCGTCTGTGTCTCCACACTCACCTCAATCACCTCTACTCGACCCAGCCATCCAGCTGTCTCACCAGGCCAAAATACGCACAATGTACGGTACAACTCCACAGAAAACTGAAAAAGCCAAGGAAACTGGTGAACCTGCTCTTCCTATACCATTTTCACTGGAATCAAATCTCCCTAGCGATTCTGCTTCCTCTGTAGTTGTCGCAAGAAATGAACATGACCAATCAAAACCCATCGGTAAACATTTTGAAAGCACAAGCAGCTTGAAGCTTTCAGGAAGTGACAGAAACAATTTTTCCGGAGGATTTCTCAATCGCACGTCACATTCTCTTCATAGTAACATCAGCTCCAGTGTCAGTGATGGCCCAACAAAATCTGTCACTTTTGCTGACAATTTAATCAGTCAAGAAATTTCCTTTGATTCACAAAATGAGTCCAAAAATGGTGCTGAATATCATTACACTAACACAGCCATTACAGAGTTTCGTAAAGAGGAAAACACCATGAGCGGACCATTACCTAAAACAACATTTCAAATGATAAAGCAGTCAAATACGTCCAACCTGTCAGAGAACTCATCCTTCTCAAACAAAGCCTACAATAGTTCACAGCGCACAGAGCCATTGTTGCTGAATTCAGAGATGACCTCCAGTAAGACCAGCGAAGATATTGCCATGAAGGTGCTGGCTGATGTTGCCAGTCAGAGGGTTGCTGTCGAGAACATGCAGAGGCAAAGCCTCTATCACTCACTTGAGGCCAGCAGAAAGCATCCGCCTAACAGGTCTAAGCCAGTTCCTCAAAATTTCTTAGCAGCTCCCCAGACACGAACCCCATCATTTTCTGCATCTTCTGATACCAGCGACACCGAGAGTGTGAGCACTGGATTTCACAGCCTGAGATCTGCTGGGGGCTCATCATCATCTAGTCAACAGTATGATAAACATGTGACACAAAATAAGACTGGAATGACCCAGTCAAACCTTGCTACTAATAATGCAGACTTTTTCCAGAGCAAAAAATTGCAGAACTCAAAATCTGCATACAGTGCTCTTTTCCCAAATGGTGGACCTAAATGTCCTAGCCCGGGTCTTTCTCAACTAAAAACATCTTCAGCCTTTAGCTCGACCAAATTGACACAGATCAGCCCTGGACAAGCCGTGGTCGGCAGCGGGGAAAACAGCATCTCTTCGGACAATAGTGAAGGGGCAGAGAGCATCATGCAGTCTTCTGTGTCCAGTGGCTACCACTCTGAGAACAGCGGGTTCAAAGGTCAGGTTCAGCTGAAGACAGTTCCTCCCCCAGTTCACGTGAATCAGGACAAAGGGCAGTACACCCAGGAATTTGTCAACAGGACTCCGTCCTTCACATACTCGTCTGGCTCCTCCTCACCATTCAGTCGAGCTTCAAACGATGAAACAGGAAACGATACAGATCAGCCGCCGTTAAGCCCACTGTCTAACGTTTTATTCCCTAATCAGATATCCAAACACACCGCCAGGCCGGCCTTGTCAAGGAAACCTGTTGCCACCTACAGCCAGTCCCTCACTCCACCAGCTGTTCCGCTAGTAAAGACGAATGCTCTCCAGTCTCGCCCTGAGAGCAGCAACAGCATCAGTAGTCAGTATTCAACTTCCTCATCAAATCTTTCTACAATTTATCGACCCCTTGGTGCTAGGGAGTCGCCAAAAGTCAAAGATCATAGGTCACTTACTAACAGCCTTGAGAGAGGCTTGCGGCCTAGTGGTCCTCCACCTCCTTACGTCAAACCTGCTGACAGTTCTCGCCTATCGACAGAGTTTACTCACTATAACATGGGTAGAGGACACAGCCAGGGAATATCTAGACACTCTTCCCAAAATTCTACAGGTTCTCAAAATGTGACCATGAACAGTAAACTCCATATTTCTTCACAGGACCGTGGTCTAAACTGGGATTCTGAAAACGGTCATGCTGAGTACAAGTCCAAACTTGCGGCTGCTCAGATCAGTTTATACAACTCAAAGTTTAAAAAACCTGGCAGTAATACAAACATTCCCACATTGGTCAAACCATTGACAGACATGGCCCAAACCAGCACCATCACCTATAATTTACAGGGAGATAATGCTGTGTCTGCTGACTTTGATGACAAGTCCCAGAAATCTTCCCTCGCCAATAATAGGACGGGTCATAGTGACCCCAAAAGAAACATCCCACCGAATTTTGTTCTACATTCTTCTCGATGTTAGCATAGACTACCTTCCCTTCCTTGCCTGATTGGTTTAACCAGTTGTCACTGACACATGTCCCTCTGTACATACATCCTGTCACCCACAGAACTGTGTTCATTTCACGTAGTGATATTATTTATTGCCATAATGATTGTTGCTTTTGTGATGATGCTATGTTGTTTTATGATTTTTATTGTGATGATGCCATGTTGTTCACATTGTTTGATTTTGTCATTGCAATGCACCTTCCATTACTATGCATAAATTTCCTCTTGGCTTCTCCAGTAATTTTATATGTGATATAGGAATGATACTGAGTTTTATTTTGTTATGTCACAATACAAATTATTGACTAGGTCTGCATGGGACACTTTTGTTTTCTGACATTATATCATTAGTATGTATGTCAGTAGGTTTGTCAGTATAATGTCAATATATAGGTCATTATTATGTAAGCTATTATTTAGTGACAAGATTTTGTCCAAAGTTTTCAACCAGTGCATTTTTTCTTCATTTTCAAGAACTATTTTGGAAATCTTTAGATTTTGTTTTAGTACTATTTTGGAAATCTTTAGATTTTGTTTTAGTACTATTTTGGAAATCTTTAGATTTTGTTTTAGTACTATTTTGGAAATCTTTAGATTTTGTTTTAGTACTATTTTGGAAATCTTTAGATTTTGTTTTAGTACTATTTTGGAAATCTTTAGATTTTGTTTTAGTACTATTTTGGAAATCTTTAGATTTTGTTTTAGTACTATTTTGGAAATCTTTAGATTTTGTTTTAGTACTATTTTGGAAATCTTTAGATTTTGTTTTAGTACTATTTTGGAAATCTTTAGATTTTGTTTTAGTACTATTTTGGAAATCTTTAGATTTTGTTTTGATAAAAGGACTTATTGTGTCATTCTAAGGAATAATTCCATGTGTTTTCTAGATTTACACTGCATCATTTGTGTTGAGCATACAAAATGTTTCAGTTTGAGAAACAGTTAAAAAATTTAGTCAATGTTTTTAGTGTAGCATTTTTAAAAATCATTTTTACACCGATTGTAAGATGTTGGTTCTACTGAACTGTTTAGTTTGTCAAGCAGGAATCTAATCCAGACTGCACTACAGTTGTACAACAAACTTTGTTTATTCAATACATTGTCCATTTGATAAGAAATTTTACTAGCCTAAGACTTTTTTAGTGTTTTGTTTATTGGCCAGTGAATGGTTGCATGAGGTTCCATTTTATTTTATTCAGTTATCAACAATACTCCTGATGTACTCCTGACAGTGCAATGTTAAAGAGTTAAATCCCTTTCTTTTTCTAAGGAATAATTTCAACTAATTTGAAAATTCAGAAACTCTGTTACAATCTATGTAGTGAAAAAATACAACTTTGCCACTTAAGTACATTTAGGTATCTTCATATTGATAGAAGATTGACTTTCACAAAAACTTAAATTGGAAACTTAATGAAAAATACAAAACTCATTAGAATGTATCAAACATAAATTTTCTCATTGTGGGAAAAGAGTTTCTTTTGCTTAATAACATTTTCCATTTTTTTTGTTTCAATGCCAGTAGTGATTCCTTAGTAAACATTTCAAGCAACATTATGGGTTCTTTCTTTGACATGAGTATTTTATTGAAATATATTTTTTTTCATAATTAATGCAGATATGAACAAAGATTAATAAAAGATTTTACAAATTCTTAGCCGATTTACGTTCCCCCAGTATTGAAAAAATGTAAAATTAAATTAGATTGTGTGCTCAGCTTCCCTCACAGCCACTAATGTTATGAGATCTTTTCTACTAATTGAAACTTTTGAATGCCTGAATATTAAGTCTTTTAGTTAAAACCTATAGAATTGAACTGTTGCTAACTGTAGCTGAATGTATTCATGCATTGCTTGAATGTAAGAAAATGTGAAGATAAAAAATTCCCATTTCTTAAATATTGTTTTGGGCAATAACTATTGACATCTCCAATAACTATTGACATCTCCAATAACTATTGACGTTCCCAACTTTTTGTTACACTTCACAGCCTTAATCAAAAGTGTTAAAATCCGGCCATTGTAATTGACTATGACATTTGTGTAAAAACTGTTGCCAAATGTTTAGGTTTTCATGTTCAAACTGATGCATTAGTGTTTTCAATCGTCTAACATGTCAGCAACATTCCATGTCCCCTTCTAGCATGCCAGCAACAATCCACATGCCCTTTTAACATGTCAGCAACATTCCTTGTGCCCTTCTAACATGCCAGCAACATTCCATGTGCCCTTCTAGCATGCGAGCAACATTCCATATGCCCTTCTAACATGTCTGCAACATTCCATGTGCCCATCTAACTTGCCAGCAACATTCCACATGCCCCAATTATTCATTTACTTCCATCAAAGCAGCCATTACCTCAAGAAAAAAGTTTTATGTTGTTACATTGTCATAAATATAAATGTTCAAATAGTCTAGTTAAGTATTTATAGATGACATGTCATCATAATGTCTGCTGTCAATTCTATTTACCGTGACCAAGACAAATTTTGAATTTCAAGACTCTCCCAGTTTGTCTGTACTTTTTTTGTTCTCATCATTTGTTTATGAAGTTGTCAGAAATCGTCCAGTTGTCTCAAGAATTTCATTTAATTATAACATTGTTATTTAAAAAAAATATTTTTTTATGAGATTTTTTTTACATAAAGCAAAATTGCTGGACTTTAGTTTTAAGGTAAATTATTTTGTTGATTACTGGATAATAATCACATAGGATTGACCACTGTTATTGATTGACTACTGTTATTGATTGACTACAGTTATTGATTGACTACAGTTATTGATTGACTACTGTTATTGATTGACTACTGTTATTGATTGACTACTGTTATTGATTGACTACTGTTATTGATGGTGGTTAAATGGCCATATTATCTTTTGTCTGTATTTACTTTTTACAGAATTTTTTTTGTCTTAGATCATTTTATTTCCTTACAGTCTAAAACTGTAATCTACTTTCAACATTTTTAGTCTCACTATAAGTACAAAATTTTGACTGAGAAGTCAAAACCTTTTTTTGTTGTTAATCAACATAAGGAAAATCTTTTTTTGCTATTTTATTGCTACAAATATTTAAAAAAAAACTTTCAGAGATGCCATTTACACTGAATGTCATCTCCATATGTCACGATGTATTATATTTTTACATTTTTTTGACGTTTATTATATTCACAAAAAATTTTGATAACCATCACAAACTATTCATTGTTTTGAAATAATTTATGATGTACATATTTTTTATTTAAAATGTTGTACTTAAAAAGAATTTGTATTATTTTATTTTAAAGATTATAGAACTGTATCAAAGTTGATGAATTACTATGCAATATATATTTTTATTTCATTTTTTTTTTTAAGTTATGTATATAAAATTGTTACTGCTTCAATAAAAAAAACTTGCTATTTGTACATTGTTTGATATTCCTATTGTAGTTTGGTACAAACATTGTTTGGTATTCCTATTGTAGTTTATAATATTAACAAAAAAAACAGAAACCACAAGAGATCATAAAAATTTCAGTTTTTCTCCTCGTTATGCAAATACATTACAAAAAAGTATCAACTCATCAAGTGAAAGACATACACATTGGTAAACTTGATTTACAAATCAATAATCCATCACATTTTTTATTGGTTTGTAATGAGAAGAGATTTGTTTCTATTGAACAAAAATAAAGTTTTATTTTTTTGAGATGTAGATGTAAAGGATTTTAGTATTTATATGATGAAATAAATTCTCTTTTTTTAACACAGATGAAGTTAAGTAGTAGAAGTAAGCACATAAAGTTTATTATAGATATGAGTAACAAAAAAAGGTAATGACACAAATTTTTTTTACCTCCAACAAAAAAATTATAAACTTTGGTATCGAATATAGAACCAAAACAAATCAGTGAATTGTGTACCCCATTCAGTTAAAAAAAAAATCACAAAAGTTTGATAGTAAAATAATTCAACCTATTATTTAGAATTTCACATTGTTTTGTTTATTAAAATGGCATTGTTGATTTTCCATAATATAAATGGAAATATAAATCAAGTTTTGTAATTATCGGAAGTTTACAGGTAAAATAAACAAGTCATATCCAGGTCAACAGTGTCACTGCTCACATTGTTCAGTTGTCAGGAATTTACCAATAAATGACAGATTCAATAAAAACTGGACCAAAAAAACTCCAGCCACATTTTAGAAAATAGATGCAATACATAGTTGCTAGGTGATGGAATAACACTACCTAGTTGCTAGGTGATGGAATAACACTACATAGTTGCTAGGTGATGGAATAACATTCAAATAATGCTGACCATCAATACCCAGCAAAATTATTTCTCCAATATTACAAAATATAGCGCGCCTTAAATAGTTTACAAAATATAGCGCTCCTTTAATAGTTTACAAAATTGAATGCATGAAGCATGATGTCATTTACAGAAACAAAGAAGATTCAAGTTTCATACCCTAATTCAGAATCGCAAAGGCACTGAGTTGAGTTTTAGAAAAAATATTCTTTAGTCATGATTTTTTAAAAATATGTTGAGAAAATTCTTTTTAAAAATTTACAAAATTAAGAAACATCTACCTGTACAACTGAATAATTGCTCAGATGTTAACTTTTGATATCTACACTGGTGCATTATCAATGAAAATGGTGGACACATTAAATGGCAATAATTCCTAAACTGTAAATTGATGACCAGTTTTTTTTTATTTGAGGTGTGTTGTGTAAATACATGCGTTATGAAAAGATGAAAGAAAAATTTGATATATTTTGATACCATAGATTACAGATATCAACATGAAATAAACACAGTTTGAATGGGATTACCTCATTAACAACAGTTTAATACATGTATATACCAGACTGAAAGTTTTTCTGTGTTGAAAAATTGAAGAAATAAATATAAAGTCACAAATTGTAATACCTACATGCACACCAAAATGTGTAGTACAGGTAATAATACTAATATTTATTAGTACAATTATCTCTTTATTTGAGGGCAGGGCTACAAGTACCATGAAAACCTTCAATGCCAAAAAGCTCTTAACTGTTACCTCCTCGCAATAAATGCTTTCAGTAAATAAATAAAACCTACACAGTTAAAATCAGATTGATATTGAAATAAATAGAACAAGTTGTGGATGATGATTTATCAATAAATAACATTCAATTTTTTGCCTTGGTGGGAGTTACATGGAAAAACAGATGGGGGAGCCGAAGAGAGTTATGAAGTTTCTTTGTTTTCTGTAATGTTGAAATCAAAGTGGGAAGACAAGTTCAATATACAGATAGAAAAATAGAAATGTATTTTGTTAGTTATGTACATAGGTTCTGTATTATGTACACAGTTTCTGTATTATGTACACTTGATCACGATAACATCAACAACGTCAGGCTGCACCCATCTATCACTCAGCCGTCACTTAGACTTTGCCTGCTGGGAAGAAAATTTTCGTATCTGGGTTAACCCCAAGTGACGCATTAATGAGAAACACCCATGATCTATGACGCTTGTTTGTCAGCTTCTGGGATTTTTCAACATGCTTTCACCTGTCTTGGTCATCGTGTTCACATCGGTGATGATCATCTGAGCAATGCGGAGAGCCATCTCTTCCTCTTCCTGGGCAGATAGAAAAAAAACAACTTTTAGCATCATGAGCTTAAATAACTAATGGTGCACATCATGGCCATAAAACATTTTTCAAGGTACAGACAATATTTTTTTAAATGGTCTAATTTCAATTTAATTGTTTTTCTAAAAATTAGTTCATACGCGTGACCCCTGACCTTCTCTTTTTCTTTCCATCTTTTAAACAACAGAGGACCTGAAATATTTTTCACAAATAAATGAGTAAATAAATATATAAATAAATAAATAAATAAATATATAAATAAATAAATATATATATAAATAAATAAAAAATTTTCTTTCCATCTTTTAAACAACAGAGGACCTGAAATATTTTTCACAAATAAATGAGTAAATAAATATATAAATAAATAAATAAATATATATATAAATAAATAAATATATAAATGAATAAATGAATAAATGAATAAATAAATATATAAATATATAAATAAATATATATATAAATGAATAAATAAATAAATGAATAAATAAATAAATAAATACATAAATAAATAAATATATAAATAAATAAATATATAAATAAATAAAAATATAAATAAATAAAAATATAAATAAATAAATATATAAATAAATAAATATATAAATAAATAAATAAATAAATATATAAATAAATAAATAAATAAATATATAAATAAATAAATAAAGATTTTTTTACATTTCATTGCTGAAAAACAACAACAAGTGGCTGGTTTGCGATGAACCAGACCAGTACAACTTAAGGTATCAAGCATTGGAGTAACAGTGTCAGACCAGTACAACTTAAAGTATCGAGCATTGGAGTAACAGTGCCAGACCAGTACAACTTAAGGTATCAAGCATTGGAGTAACAGTGTCAGACCAGTACAACTTAAAGTATCGAGCATTGGAGTAACAGTGCCAGACCAGTACAACTGAATGTATCGAGTATTGGCCACATTTATTAAAATTAGTAAATTTAGAGAAGGAATTTTCATTGAAAAAACAGAACAGCGTTAACAAAAAAATAATACATAAATATGGTCATTATTTTAAGTTTCTAAGCATAATGTCTTGGAAAATGTTTTGAAAATCAACTGCTTAATTATGTTACTATGGTAACAAATGCCAATAAAAAACAAGCTCAACTCAACTCAACTGTGGTCTGGAAACACAAATTATTGCTTACATAGAGCACAAAGAGAAACTGACCTTTCTTTTTCTCGGCCTCTGCGTCATGTTCAAAGTGTGATACAAATTGGCCAAGTTCATTCACTGAGCCCAGAATCAAATTGCTGGCAATGGAGGAAGAATCAATTCTGATTTAATATAAAAAAAAAATTTTGGGTGAAAATATTCAAAGTGTGCTTAGTGACAAGTATGAAACATAATGATTATTACTGGGCGGTCTAACTTTACTTTTGTTGTATTTCAGCATCTTTAATCATACGAATCTATTACATGACTTTAATAGATAGTTCCTAATTTAGAAATGAGGCTATACATAATAAAAAAATATTTTTTTTTCTTAAATAAGAACATACTTAGCCGCAGGTCTTTTCCAGAGGTCATCTGGATTCAACATGTCCATATTCATGGTAAAGTCCCCTTCAATGACTCCTACTTTGCGTGTCTTCCTTGTATCAACTGCCAACAAAGTGTTACGTGAGATGATGCTCTCAGCCCCAGTGCTGTGGCTTCCAGTGCTGTGCTCTGATGACGCATCACTTTCTGTAATATTAATTCAAAGCCTATTGATAATTCACACAAGCCATTATCCTATCATCACAAGCCATTATCCTATCATCACAAGCCATTATCCTATCATCACAAGCCATTATCCTATCATCACAAGCCATTATCCTATCATCACAAGCCATTATCCTATCATCACAAGCCATTATCCTATCATCACAAGCCATTATCCTATCATCACAAGCCATTATCCTATCATCACAAGCCATTATCCTATCATCACATTTTTTAAAAAATATTTGGTCTTGACAAATTAAAAAAAAATACAAGCTTCTCACCTGTTCTTTTATGACCTTTATGACTTATGATTTTATTTGGCACGTCTTCTGACATTTGGACGGTGCTGATGAGATCAGACAAATACCTGTAGTATATCTGACTCAGTAGGTAGTTGCTAAAATAAAGCTGAAGAAAGGGAAAGAAAGTACAAAAACCAACATGAAATACTAAAGACACATGTTTAATTTACATGTTAGGCTGATTAAAATTAAAAACAATTACAATATTATATAAACAAAGTTCTACTTCTGTTTCTCTTCTAAGAAAAGAAATGATACGACATGATCAGGAACATATGGACAATACGACATGATCAGGAACATATGGACAATACGACATGATCAGGAACATATGGACAATATGACATGATCAGGAACATCTGGACAATATAACATGATCAGGAACATATGGACAATATGACATGATCTGAAACACGCATATGGGATTAATACGACGCTGATCAGGAACATATGGACAATATGACATACATCAGGAACATATGGACAATACAGACATGATAAGGAACACATGGACAATAATGACATGATCAGGAACATATGGACAATACCTGACTGATGATCAGGAACATATGGACAATACGACATGATCAGGAACATATGGACAATGACATGATCAGGAACATATGGACAATACGACATGATCAGGAACACATGGACAATACGACATGATCAGGAACATCTGGACAATACGACATGATCAGGAACATCTGGACAATACGACATGATCAGGAACATATGGACAATGTTGATTAACTGTTAGTTATTTTGGAATTTCAAATTATGTATTAATTTATTAATGTAAACTACATTTGGTAATGCTTGGAAATAATTTATTATACATCATTATCATACAAAATCACTATGCAACAACAAGAAAGAAAAGTTCAAAGTTAAATTGAGTGAGTTACATGGATCAAGTTTTACTTGCATCCCTCATACTATAACTTATACTATTTTGTCTCATGATCCAATGTTTGTGTCCACTCATATCACCACTGTTCAGGAAATCAGTACAGAGTGGCTGAGAGGTAGCAGTGGTCATCAACATCCCAACAAATCAAAAATGTGTGATATGCCAGCCAGACTCATTACAAATCAAATGTGTGAAATGTTGGCCAGGATCACAGTCTCACTGTTGTGGAGCTACCCAATTAATGTCACAGCCTCACTGTTGTGCAGCTACCCAATTAATGTCACAGCCTCACTGTTGTGGAGCTACCCAATTAATGTCACAGCCTCACTGTTGTGGAGCTACCCATTTAATGTCACAGCCTCACTGTTGTGGAGCTACCCAATTAATGTCACAGCCTCACTGTTGTGGAGCTACCCAATTAATGTCACAGCCTCACTGTTGTGGAGCTGCCCAATAAATGTCACAGCCTCACTGTTGTGGAGCTACCCAATTAATGTCACAGCCTCACTGTTGTGGAGCTACCCAATTAATGTCACAGCCTCACTGTTGTGGAGCTACCCAATTAATGTCACAGCCTCACTGTTGTGGAGCTACCCAATTAATGTCACAGCCTCACTGTTGTGGAGCTACCCAATTAATGTCACAGCCTCACTGTTGTAGAGCTACCCAATTAATGTCACAGCCTCACTGTTGTGGAGCTACCCAATTAATGTCACATCCTCTCTGTTGTGGAGCTACCCAATTAATGTCAGCGTAATTAAGTGAAATGTCAATGTTATTAAATCCCTGAAATGGACTAGTGAACCGACCTTGTCAATCATCTTCAGCACAATGTTTTTAGCCTTAGTGAAACAGCCAGGCAGGGGCCCCCCATCCCTGCAGATGTTCTCTTCAATCTCAAACCTCACCCTATCATCAAATCCGATGGGATTGGTAGCCTGGAGAGAGAAGTACCTGAAAAAAAAAATAACACAGCGCAGGTTATTGTCAGAAAACAACAACACAGCGCAGGTTATAGTCAGAAAACAACAACACAGCGCAGGTTATTGTCAGAAAACAACAACACAGCGCAGGTTATTGTCAGAAAACAACAACACAGCCCAGGTTATAGTCAGAAAACAACAACACAGCGTAGGTTATAGTCAGAAAACAACAACACAGCGCAGGTTATAGTCAGAAAACAACAACACAGCGCAGGTTATTGTCAGAAAACAACAACACATGTACTTGACATAACTAGTGATAATAATAATATATGTAAGAAAAAGAACACAAGTTACATAACACAAACTTAGAAAGGGAAAAATAAAAGACAAGATAAAATAGTACAAAAATGTTCACAGCAGAGAAAATAAACTTATTGCAAAATTGTATTACCTAATAGTTTATTAGTACTTCAAGCAATAAACTTTTTTCTAAGTACACAAACCTGTCATAAATAACCATTGCATCCAGCTGAGCCTGGTCTCCATCGTAGGATCCGTTAGTAGAAATCAACTGCTGTTGAAAGTTGTCAGCTGCAAGCCACATCTGCATCAGATCACTGGCTCCTTCCTGTTCCATAAACTGGGATGACAGAGAGAAATGAGTCTTACATTGTTAGGCTGAGAACCACTGGAGGTAAATATAATAAATAATCAATATTGTCCATGTTTGTATAAGATAATATCTCAAATCAATCAAGAGCTGAGACTGCAGTTAGACATCAATGAAACCCAGGACGGCAATGAAAGCCGAGACTTTGAAAGAATCAACCCAAAGCTTGCAGAAAATATCTCTTATAAAAAATACTGATAGGCAAATATCGATAACAGGTTACACTGGGATCTGATATATGTTATTTTAGTATTTGACTACATTATTGGTTCAAGTGTAAACAAACTAAATGTATAGTTACAAACCTCCATGAAGTAACACAACAAACTAGATGTATAGTTACAAACCTCCATGAAGTAACACAACAAACTAGATGTATAGTTACAAACTTCCATGAAGTAACACAACAAACTAGATGTATAGTTACAAACCACCATGAAGTAACACAACAAACTAGATGTATAGTTACAAACCTCCATGAAGTAACACAACAAACTAAATGTATAGTTACAAACCTCCATGAAGTAACACAAAGCATTTTCATTCAGTAAGATGTCTGGCAGGTAGACTTTTTCACTTGTCAATAAATTCACTTGATGACGACAGTGAAATTCACTGTCTTTGAAATGATGATAATATCTGAAATATTGAACAGTCTACGGTCAAATTATTTGCAAAAATAAATTTGATGCTCATTAAACAAGAATTGGGTTTATTCTTGCATTTTAGAACTATCTATGAGTTTTTTAGTGAAACTTTAACAATAATAAAATGGCTTGAGTCAATAGTTAGGTGTATAACTAATAAAACAAAGATAAAACCTGAACTCACTCTGCTTCCAGTTTGTTGAGCACAAACCTCTGGCAGCTGACAAAACATTCAGGATCAACTTCACCGTTTTCTTTACAGATTTTACCTGAAGGTAAAATGGACAGGATGAAAACTCCATGGTTGACAAATGAAATAATAAATCAGGAGCAGAATGGAACAAATGAAATAATAAATTAGGAGCAGAATGGAACAAATGAAATAATAAATCAGGAGCACAATGGAACAAATGAAATAATAAATCAGGAGCACAATGGAACAAATGAAATAATAAATCAGGAGCAGAATGGAACAAATGAAATAATAAATCAGGAGCAGAATGGAACAAATGAAATAATAAATCAGAAGCAGAATGGAACAAATGAAATAATAAATCAGGAGCAGAATGGAACAAATGAAATAATAAATCAGGAGCAGAATGGAACAAATGAAATAATAAATCAGGAGCAGAATGGAACAAATGAAATAATAAATCAGGAGCAGAATGGAACAAATGAAATAATAAATCAGGAGCAAAATGGAACAAATGAAATAATAAATCAGGAGCAGAATGGAACAAATGAAATAATAAATCAGGAGCAGAATAGAACAAATGAAATAATAAATCAGGAGCAGAATGGAACAAATGAAATAATAAATCAGGAGCAGAATGGAACAAATGAAATAATAAATCAGGAGCAGAATTGGAACAAATGAAATAATAAATCAGGAGCAGAATGGAACAAATGAAATAATAAATCAGGAGCAGAATGGAACAAATGAAATAATAAATCAGGAGCAGAATGGAACAAATGAAATAATAAATCAGGAGCAGAATGGAACAAATGAAATAATAAATCAGGAGCAGAATGGAACAAATGAAATAATAAATCAGGAGCAGAATGGAACAAATGAAATAATAAATCAGGAGCAGAATGGAACAAATGAAATAATAAATCAGCAGCAGAATAGAACAAATGAAATAATAAATCAGGAGCAGAATGGAACAAATGAAATAATAAATCAGGAGCAGAATGGAACAAAAAAAAAATTGGTTGGCCCTGAAGAAAATTAAAACAGTTCCCATGATGCACCATGAAAACAATTTTATGTTTCCAATTACTTATTGTGATATTTCAATTCTTTAATACATCATAACCAAGAGGATACATGTGTGTAAATAATAAATATAGAGAATTATAACAATAAATGATTCAGGTATAGGGCAGAATATAAAATAAATGTACAATTTTAGATGTCTAATATAATAAAAGAAAGACAGAATTAAATATGTATGATGTACTTACTGATTGCTTCTGCCCTGAGATCATCGTCAACACCAATTGGTTTCGGAGCGTCTTTAGCCAAGTATGTAGAGAAAATTGTTACAGCATCTCTTTCTATACCTGAAAAACGTAGTAGGCAATTTCAATACTATGTGTTAAGCATGGTTGACTAGAAACCCTTCCTAAAACAATCAATAAATAGACAATAGGGTTTATATTACTAAGAATCTGTAAACATGGTGAATAACTCAACTGCTTTAAAAAAAATAATTGCCTTAGTAAATATCAATGTAAAAAAAATTTTAGATTTTATTTTAACAGAGAGAAAAGGAAAAATAAAGGCTAGAAATAAGTGTACATTTTTAACACAGGGAAAATAAATTTTGCCCAATGCAAAGACAAGTGCACGAACAATAAACACTGTGTAGAGGTTTGGATGGCATACAGATATTTATTTATATTACCCAGCAGTAAAAAAAAAATTAATCAAATACATAATTACAAAAATGAAAGTCTATTTACACAGCACTAAATATTTGATTGGCTGGTCTGAAATCAAAAATGGTTTCTTAGCTGATGTCTAGGTGATTCAAACTTCAAAGTACGACTTGCTATAGTTTGAATATTATTATAGTTGATTCATAAATTTAAAAAGCCAGATATAATATTAGTATGAGAGACAATCATGTTGCATCCACTGCAACCAATAACAAGAACTCAATGAAACACTTGACGTTAAAAACTTGGCTTCCATCTAGACAATTATATGTGTCAGACCACCTAAACAAACATTGGTGACATTTGCATGTCTCTTTTTTAACTTATCTACTCTTAGGAATGTTAGTATGTTTAAAGGTGAGCCAGGTCTGACGTAAAGAAGAATGTAAGCCTGATAAAGTGACCACCTGATAAAGTGACCACATGAACAAAGAAAAAGTTTAATGTCCCCATACATTTACTTAGATATCTGACAAACTTAGACATCTGACAAATTTAGATATCTGACAAATTTAGATATCTGATCAACTAAGATATTTGACAAACTAAGACCTATGAGAAACTTAGATATCTAACTAACTAGAAAAAAAAAATTCTACTCACAGAAATTGATAATTGATAAGATTATGTTTTGTAAAATAAGAATGTTCTTTTAGTTTCTGCTAGTACTATTTTCAAAAATTTGTTTTTAAAGGATAAAAAAAAAACACCACTTATCAAAATAACCAGTTTACTGTATAGCAGACTAAAGAGTTTAGTTGGTGGATAATTTATTTCTATGTGGAAAAAGGTGGGCACAGAATGACAAGCAGGATGGAGTTATAGGATAAGCAGGACATGTAGTTATAGGACAAGCAGGACATGTAGTTATAGGACAAGCAGGACATGTAGTTATAGGACAAGCAGGATGTAGTTATAGGACAAGCAGGACATGTAGTTATAGGATGGAGTTATCTCTCTAGGCCACTAGGAAATAAATGTTTCAAAAAAGAAAAAAAAAATCTTTTAAAAATTAATAATTATAGTAAATCACTTTTTGCTGAAGAAACTTTAAGAACTTATTGAATTATTTATTATTGGATAATTGAAATTTTCTGATAACATTTTCAGCAGTTTGATAAGAAATCCTGGACACGGCAAATGAAACCAGTGGTAATAATTCAGATACATAAGTTTTAACTGAGTTTTGGATAATTATATGGATTGTCTGAATTTAATTTAGGCTCTCTTTATTTCTTAAAACAATCCTTATACTTAACTTGAATGACACCTGGTTTTATTTATCATAGTCTTTATACTTAACTTGAATGACACAGGGTTTTATCTATCCCAATCTTTATGCTTAACTTGAATGACACAGGGTTTTATCAATCCCTTCCCTGATTCAGACTGTATTGTAAAAAATATCTCTTGTCAAATATAGAACTAGAGGAATTACATGTTGCTCTAACACAGTGGTGAGCGAACCTTTTGAACTGCAGGCCACAATGAGTTCTTACGTTTGACAGAAGGGCCAGAACAAGAGCAAATGAAACAAATGCTTATATCAGCTGGTATCAATTAAATGTAAATGTCATTGTTACATATACGAGGGGAAAGAACTGGGAGCGTGGGCAGGAATTGGGAGCAGGGGAAGGAACTGGGAGCAGGGGAAGGAACTGGGAGCGTGGGCAGGAAATGGGAGCGTGGGCAGGAACTGGGAGCATGGGCAGGAACTGGGAGCGTGGGCAGGAACTGGGAGTGGGGGCAGGAAATGGGAGCGTGGGCAGGAACTGGGAGCAGGGGAAGGAACTGGGAGCAGGGGCAGGATTAAACGGTGCACTTGGGTCATACTTGACTTGGGAACTATAGTTTGTCCAAGTAAAAATTAGAAATAGTTCTTACTTTTCTTAAGTTTCCCAGAAATATCTTCTTGACTGGCATCATTGTTTGATTTACTGGCATCTGGCAACTCAGAGTATCTGTCCGTGTGGATGACTGCCTCAGGATAGGTGGCTTCAGTTGACACAGTGTCATTACAGTCCGTGGACTCAACATGCTGCCCTGCTGTAATGCTATCACAGGCACTGCTTGATATGCAATTAGGAGTTCGGGATATTGTAATGGATGTATCTGATGGAGAGGGGGAAGGACAGTGATTATGACTTATGTAGTTTGATGAAGTTTCAGGCTGTTGACAGCACAATGTGCGAGGAGGTTGACCTTTTTGTACTTCTGTATTGTTTACAAAGTTACAATCTTCAGCATTGGATGAGTCATCAGGTAACTGTCTAACACAACCAGCCTCATTCTGACAGCAACTATTTAAGACCAGAGAAGGAGCCACGTCAATATATGCTGAGGTATTTCCTGAGGGTGCAGTATCTGGGCTAGAACAGGCCTTCAAACTGTCACAACGTCTCTTATGGATGGCACTTTTTGATATGCTTTGCAGAGACTGTGTTCGAAGGCGCATGAGCGTTGATGCATGGAATGACTCAGCTTCACACCAAAACTGAATGATGTGATCTGCCTTCTGACTTCTCAAGAAAGCCTTGAAGCATGAAAGAGCATCTTTATCTCTTACAATTTCAAGAAGAGTTTTTGAAAGTCGAGACGAAGTTCTTAGTGGAGACTCCAATGAATCATCTGGTATCACTGAAACAAATAAACGTTACAATTATGCCTTAAAATTATGAAAAAAAAAATTAATTGATTATTAGCCATGTACTTAGTACACAGTAGGAGGATAAAACCTGAGACTTTGAAAATGAGCTAAATCAGTATGATTCAAATCAGAATGATTACTTCTTCTTTAGGTGAACCAGATTAAAATGATTACTTCTTCTTTAGGTGAACCAGATTAATATGATTACTTTAGGTCTTAATCTAGGGTGAGATATTTCTGTCTTCAATGACAGAACGATTGAATTTGGATAAAGAATATTACTATACTAGAAGTAGATTGGACAGTTGGGTTCACCAATACTTGGACAGGGAATTTGAAAATGACCAGTTGATACAATTAGACCAGCACCACAGAGTAGATAGAGAATAGAAAATTCATCGTCATTCTGAATATGTCTTCATTAAATCGTGGATTGTCATTAAGCCAAAGAGAAGATCAAGTAATAAAAAATAACTGTTCTGGCATAACTGGACATGTTTAAGTGGATATTTTCCAAAATGCTTAGCCCCCACTGTCACTGAAAAGGACATAGTATAGTTTTTGCTAGGTTGGAGCTACAAAAATAAAATAACGATTAAAAATGAAAACTAAATGAAACAATGTTGAAGGAACCAAAACTTTGTTTATTGATATTGCAATGTAGTTCTGTGGTTCTTACCATCTGAATAATAGACCAAGTGCAGTTGTAATTATCAACACAGCCATTCTCTACTGAGTAATTATTCAAACTTTTTGGCAACCTATATCAGATTTGTTCAGAGACCTCTGTGGTAAGGGGCTGTCATTTATACATGTAGCAGCTTTGCAACAAAAAACTGCTACTTGTGTTCCCTGAACGAAAATTCTATGCTTGTAAGTATTCATTAGTTCTTTGTGAGAAGGGCTACTGTCCAGCAGTAATCTTGATATAAAAAAAAAAAAATTGCTTTTTATTTAAAAAGCCTCTCAAACTCACCAGGACCATCATGTAAAACTGATTCTGATAGGGTCAAAGTGCGTGGCCTTTTATCAAGTGGGATGATGCCATTAAACGCATGGTAAGAAACACCTGTAATTAAAAATAAAAATAACTATAATCTTCTCCTGGCATTGACCAAAAAGATAAATTAGATTGATAATAGCTCAAGACAGACTGAAAAAATGCATATGTCTCGTACTGTACACATAGCCTATTAAATAAATCATTTTGGTGTCAAAATAAAACAGCTCTATAAATGCAAGTGAACTAAAGGAAAATAGATCGGTAGACTACAGCCTATATACTAACCTATATCTGATTCATCTCCCCAAGAGTCTGGAGTAGACGGTGAGTGGGGTGAACTCAGACTTGATCTGGTGGACGGGGTTCGTATCAAACCTGAGCCCGAAGATGGGGACTTCGCTGGCTTTTCAGCTGATGATTTTTAAAAAAAATATATGAATAACATGCCTAATTTCAAAAATCTAATAAAGATGTACTTTCATCAACCTAATTTTAAAATTTATTGGAAAATATTTAACTTTCTTTTAAATTTTATTGTTTTTGTTGATTTAGACTAAATAAAATTTCTTCAGAGAAAAATGAATTTTACCATTTCAAAATATTTTTTTATCTGATAATGTTTTGCAACATCGTTTATTAGATAATTTTGCAATATTTTTGATTAACGGACTTACAGAGATAATGGGATTTACTATAGCTTGATGGAAAATGGCTGTGTAAATATTAGAGAGTTGCTAGGGGAAAGGAAGATTTTTGGAGAATAGCTCATTTTAATTAGTTTTATTATATTAAGAGTGGCAAAAAGAGAAAAATGGATAAAATTTAGTAAAAGTAAAAAAAAAAATTAAGCTCAATTACATATAAAAATAAATTCTTAACAGTGAGACTGTTGCAGGAAAGATCTCTAACAAAACATTATATAAAGTGTTTAGGCAACACTGAAAGAATGTAATATTTTCATTTTGAAGAAATATTTAAGTAAAAGTATTCCAACTCATGAAATTCTTTATCATGACTTTATCATTATCTTTATTTATTAATGAGTATAAAATAGCCAATAAATAATATACAGGTTTCACAAGAAATGAAAAGAACTAATGGTAATAACAATGTAGCATTGTAATTAAATTTTTTTAGAAATGTGTAAGTCAGAATTCTTTGGCTTTATTTATGTAGGTGCAGTACCATTGTTAGTCTTAACTATTTTTTAATAATTGTACTATGGTGGAGTGTATGTTTACGATTCTATCATTAGGGTAACGGAAGAAGTTTCATCTTATATAGTTATTACTGCAATTAAAGGACACATGTGGACTTAGTCATAATCAAAGCAAGATTTCTGATTCTGTGACAATGACAAATAAAAAAAAGACAGCTGTAGGTAAACATAGCTTATTATACTATACTATACAGCAGTGGTCCCCAACCTTTTCTCGCCATGGACTGGTTAGCATATGATAATTTCACCTCTGCCCATTGGAAAGGGGAGGGGGTCACATTAATTATTTCTAGTACATGGAAAGCTGCACAATCACGAGAGAAATAAATAAAAAGGAAATAATTTAAAGTTTGTTGAGCGACCCAGTAGCATTCATTCCACTGCTATACAGTCTATATTAACTGTAATGTTTATCATAGCAACACCAAGACTACAATATAACATAAAATAAATTAAAAAAACAATAAAAAACAAAAGCAGTAGTTAATCATAATGTATCTGATTAAACAAATAATTTGAAAAATGTGTCTGAAATTTTTATACTTCTTGAGCGTTTAAATATTATTGCTATTCATTTTCTGTTGCCCTTGATTTAGGTCAGAACAAGAAAAAACTGTTAACATTGCCAGCGAGCCCTAAGAGTGAAATGAATAAATCAATGAAATCTGATGCCCAAATTGAGGACGGCCCATAGAATAAGAAAATGTACTGGCAAATTCCATTATTTTCAATCATTACTGTTGTAGATCCCTAAATTAAATGTTCATTAAAACTGAAGCATCGAGCCTTCGAGGCAACGCCTACCGCGAGCATTTTGGACAAGAAAGAAAGTTAGAAAGTGAATAACATCTTAATTTATTTGTTAACATACATGTTTTACGTTTAAAAAGTGGCATTTTAAAATTTCACTGCATTCTACCAACAAACACCGCGATGCGTGAGTTTAAAGTTACAATAGAAATTATTCTTCATCTTTACTATCAGAGATAAAAACGGAAGTTGCTATATTATTTACTTCTACGAAAGCGGCGTTATCTTAAGAATGTTTACTTTTATTTCCGGTGACATGACAAAAAAACTTCTCTATGTTACAGCTCCGTTAGCCGTCGCGTGTCATAGTTTGTGTGTGTTGTTTATTCTATGTGTGGCTAACTTTTTTGTATGTAAACAATATTGTCTATTAAGAGCAATAGAATTAGTCTATATTTCAATATTTAATGAAAGATGTTGATTGATAAATAGATCAAACATGAATACAATTATTATGGATATATTTATTTGACACAAAGACTGCAGCCATACAATAACAGTTAATTTATCTGCATTCAATAATTAATGATTAAATCGTATCATTTTATAATAGTATAACATTAGATATTAAAAAACAATATAAAGTAGAGTGTCACTTTGGCATTGACGGACATGTGAAGTAGACAGTCACTTTGGCAGTGAAGGACATGCGAAGTAGACAGTCACTTTGGCAGTGAAGGACCGAGACCGTTGCCTTGCTTTCTATACTTAAAAAAAAAACGGCTTGGTCCACGAGGCTCCTATGGTAAAGATGGCGGGGGGGGGGGGGGCAAGATGATAATTGCATTGGTGAAATAAGATCTAATTGAGCATTCATCTCCCAAACAACCCATTCATCTCCCCACCAACCAATTCATCTCTCATATCTTTCTACTATCTATCTATCTATCTATCTATCTATCTATCTATCTATCTATCTATCTATCTATCTATCTATCTATCTATCTATCTATCTATCTATCTATCTATCTATCTATCTATCTATCTATCTATCTATCTATCTATCTATCTATCTATCTATCTATCTATCTATCTATCTATCTATCTATCTATCTATCTATCTATCTATCTATATATCTATCTATCTATCTATCTATCTATCTATCTATCTATCTATCTATCTATCTATCTATCTATCTATCTATCTATCTATCTATCTATCTATCTATCTATCTATCTATCTATCTATCTATCTATCTATCTATCTATCTATCTATCTATCTATCTATCTATCTATCTATCTATCTATCTATCTATCTATCTATCTATCTATCTATCTATCTATCTATCTATCTATCTATCTATCTATCTATCTATCTATCTATCTATCTATCTATCTATCTATCTATCTATCTATCTATCTATCTATCTAATCTAATCTATCTACCTATCTATCTATCTATCTATCTATCTATCTATCTATATCTATCTATCTATCTATCTATCATCAAACTAATTATGTATCAATTGTCTGTTCTCTCTGTTCATCCGAATTAAGCCCCCAGTGGACAAAACCACTACAGACAGAACATCACGTGGGCAAAAACTTCAGCGGACACCCCTTCCGCCGCCCCCAATTTGAACATTTACTGTAATAAATGTAAACAAATAGATAAACTACATTGGTATAATACATCATGTATTACATTTATATACTTAATTTTATTATACAATTAATTGAGCTCTAATGCGAAAAAGTTTGTTATTTTTAGCAGATATTTTACAATATACCAAAATACAAAAAATATATAAAATCTGTAATTGTTTCTTGTCTCTTATTATGTCAGTCATAAGAAACAAATATAGTTCAAACATTTATCACACAGACGAATTCGACATGTTATAATTCGTCCCTTACATTACAAATGCATAGCAGATGTTCTCACTTTTAAATATAATTCAAACAATTTTGTTTATATTCATTAACGCTAAATTAATCCATTAATTAATTATCCTTAATTACGACAACTCAACAAACACCACAATCAGCAAGAAAAGAAATATTTGAAACTGTCCCAGTGAGTCCTCAGTCCATTAAGTGCAATCTCGCCCCCCGGCCCCCCTCCCACCAACCCGGCTAACTCCACGGAACATTTACCCTAAGTTTAGTTCGATACTAATTATTTCAACACTACCCACAGCACTACCTAATTATATTTCGACCCATCCGTTAGCGTGGAGTCTGTCCAGTCGATGATGAGGCGCACTCTCTGACACCTGGACTAAAGGTGGGCAGGACAAAATGTCGATTGTGACTGGATACAATTTAGTTTTAGTTTGCTGAGCACTGTGCTGGATGTGAGGAAAACATAACAAAACAAACAAACTAGCAACTACAAACAAACAAAAAAAAACCCAAACAAACAAACAAAACAAACAAACAACTACAAACAAATAAAATAAAGAAACAATCAACTACAAACAAACACACAAAACACAAACAAACAAGCAACTACAAACAAACAAACAAAAACACAAACTAACAAACAAAACAAACAAACTAACAAACAACTAGAACAAAACAAACAAACAAACAAACAAAACACAAACAAACAAACAAGCAACAAAAAACTACAAACAAACAAACAAAACAAACAAGCAACTACAGTCAAACAAAACGAACAAACAAGCAACTACAAACAAACAAACAAAAACACAAACAAACAAAAACAAACAAACAAACAAAACAAACAAACAACTAGAAACAAACAAAACAATTAAGCAACTACAAACAAACAAAAAAAACACAAACAAACAGACAAACAACTACAAACAAATAAAACACAAACAAACAACTACAAACAAACAAGCAACTACAAACAAACAAAACAAACAAGCAACTAAAAACAAACAAACAAAATGAATAAACAACAACTACAAACAAACGAAAGTACAAACAAACAAACAACTACAAACAAACAAACAAAACAAACAAGCATCTACAAACAAACAAAAACACAAATAAACAAACAAACAAACAACTACAAACAAACAAAACAAACAAGCATCTACAAACAAACAAAAACACAAATAAACAAACATACAAACAACTACAAACAAACAAAACAAACAAGCAACTACAAACAAACAAAAACACAAACAAACAACTACAAACAAACAACTACAAACAAACAAACAACTACAAACAAACAACTACAAACAAACACAATGAACAAACAAAAACACAAACAAAAGAAACAAACAAAACAAACAGAAAACAAACAGACAAACTAATTAACTAACAAAACTAAAAACTGACAAATAAACAAAATAACAGCTCCACATCTGCTAAATGAGTAACTAATGGCGGTAAAAAGTAAAAGGTGCCAAAACGTAAATAAAGTTAGAAAAGAAGCCATGCATCAATAAAAATGAATATGTAGATGTGTACAAAAATGTGCACAATGATGTGTACAAACAAAGAGGTGTACAAATAAAGGTGTGTATAAGGATGTTTGCAAAGAAAGTTGTGTATAAAGATGTGTACAAACATGTGTCACAATATCATTGCCTATCTGTCACAGTCTCACTGTCACTCTGTCACACTCTTATTGTCTCTCTGTCACAATATCACTGCCTCTCTGTCACAGTATCAATGTCTCTGTCATATTATCACTGTCTCTCTGTTATAGTATCACTGTTTCTCTGCTGTGGCATCACTTTCTGTCAATCATTACTGTCTCTGCTATGGCATCACTTTCTGTCACATCATTACTGTCCCTGTTATGGCATCAATTTCTGTCACATCATTACTGTTTCTGTTATGGCATCACTTTCTGTCACATCATTACTGTCTCTGTTATGGCATCACTTTCTGTCACATCATTACTGTCTCTGTTATGGCATCACTTTCTGTCACATCATTACTGTCCCTGTTATGGCATCACTTTCTGTCACATCATTACTGTCTCTGTTATGGCATCAATTTCTGTCACATCATTACTATCCCTGTTATGGCATCACTTTCTGTCACATCATTACTGTCCCTGTTATGGCATCACTTTCTGTCACATCATTACTGTCCCTGTTATGGCATCACTTTCTGTCACATCATTACTGTCTCTGTTATGGCATCACTTTCTGTCACATCATTACTGTCCCTGTTATGGCATCACTTTCTGTCACATCATTACTGTCCCTGTTATGGCATCACTTTCTGTCACATCATTACTGCCCCTGTTATGGCATCACTTTCTGTCACATCATTACTGCCCCTGTTATGGCATCACTTTCTGTCACATCATTACTGTCCCTGTTATGGCATCACTTTCTGTCACATCATTACTGTCTCTGTTATGGCATCACTTTCTGTCACATCATTACTGTCCCTGTTATGGCATCACTTTCTGTCACATCATTACTGTCCCTGTTATGGCATCACTTTCTGTCACATCATTACTGTCCCTGTTATGGCATCACTTTCTGTCACATCATTACTGTCCCTGTTATGGCATCAATTTCTGTCACATCATTACTGTCCCTGTTATGGCATCACTTTCTGTCACATCATTACTGTCTCTGTTATGGCTTCACTATATGCCATAGCATCAATGTCCCTCTTATTTTATACTCTTTGAATTCAAAATACATCATTAGTTAACTCACAATTATTTAACTGCGTCAGTTTCACAAATACATGGACGCAAGTCGCATGGGTATTGAATTGCCCGAGGAGAAGGGGAACACATTGGCATATCATAAAGTAGATTAAAGAAATAACAATTTTTCTGTTTGATATTTGAAAGTATGTGTGTGTGTGTGTCATTGACGTCATTTGTAGCAACAGATGGGATTATATGCGGGTAACGAACAGTCAAATACTCAACAAGACGCAACCAAGTTTCAAATATGTCCAGTAATTTAGTGGTCAATGTCCAGTAAATCAGTGGCGATGACCAATGAATCAGTGATAATATACAAAATGTTAACATTTGGAAAGGCTCACTCACACATGTCTTCAATATACAGAATGTTAACATTTGGAAAGGGTCACTCAATACATGTCTTCAAAATTATTTTATCTAGATCTGCATGAATGAATTTTGTGCTGGTCTAAAAACGTCTAAACTTTTTTAAAAACCTATATAGCTTTCAAATCTGCGAGTACTTTGTACTTCATAACTCTGCGAGTACTGTGTACTTCATAAATCTGCGAGTACTTTGTACTTCATGTCGTCGTCGAGTAAACATGGCGACTTTTTATGAGCAGAAATTAATTGTTTGAAAAAAAAAATGAAATAAGACAAAAACAACCAAACAAACATTAATTTCAATAAGTTGATAGTTTAACGGATTTATTTGGATAAGAAAGTTTTCTTTGACTCTGGGCAATCTTCTCTTGATCGCCTAAGGCAGTGGTCGGCAAACTTATCAGCCATAAAGCCAAATATGAACATTACAGCAATTAAAAAAAAATGGGGAGCCAAATCTGCTTTTATTACACTAAATAAGTAGTACACTAAATAAGTTGTATACTAAATAAAACTAAATGCCTGAGCCGCACTTAAGGAGCCAAAGAGCCACATGCGGCTCCGGAGCCGCACTTTGCCGACCACTGGCCTAAGGGGTACGACAAAGGTAAAACATTGGTAAGCAGCGACATATAATTATCGTTTAAATCAACCAATAGTTTTGAAGACTTTACTTGCGAGGGGTACCGGTGGTCATACTTTCGCACCTTTGGGGTACAGTCGCAATACATTTGAGAACCTCTGGCTTTGTTTTTATTGCCTAGAGGCTAATCCAGTACTGGCTAGCAGATAGCTCTATTTATAGCTCCGTCAAAAATAATCAAATAAAAAGCACTGAAAAGGGTTAAAGGTTAAGACGGAACTATTGATAGTGACGTAATATGTGGGTGGGCTAATCTAGCAGACATTTTGTATTAATTGGGTTAATTGCCTATCTTAAAAAAAATTGAGAAATACATCCTTTATTTCATAAGTCAGTTTTTTATTGTAAGAAAGAAACAAAATATTAATCATAATCCATTACTACAGACAGCTGGCAAGGGGAAATAAGTTCACTGGACTAACCAAAATGTATTCAATGACGTTCCAACAAAGCAAGCGTCATTCCTTTGATTTTTTTTTATCAATATCAGTTCTCTCCCTTTTGAGATGACTGGAAGGCAGGAGTTGTCTTACAAACAAATCCATTGACCTAGCCGTAATCTAGTTGAGTTTTTTTCCTTACTTCAGTTCATTTTTTTTTAAATCTCTCAGCTATATAATTACTTCCCTTGTTTTACTAATAAATTGTCTTACCTTTTGTTATTTTAATACTGGTACACGTAGAAATTATTGATATATTGGTTTGCTATTTTAATATAAGAGGAAATCATTTCACAAATTGGTTATCTTAATACAAGTATCTTGTACTATTCTTTTTAATCATTTAATTTCACATACATACCGTATACAATTTAATTTCACATTCATACTGTATACATTTTTGGCAAGATGTAGATGGCATTACGCAAGGCGCTGGTTCTTTGTTGCCTTTATATACAACCCATGGTCAATTCAGCCAAGATGGTGGGGCAGTCTGTAGCGTAGCCTCAATAAAAACTGTCCATATGGGTTGTTACATCGTCAATGAAGAATCAAAGAAGAAATTTTACTCAAAAACTTTGGTGTTTGTCTGTGTGTGTGGCTATGCGTATGTGTGTCAGAGGTGTGCGGATCTTGAAATTTAGCGTCCGCGTCTGTCCATGGATTTCTATCAATGATCCGCGTCCGCAGAATCTTACAACATTGGTTTGCAGTCAGTCCGCACGTCCGCATTGCTGAAATTTAGCTGCTGAAATGACTTGAAATTTTTTATGGTAACGCTAAAGAAGATCCGCGTCAGTCCGCGAGTCCCCAACTTAACCATACGAAGCGTCCGCTGTCAGTCCGCGGATTCGGAAAAGTCTGCCGATCTGCGTCCGCTGTCCGCTGATCTCTGATGTGTGTGTGTGTGTGTGTGTGTGTGTGTGTGTGTGTGTGTGTGAAAAAAGGGAATAAAAAGTAAAACAAAATAATTCATTATATTATACAGATACATGTCAATTCCGCTTAATTGGGACACATCGGGACCAAGGCTTTTTGTCCCAGTTAAGCGGCTGTCCCAATTAAACATACAAATTTACTAATGGCTTCTTGGTTTGTTTCTTTGAGATGTGTCCCAAATAAGTGGCCTTCCCAATTAAGCGGTGTCCCAATTAAGCGGAATCCACTGTATTATAAAAAAATTATCATTGCAAACATAATATATATATATATATATATATATATATATTTATATATATATATAATCATTATTATCATTATCATCATTATTATTATCAATACTATTATTATAGCGCACGTATGCACCAGTGCTATACTTCGATTTTTTGTTTATTTTGACATGATACTCTCAAGGCGAATGTTCTCAGTTGTAAACATTACAATAGAGTGTCGCCTCGTAAATCTTCAGAATGTTTATTCATGGACCCTAGATAATAAATAGAGAGTATATTGTCATGTAGCATTGGACCCTAGATAATAAATAGTGAGTATATTGTCATGTAGCATAGGACCCTAGATAATAAATAGAGAGTATATTGTCATGTAGCATAGGACCCTAGATAATAAATAGAGAGTATATTGTCATGTAACATATACACATACGCATTATATCAGTTATATGCGACTTCTCACTAAATCTGAACAGGTCTAAAAGTGAGTTACAAGAAAAAAGGACTCACCCACCCACCCACAGAAGTGAGACTGATTATAAAGACACACTGCGGCCTTCACCTTAGTCGGTCAAAGGTCACAAGGTATCTTACATTTGGAACTCATCTTTGTAAGTGAGTTAATTGGATTACATGGATCAGTCAGAGTTTGAGAGACAGTAAGTCCCCAGAAACTTGAGGGAAATATGGGATTACATCCTTACACTTACACTTTCATTATTGGAACTTTGTAAATTAAATTTAGGGTCTTATCTGTTGAATCTGTTCACACATACACATTTGTCACTTTCACTTTTCTATCCTCTTGTCCCTCTGTCTATCTGTTCACACATACACATTTGTCACTTTCACTTTTCTATCCTCTTGTCCCTCTGTCTATTTCTGTCTCACACATACATTCAGATTGAACTCGGCAAAGCACAGGGCTCTCTCTTTCTCCTATCGGTCTCTCTCTCTCTCTCTCTCTCTAACTTTCTCTTTTATATATATTTAAATATATATATATATATATATATATATATATATATATATATATATATATATCACATTCTCTATCTTTCTCTCTCTCTCTCCTTATCTCTCTCTCTCTCTCTATCTTTACTCTCTTTGCCTCTCTCTCCTTTTCTCTCTATCCTTCTGTCTCTCTCTGTCTCTCTCAGCTTCGGTCTCTCTTTTTTCTCTCTCTCTCTGTCTCTTTCTTTCCCTTTCTTTTCTCTCTCTCTCTCTTTTGCTCTCTGTCTTTCTCTCTTACACTCTCCTTATCTCTCTCCTCCTTCTCTCTCAATCTGTCTCTTTCTCTTTCTCGCTCATTCTTTTTTTTTCTTTCTCTCTCGTGACTCTCTTTCTCGCACTCTCTCTCTGTCTCTCTCACTCTCTCTTTTCACTCATTCTCTCTTTCTCGCTCTTTGTACTCTCTCAATAGATATGACTAGGACATGTGATTTAGTTTACTAAGACATTTGACTTAGATAGATAAGACTTTTGACTTAGATGGATAAGACATTTGACTTAGATAGATAAAACATTTGACTTAGATAGATAAGACATTTGACTTAGATAGATAAGACATTTGACTTAGATGGATAAGACATTTGACTTAAATAGATAAGACATTTGACTTAGATAGATAAGACATTTGACTTAGATAGATAAGACATTTGACTTAGATAGATAAGACATTTGACTTAGATAGATAAGACATTTGACTTAGATAGATAAGACATTTGTAAATTAGTATGTGTAAGAAGACTTTGACTTCTACAGTTTGTCAGAAACTCACGATTCTAAAATCCCCCTACCTAGGGTGCCCAGCCAATGAGTTTCTAGAACAGGTGAAACAATTTGTGCGAATTTGTCACCAAGATTCAAGAGTTACCTGCTCTTATCAGGTCAAGGTCAAATAACTAGTCTTACTACCAACCACAGCCAAGAAAAGGTATCCAATTTTTTAACGAGCAAGAGTCATACAAGTAAGGCGCATGTCGTTATAAACAACAGACATATTTTAGACCACTGCAGATAATTAGGTGTGTTTCCTCACACTGCACCGCCGTCTCGGTATATAATTATCCCTGCAGAATGTAGGAAAACTATTCGGGTGAAAGTAATAATTTACTGCTACATAGTGTCTAATGATGCACCGGCAAATGAGATCTGTGGAACTGCTATTGTTACATGGCGTGACATTCAGTGAGTGGGTGATGATACAGAAATATCCCCATGACGTTATTTACACATTTACGCAATAACATCGAGCTTGAAAGTTGGATGTCTAAACTGTAAAGTGAAATGTTGCAACATAGATCAGATGGCGCGGAGCATTTTACTGAGGGGAAATGGTTGGCATGTCAGTCAGTCTGCCAGTAAGACAGTCCATAGATCATTCAGCTAGTCAGTGAGATAGTGCAGTCAGTCAGTCAGATACTCCAGTCCACCAGTTAGATACATCAGTCCATCAGTCAGATAGTTCGGTCAATCAGTCAGATAGTTCAATCAATATGTCAGATACTTCAGTGAATCAATCCATTATAATAGTCCATCAGTCAGATAGTTCAGTCAATCAGTCAGATAGTTCAATCAATATGTCAGATACTTCAGTAAATCAATCCATTATAATAGTCCATCAGTCAGATAGTTCAGTCAATCAGTCAGATAGTTCTATCAATATGTCAGATACTTCAGTGAATCAATCCATTATAATAGTCCATCAGTCAGATAGTTCAGTCAATCAGTCAGATAGTTCTATCAATATGTCAGATACTTCAGTGAATCAGTCCATTATAATAGTCCATCAGTCAGATAGTTCAGTCAATCCGTCAGATAGTTCAGTCAATCAGATAGTTCAATCAATATGTCAGATACTTCAGTGAATCAATCCATTATAATAGTCCATCAGTCAGATAGTTCAGTCAATCAGTCAGATAGTTCTATCAATATGTCAGATACTTCAGTGAATCAATCCATTATAATAGTCCATCAGTCAGATAGTTCAGTCAATCAGTCAGATAGTTCAATGAATCACTATGTCAACCAAAGAGACAGTCCACCAATCAGTCAGATAGTTCAATTAATATGTCAGATTGTTCAATGAATCAATCCGATATTACAGTCAGATAGTTCAATGAATCAGTATGTCAACCAAAAAGATAGTCCACCAATCAGTCACCTAAACATCTAGTTCAGGGTCGGGCAAACGTTTGAGCTGCGGGCCACAATATGGTCTTGAACTTGACAAAAGGGCCACAGAGTATATTGATTGAAAGTTCACTTACTGCTCTGTACTTACTGCTCTGTACTTACTGATCTTTACTTACTGCTCTTTACTTACTGCTCTGTACGTACTGCTCTGTACTTACTGCTCTTTATTTACTACTCTTTACTTACTGCTCTTTATTTACTGTTCTTTACTTACTGCTCTTTACTTACTGCTCTGTACTTACTGCTCTGTACTTACTGCTCTGTACTTACTACTCTTTATTTACGGCTCTGTACTTACCGCTCTTTACCCACTGCTCTTTACTTACTGCTCTTTACTTACTGCTCTGTACTTACTGCTCTTTACTTACTGCTCTGTACTTACTGCTCTGTACTAACTGCTCTGTATCTACTGCTCTTTACTTACTGCTCTGTACTTACTGCTTTGTATCTACTGCTCTGTATCTTCTGCTCTATTTATACCACTTTGCATCGTTATGTATCTACTTACCTAACATTATTTTTTTTTGGTAACTTCATTGTTAACTGGACTTCTAAAACACACATCTAACGAGTGTTTCTTGTTGTTGTTACAAAATTATTCACCTCACTTACTAAAATAAACAGAACATAATGGGCTAATAATGGAAGAATTATCAATCTTTAGGAATGAGATATTCGTTTATTTAAATAAAACTGTGTGCTAAATAGAAAAATAAAAATAGATTCTGAGTTCATCTTGTCACACGTGAGAAACCTGGCAGCGATCGTCTGCTGGCTCTCAAAAAAGGAGGCGGTAGTTTCTATCGCTGTTGGTTGCCACCTCCTCCACGCTCGGCGGTCATTGTTTTGTCGTCTGGTCGGACACTTTATAAATAATGGCAGATGACAGCGCTAAACAGCTGGCGGGCTTCAATACAACCAAAAGTAAGTATTGTTTTTAGTTTATCTTTTAAAAAAAATAATCTGAATTTAAACTTTTTATTACTAGTTTTGTGTGTTTCATTTATTCGTGACCTACAGTAAAAAAAAAACCACTTTTAACAAAGTCACTTGACTTTGATGAAATTAGCTAATCTAGGTTTTAATTCAAATAATATGAATTTACCATGGTCTTCAAAACATAAAATAGCAACTACTAGCCAATTATTTAGGGTTAGACTGCCTAAAAATAGATCAGTTACTTTGTTCAGAACTGGTCATGTTCAGAAATTGAACATTTTTAGTTCATGGAGATTATTTACATATTGACGTTGAAAATTGTGTGTGATTGTGTGTGTGTACATATGTGTGTGTACATATGTGTGTGTGTATACATATGTGTGTGTGTACATATGTGTGTGTGTACATATGTGTGTGTGTGTGTACATATGTGTGTGTGTGTACATATGTGTGTGTGTATACATATGTGTGTGTATTTACATATGTGTGTGTGTGTACATATGTGTGTGTGTGTAAATATATGTGTGTGTGTGTGTACATATGTGTGTGTGGGGGCATGTTTATACTACAATTGTGCCCTAACCTAATTATTAATTTACTCTGGACTAGTCTGGACCGCCACAAGTAAAGTCAATCTCATCACTTGTCTGGGGCTTCGGACTAAACTTGAAGTAGGGGACACAGGGGCCTATTTAGTAAAAGGCTATTACGGGCCCAAGATTTAGAAAAGCGGTGTTCTTAATAGGGGTTTCAGTCTAGAAGTCCCACCAAATTTGTCTAGGGCCTACTAATGACCTAGTATTCACCCCTTCCCCCCCCCCCCCACACACAATTATAAGTAAAGAAAGGCTTTACACCTAAACAATCATTTACTGAATTAAACTTACAGCTTACCTGGTCCATCTTTTACTAATATACCCCTATCATTAGTTAGCTCACTTGTCTCTATCATTAGCTCACTTGTCTCTATCGTTAGCTCACTTGTCTCTATCATTAGCTCACTTGTCTCTATCATTAGCTCACTTGTCTCTATCATTAGCTCATTTGTCTCTATCATTAGCTCACTGTCTGTATCATTTGCTCACCGTCTGTGTCATTAGCTCACAGTCTGTGTCATTAGCTCACTGTCTGTATCATTTGCTCACTTGTCTCTACCATTAGCTCACTGTCTGAATCATTTGCTCCCCGTCTGTGTCATTAGCTCACTGTCTGTATCATTAGCTCACTGTTTGTATCATTTTCTCACTGTTTGTGTCATTAGCTCACTTGTCTATATCGTTAGCTCACTTGTCTCTATCATTAGCTCACTTGTCTCTATCATTAGCTCACTTGTCTCTACCATTAGCTCACTTGTCTCTACCATTAGCTAACTGTCTGTATCATTTGCTCCCCGTCTGTGTCATTAGCTCACTGTCTGTATCATTAGCTCACTGTCTGTATCTTTTGCTCACTGTTTATATCATTTATTCAATAGTCACTATCATTTGCTCACTCTTTTATCATTTGCTCATTGTCAGTATCATTTGCTCACTTTTGTATCACTTGCTCACTGTTTGTATCATTTGCTTACCCTCTGTATCATATCCTCACCGTCTGTATCATATGCTCACTGTTTGTATCATTTGCTCACTGTTTGTATCATTTGCTCACTGTTTGTATCATTTGTTCATTGTCTGTATCATTTGCTCACTGTTTGTATCATTTGATCACTTTCTGTATCATTTGATCACTTTCTGTATCATTTGATCACTTTCTGTATCATTAGCTACTGTTTGTATCATTTGCTAACTGTTTGTATAGTTTGCTCACTGTCTGTATTGTTTACTCACATTCTGTATCATTTGCTCACCGTCTGTATCATTTGCTCACTGTCTCTATATAGGTGACATTAGACATTGTCTCTATAATGACTTGATGGGTGGGTGTGATCACAGGGGCCCTAAGTTGGTGGATAATGTCAGGGCCTCAAGATGAACTGTCGCCAGGGCCCCAAGATGAACTGTTGGCAGTCTTGGATCAGTGCAAAATAAAAAAACAAACCATTTTGAAGTGAGACTTGTCCTATATTCAGTTGACTACTGTAGTTACTCTAGAAACGGAAGAATTTTCAAACACGTTACTTATTTAAGTTACCACCATACGGTATGGTCATGTAGGGCAGCGCAATACTTGTGTCCTGGCTGTTCCGAGTTCAAGCCAGGACGAATGCGTGAATGAAGCGATAAGACAAGGTCGGACAGCCCAAATACTGTGTAATACTTGACATAGCAGCCGGTAATAAATGGCGAAAGGAAGGTCAGATGACAAGCATGCCCTTGCCTTACATTTCTTAAACATGGACTGTTTACTTCTTTAAAAATCATACAAAAACAACTCTGGATGCCATTAATTTTGGTTGTAATTTTTTGAAGTCCCTGTAAAGATGAAATGTTTCTTTGTCTCTTAGATTCCCACCTAATGTCTCTAGGCGAGAATCGAACCCAGGCAATTTGACAGTGACATACAATTCTGGAGGCTACATGTTTGTCGCTGATAATTGATTCCCTCGTCCCTCTCCACTGTCATGAGATGATCAATTATGTATCACGTCATACATGGCTCGTCTGTATAGAGAGAACTGGACTCAAACATAGAATAATGGCAGAAATACAACCTAGGATCATTTGCTAATCAGCAACCACTATCTATCTATCTATCTATCTATCTATCTATCTATCTATCTATCTATCTATCTATCTATCTATCTATCTATCTATCTATCTATCTATCTATCTATCTATCTATCTATCTATCTATCTATCTATCTATCTATCTATCCATCCATCCATCCATCCATCCATCCATCCATCCATCCATCCATCCATCCATCCATCCATCCATCCATCCATCCATCCATCCATCTATCTATCTATCTATCTATCTATCTATCTATCTATCTATCTATCTATCTATCTATCTATCTATCTATCTATCTATCTATCTATCTATCTATCTATCTATCTATCTATCTATCTATCTATCAGCTGTCTGTTTGTCTGTCTGCCTTTTTTTTTCAATCTTTCTGTCTGTCACTCTCACACTTACGCTATACAAACAATCACAGATTTCTATATTTCTATCTTTCAACTGGTTTTGTCTGGACTTGTTGATTAATTTGTTATTAGTGTCCGCTTTGGTTTATACTTTCTTAAAGATTACTAAATATGTCCATTTGATAGTCACTACAGAAATATGTCCATTTGATAGTCACTACAGAAATATGTATATATGATAGTCACTACAGAAATATATACATTTGATAGTCACTACAGAGATATATAGATACATTTGGTAGTCACTACATAATTATGTATATATGATAGTCACTGCAGAAATATGTACATTTGATAGTCACTACAGAAATATTTGATAGTCACTACAGAAATATGTACATTTGATAGTCACTACAGAAATATGTATATTTGATAGTCACTACAGAAATATGTACATTTGGTAGTCACTACAGAAATATGTATATATGATAGTCACTACAGAAATATGTATATATGATAGTCACTACAGAAATATGTACATTTGATAGTCACTACAGAAATATGTACATTTGATTGTCACTACAGAAATATGTACATTTGATAGTCACTACAGAAATATGTACATTTGATAGTCACTACAGAAATATGTATATTTGATAGTCACTACAGAAATATGTACATTTGATAGTAACTACAGAAATATGTATATATGATAGTCACTACAGTAATATGTACATTTGATAGTCACTACAGAAATATGTACATTTGATAGTCACTACAGAAATATGTACATTTGATAGTCACTACAGAAATATGTATATATGATAGTCACTACAGAAATATGTACATTTGATAGTCACTACAGAAATATGTACATTTGATAGTCACTACAGAAATATGTATATATGATAGTCGCTACAGAAATATGTACATTTGATAGTCACTACAGAAATATGTATATATGATAGTCACTACAGAAATATGTACATTTGATAGTCACTACAGAAATATGTATATATGATAGTCACTACAGAAATATGTATATATGATAGTCACTACAGAAATATGTATATATGATAGTCACTACAGAAATATGTATATATGATAGTCACTACAGAAATATGTACATTTGATAGTCACTACAGAAATATGTACATTTGATAGTCACTACAGAAATATGTATATATGATAGTCGCTACAGAAATATGTACATTTGATAGTCACTACAGAAATATGTACATTTGATAGTCACTACAGAAATATGTATATATGATAGTCACTACAGAAATATGTATATATGATAGTCACTACAGAAATATGTATATATGATAGTCACTACAGAAATATGTACATTTGATAGTCACTACAGAAATATGTACATTTGATAGTCACTACAGAAATATGTATATATGATAGTCACTACAGAAATATGTACATTTAATAGTCACTACAGAAATATGTACATTTGGTAGTCACTACAGAAATATGTACATTTGATAGTCACTACAGAAATATGTATATATGATAGTCACTACAGAAATATGTACATTTGACAGTCACTACAGAAATATGTACATTTGATAGTCACTACATAATTATGTATATTTGATAGTCACTACAGAAATATGTACATTTGAATGTCACTACAGAAATATGTATATATGATAGTCACTACAGAAATATGTACATTTGGTAGTCACTACAGAAATATGTACATTTGATAGTCACTACAGAAATATGTATATATGATAGTCACTACAGAAATATGTACATTTGATAGTCACTACAGAAATATGTACATTTGGTAGTCACTACAGAAATATGTATATTTGATAGTCACTACAGAAATATGTACATTTGATAGTCACTACAGAAATATGTACATTTGATAGTCACTACAGAAATATGTACATTTGATAGTCACTACAGAAATATGTACATTTGATAGTCACTACATAATTATGAACATTTTAAAATGTAAAGCAGACACTTGGCTAATCCTGCCAATTTTCTGAAAATAGACTTTGTTAATTATTGTTGAGTAGTAAATGAAGTGATTTATAAATCATTCATGAGGTATATACAGACAGTTGTTGGGTAGTAAATGAAGTGATTTATAAATCATTCATGAGGTATATACAGACAGTTGTTGGGTAGTAAATGAAGTGATTTATAAATCATTCATGAGGTATATACAGACAGTTGTTGGGTAGTAAATGAAGTGATTTATAAATCATTCATGAGGTATATACAGACAGTTGTTGGGTAAGTTGACAATGTAAGGTACAAAAGGTTTCTATCGGCTGACCAATGTTAATAAACAAATTATGATATTTACACCGACTCATACAAGAACTTCTCATAGTTTGTTGATGAAATATCCTAATGTCTTAACCGGCTAATCCCTCTCTCCCCCCTCCCCACTCTTACTAATGTCTTAACCGGCCTACTAAATCTCTCTCTCCCCCCCCCCCGTCACGCTTACCAATGTCTATATCTTCTCTGTGTGTGTGTACCTCCTAACTGGTGGTGGAGGAAGACTATGTCTATATCTTCTCTGTGTGTGTGTACCTCCTAACTGGTGGTGGAGGAAGACTATGTCTATATCTTCTCTCTGTGTGTGTACCTCCTAACTGGTGGTGGAGGAAGACTATGTCTATATCTTCTCTCTGTGTGTGTACCTCTTAACTGGTGGTGGAGGAAGACTATGACGGGGCAGAGGAGGTGATATAATGTCACCTACCATAACGATATCAAAATCTGATCAAATAAAAATAAACTTTGCACCAGATCGAACGCTCGCTGATTGTTAATTGATTTGTGTCTAAAGTTACACTTTATTATTTATTCTTTCACCAGGCGCCATTTAGGGAAGTGGGTACAGTTTTCAAAGGGTCTATACATGTGTAGGGTTTACATTGAGTTAGGGAAGTGGGTACAGTTTTCAAAGGGTCTATACATGTGTAGAGTTTACATTGAGTTATGGAAGTGGGTACAGTTTTCAAAGGGTCTATACATGTGTAGGGTTTACATTGAGTTAGGGAAGTGGGTACAGTTTTCAAAGGGTCTATACATGTGTAGGGTTTACATTGAGTTAGGGAAGTGGGTACAGTTTTCAAAGGGTCTATACATGTGTAGGGTTTACATTGAGTTAGGGAAGTGGGTACAGTTTTCAAAGGATCTATACATGTGTAGGGTTTACATTGAGTTAGGGAAGTGGGTACAGTTTTCAAAGGATCTATACATGTGTAGAGTTTACATTGAGTTAGGGAAGTGGGTACAGTTTTCAAAGGGTCTATACATGTGTAGGGTTTACATTGGGGATCCTGGGACCCTGGGTAGAGGGGGAGGCAGGTTCTAAATAATTGCCCGCTCCACTCCCGCACGTACATGGATGTCAACCTTTCAAAATAGAATTGAGTTTTATGAGAGTCAATATATCAGTTTTAAACTAACACCTTGTGTGATAACAGTAACCCCACATCCCCCCTACCGAATTATAAAAACAAAAATCAATACTAACACTAACTGTCTGGTCTTTGCATTTGCAGTAAATATGAGCGACCTCATTTTGTTGGGGCGGGTATCAATTGATGTAAGAGCTGAACTGGTCTACTTGATTCTCTTCCTTCTACCTCCCTAATCCAACGTCTCTTGACTTAATTAAACAGTGTTATTTCCACTAAAGAAGAAATGCACACACTATTTCAAATACAATTGATTCAGTATGACTCAATAACATACGGCTGGGCCATTTGAGTTTATTCTTATAGATTAATTATAACTTTTACGCGCTGAACTCAAATATAAGACAATCGTCATAAATTTCACGACATTTATTTTTTGAAGTCCTCCAATCAACATTTCTTAGCTAGAGACAAAAATACACAAAACCAAAATAAACAGTCCACTTGATTCAATGTGAAGTTTGGCACTCGGGCAGGGAGGCAAGGGAGCGAACACACTCACACACACATACACATACACACACATACACACATACACATACACAAATACACATACACACATATATACACACACATACACACACATACACGCACACACAACACACACACACATACACACACATACACACACACACATACACATACACAAACATACACAAACACACATACACACACATATATAAAAATATGATCTTGGTAGAGGTTTAGGCTCATTGATAATAAAAATGACCAGGTAATGCTTCGAAGGGGAAGAGTGGAATAGACCTGGTCATTTTATAGCTACATAATTAACTTACTGGCTACAAGAAATTCACCTTAGAGTGAGAAGTGTTCCAGGAAAGTTCACATTTTTTTCTCCAGTAATTCGTCCATGGTGATAGTGGAGTTTTTTTTTAAACGGTTTCTCGCGTTTTGACGAAAATAATATTATTTTGATAATCTTATGGCGTCTTATAATTTAAGAAGCCAAAGTGACCAGCGATTAAAAGAGTGTCCCAACCCCTGACCTAAGCTGCTGGTGTATCTGCTCACTAAGCTATTTACTTCTCCTTGGCGACGGCAATCAAAAACCATAATACGTCATATTTGTTACGTCTCTTATACGTCTCCCATTTCTTTCGGTTGCAATAATAACGTCACTCGCAGAAAGCTGACTGACGTATACAACACTTTTTCAAACAATTAACAATTATTTATTAAGCAATATTCTTGCCGTCATATACATAAGCGGATAAAATATAGCGCCATTTAAATCTTTCCTTTCGTAATCTCATTTCGTTAATTAAGTTTTGGCTCGTACAAAAAAATTGTATCTGCTATGTACTCATCCCAACTTCACTTCACATTTACACTCTTAGTACTCGAATCGAAACGAAACTCAGGTATCGATATCAAAATCCTGAAATCGACTTCACCTCTGGAAAGAAAACTTGCGTGATTTTTCTGTCTTTGTTAAAAAAAAGAGTTACAGAGAATGAGGTTACATGAGTTGTCTGTCTTTTATAATTTATCATCTGTACACATGAAATAAGCTTTTGTAAATTAATCTGCTACATAAACGCACATTTCTGCCACTAAGAGGATTTCAAAGCTCATTTTTACGTTTTGAATCAACAGGATTAATTTGTATTCATTTTTTTTTGTACATTTGTCAAATAGAATTTAGAAAACTTCATTCGGATGAGCTGGAATGACAATTCTATTATTCTAATTACTTTTTATTTGACAATTGAAAGTTAACATTTAGGTATGTTTCAAATTGGTGAATTTTGTAACCGTATTATGTCAAATAAAGGAAAGAGGCGAGTTATAAGGCCTTGTAATGTGGCCTTTTAATGTGGCCTTGTAATGTGGCCTTGTAATGTGGCCTCGTAATGTGGCCTTGTAATGTGGCCTTGTAATGTGGCCTTATAATGTGGTATTTTTTATAGCCCCATAGAACGGCTCCACATCAATAGGCTGTTTTATGACTTCATGATTGTAATTCTGTTAGTGGTGTTTTTATCCAGTAAATCTGAAAATCACATGATTAACTACATCACCAGCATCACCTATTTCACCAAGATGACCAATATCACCGATATCACAAATATCACCAATAGCATCACCAACAGACCACCATCTCCACCATCACCACCAACAGACCACTAACACCACCGACAGACCAACATCACCACCAACAGACCACTAACACCACCGACAGACCACCATCACCACCAACAGACCACCATCTCCACCATCACCACCAACAGACCCCTAACACCACCGACAGACCACCATCACCACCAACACCACCAACAGACCACCATCACCACCAACAGACCACCATCTCCACCATCACCACCAACAGACCACTAACACCACCGACAGACCAACATCACCACCAACAGACCACTAACACCACCGACAGACCACCATCACCACCAACAGACCACCATCTCCACCATCACCACCAACAGACCCCTAACACCACCGACAGACCACCATCACCACCAACACCACCAACAGACCACCATCACCACCAACAGACCACCATCTCCACCATCACCACCAACAGACCACCATCACCACCAACAGACCACCATCACCACCAACAGACTACCATCTCCACCAACAGACCATCATCACCACTAACAGACCACCATCACCACCAACAGACCACCATCACCACCAACAGACCACCATCACCACCAACAGACCACCATCACCACCATCTCCACCATCACCACCAACAGACCACCATCACCACCAACAGACCACCATCACCACCAACAGACCACCATCACCACCAACAGACCGCCATCTCCAACATCACCACCAACAGACCACCATCACCACCAACAGACCACCATCTCCACCATCACCATCAACAGACCACCATCACCACCAACAGACCACCATCACCACTAACAGACCACCATCACCACCAACAGACCACCATCACCACCAACAGACCACCATCACCACCAACAGACCACCATCACCACCAACAGACCACCATCACCACCAACAGACCACTATCACCACCATCAGACCGTCACCACCATCATGACCTGGCCAACAACAAGTAACAACACAACGTTATAATAAATGTGTTGATTGAAAAATAAAGAATGTTGCTAATGTTGTGCCACTCCAGCTGAAAGGTTTCAAATGGAACCTACAACAGGGCGTCCATTACTGAGTAGAGTTAATCTCATGTAAAAACAATACCATTGTGAGAACACTCATTATTACTTGCACTTTAAAAAGATTTAAAAAAAAAAGATCTTCCATGGAATCCATTTGTTTGATTCATAAAATAAAATAAAATAAATCGTGAAGAGATAATATTGAAGATACCATTATCTCCCGTTGAAAGATTGGATTTATTGGTATTGTTGGTATTGTTGGTATTGTTGGTATTGCTGTTATCCTTATAGTTCTGTGTGTCTGAATATTTGTTTCATTATTTGTTTAATATATATAGATCTATCTATCTATCTATCTATCTATCTATCTATCTATCTATCTATCTATCTATCTATCTATCTATCTATCTATCTATCTATCTATCTATCTATCTATCTATCTATCTATCTATCTATCTATCTATCTATCTATCTATCTATCTATCTATCTATCTATCTATCTATCTATCTATCTATCTATCTATCTATCTATCTATCTATCTATCTATCTATCTATCTATCTATCTATCTATCTATCTGTCTGTCTGTCTGTCTCTTTCAGCTTACTTGTAAAGCTGTTTATCCATCAGTCCGACCTATACGTCCATGTATCTTTATCTATCTGTTTGTGAACTGTTTGTCTGTCAGTTTATGTGTCCAACTTCTTTAGTCTGAGTCTGTCTATTTTTATCTGTCATTTTGTTTCCATGTTTGACTAAATTGTTATGATCCAGTTTTTTAATTTGCTCTCTATCGAGTCTTTTGTTTATTACGTGCCAGGCATTTCTCGCCTACCAACGGCGAGGCTGTGTTTAAATGACGTCACTTATATGAGTTAAATCATTACAGGTCCGGTAACTCATACTGGCTTCTAACGTCAACATGCGTTATCTTCCCTTTGGTCTGTCGAGACCTTGCTACATTATAAGTTAATCTCATTACACCTTGACCATAATCTCACTCTTAGAGAATGACTAAAACTCGCTTTTACTGTGTCTACTTATCTTTACTATGACATACAAGATGATGCTTTTAACCACTAAACACACATCATCCATCATGTAGACGTTTCTTCCACAGCATCCATTGTGTAGTCACTACATCAACAGCATCCATCATGTGGCCGCTACATCCACATCATCCATCATGTAGCAGCTACATCCACATCATCCACCATGTAGCAGCTACATCCACATCATCCACCATGTAGCAGCTACATCCATAGCATCCATCATGTAGCCACTACACCCACATCATCCACCATGTAGCAGCTACATCCACATCATCCATCATGTAGCAGCTACATCCACATCATCCACCATGTAGCAGCTACATCCACATCATCGATCATGTAGCAGCTATATCCACATCATCCATCATGTAGCAGCTACATCCACATCATCCATCATGTATCCACTACATCCACAACTTCCGTCATGTAGCCACATATTCACACAGAACACACTGCATACATCCTACAGCATTTAATGGAATTTAAGAAAAGCCAGTAGAGTAAAAGCCAGTAGAGTAAAAGCCAGTAGAGTAAAAGCCAGTAGGGTAAAAGCCAGTAGAGTAAAAGCCAGTAGAGTAAAAGCCAGTAGAGTAAAAGCTTAAACAGATTGGTCAATTGTCTCAATCTGTGAATTATATACATTGTTGTGTGTTAACCTAGAGGTAGAGAGATACAAACCTTGATCCCATTCACATTTAGTCCGTCATGTGACCTGGTTAATGTGTGGACGACAAGAGTGTAGCTGCTGGAGCCAAAAAGACCACACCTGAGTAATACATGTAAACTGTCATGGTAATACATGTAAAATGTTATAGTAATACATGTAAACTGTCATGGTAATACATGTAAACTGTTATAGTAATACATGTAAACTGTCATGGTAATACATGTAAACTGTTATAGTAATACATGTAAACTGTCCTAATAATACATGTAAATCCTAATAATACATGTAAACTGTCATGGTAATACATGTAAACTGTTATAGTAATACATGTAAACTGTCATAGTAATACATGCAAACTGTCATAGGAATACAAGTAAACTGTTATAGTAATGCATGTAAACTGTCTTATGAATACATGTAAACTGTTATAGTAATGCATGTAAACAGTTATAGTAATGCATGTAAACTGTCATGGTAATACATGTAAACTGTTATAGTAATACATGTAAACTGTCATGGTAATACATGTAAACTGTCAAAGGAATACATGTAAACTGTTATAGTAATGCATGTAAACTGTCATGTGAATACATGTAAACTTGTGAATCGCTGTGAAGGTAGAAAGGGAATAAGTCTGATCCCACCATTGAGGTGGCCCTAGTTCCTCCCCACCCCCCCAGTAATGGGGCCCTGGTTCCTCCCCACCCCCCAGTAATGGGGTCCCACATGATGGGTCGGTAACATCTGCTGTAGATTATATTTAGCCCAAAGTCCCTGTAAACTATGGCACATGATGTCTTATCCTTGTGTCTTTAATTAAACAACATACTGCGACACGTCCTCTGCAGATCTATCAGTCCATGTTATTGTGTTACCTTGTTAATTAGTAGCTCAGACATATATTAAACAGCACGTTGTGTGTGTGTGTGTGTGTGTGTGTGGTGTGTGTGTGTGTGTGTGTGTGTATTTATGGAGCATCTGTGTTGTTTCCTATATATACACACAAATAATAAGCGAATTGACTGGTGATATAATGTGTGTTAGTGTGTATGTGTGATAGTGTGTCAATGTGTTAGTGAGCTTGCGGGTTAGTGAGTCTCTGTGTTAATATTTCTTCGTTTTTGTGAGTCTGTGTGTTAGTGTGTCTGTGTGTTAGTGTGTCTGTGTATTAGTGAATCTGCGTGTTAGTCAGTCTGTGTGTTAGTGTGTCTGTGTGTTAGTGTGTCTGTGTGTCTGTGTGTTAGTGTGTCTGTGTGTTAGCGTGTCTGTGTGTTAGTGTGCCTGTGTGTTAGTGTGTCTGTGTGTTAGTGTGTCTGTGTGTTAGTGTGTCTGTGTGTTAGTGTGTCTGCGAGTTAGTGTGTCAGTGTGTTAGTGAGTCTGTGTGTTAGTGAGTCTGTGTGTTAGTGTGTCTGTGTGTTAGTGTGTCTGTATGTTAGTGTGTCTGCGTGTTAGTGAGTCTGCGTGTTAGTGAGTCTGCGTGTTAGTGTGTCTGTGTGTTAGTGAGTCTGCGTGTTAGTGAGTCTGCGTGTTAGTGTGTCTGCGTGTTAGTGTGTCTGTGTGTTAGTGTGTCTGTGTGTTAGTGAGTCTGTGTGTTAGTGAGTCTGTGTGTTAGTGTGTCTGTGTGTTAGTGTGTCTGTGTGTTAGTGAGTCTGTGTGTTAGTGAGTCTGTGTGTTAGTGTGTCTGTGTGTTAGTGTGTCTGTGTGTTAGTGTGTCTGCGTGTTAGTGAGTCTGCGTGTTAGTGTGTCTGCGTGTTAGTGTGTCTGCGTGTTAGTGAGTCTGCGTGTTAGTGTGTCTGTGTGTTAGTGTGTCTGCGTGTTAGTGAGTCTGCGTGTTAGTGTGTCTGTGTGTTAGTGTGTCTGTGTGTTAGTGTGTCTGTGTGTCAGTGTGTCTGTGTGTCAGTGTGTCTGTGTGTTAGTGTGTCTGTGTGTCTGTGTGTTAGTGTGTCTGTGTGTTAGTGTGCCTGTGTTTTAGTGTGTCTGTGTGTTAGTGTGTCTGCGAGTTAGTGTGTCAGTGTGTTAGTGAGTCTGTGTGTTAATATTTCTTCGTTTTTGTGAGTCTGTGTGTTAGTGTGTCTGTGTGTTAGTGTGTCTGTGTGTTAGTGTGTCTGTGTGTTAGTGAGTCTGCGTGTTAGTGAGTCTGTGTGTTAGTGAGTCTGTGTGTTAGTGTGTCTGTGTGTTAGTGTGTCTGTGTGTTAGTGTGTCTGCGTGTCAGTGTGTCTGCGTGTTAGTGAGTCTGCGTGTTAGTGAGTCTGCGTGTTAGTGTGTCTGTGTGTTAGTGTGTCTGTGTGTTAGTGTGTCTGTGTGTTAGTGTGTCTGCGTGTTAGTGAGTCTGCGTGTTAGTGTGTCTGCGTGTTAGTGTGTCTGCGTGTTAGTGTGTCTGTGTCTTAGTGTGTCTGTGTGTTAGTATGTCTGTGTGTCTGTGTGTCTGTGTGTTAGTGTGTTAGTGTGTCTGTGTGTTAGTGTGTCTGCGTGTTAGTGTGTCTGCGTGTTAGTGTGTCTGTGTGTTAGTGTGTCTGCGTGTTAGTGTGTCTGTGTGTTAGTGTGTCTGTGTGTTAGTGTGTCTGCGTGTTAGTGTGTCTGCGTGTTAGTGTGTCTGCGTGTTAGTGAATCTGCGTGTTAGTGTGTCTGTGTGTTAGTGTGTCTGTGTGTTAGGGAGTCTGTGTGTTAGTGTGTCTGTGTGTTAGTGTGTCTGTGTGTTAGTGTGTCTGCGTGTTAGTGAGTCTGCGTGTTAGTGTGTCTGCGTGTTAGTGTGTCTGTGTGTTAGTGTGTCTGTGTGTTAGTGTGTCTGTGTGTTAGTATGTCTGTGTGTCTGTGTGTTAGTGTGTCTGTGTGTTAGTGTGTCTGTGTGTTAGTGTGTCTGCGTGTTAGTGTGTCTGTGTGTTAGTGTGTCTGCGTGTTAGTGTGTCTGCGTGTTAGTGTGTCTGTGTGTTAGTGTGTCTGTGTGTTAGTGTGTCTGCGTGTTAGTGTGTCTGCGTGTTAGTGTGTCTGCGTGTTAGTGAATCTGCGTGTTAGTGTGTCTGTGTGTTAGTGAGTCTGTGTGTTAGTGTGTCTGTCTTGAGAATGTGCGTAAGTGTGTGTGTTGGATGTATTTATTGATGGTGCTCAAAGTTATATAAAAACTCCACACCCTCCCCCGTCTCCAGAAATATTACCAGTAACTTGACCACAGTAACATTACCACAGTAACATTACCACAGTAGCATGACCACAGTAACATGACCACAGTCACATGACCACAATAACATGACCACAGTAACATTATCACAGGAATATTACCACAGTAACATTACCACTGTAACATTACCACAGTAACATTACCACAGTAGCATTATCACAGTTACATTACCACAGTAACATTACCACAGTAACATTACCACAGTAACATTACCACAGTAACATTACCACAGTAACATTACCACAGTAGCATTACCACAGTAATACACTTGGTTTAAGCGAGGTGGCCCTAGCATTACTGTTGAGGCCTAGGACGATTTGTTGCCGAGCCTTAATGCCGCTACTGGTTTTAATGCCGCTACTGGTTTTAATGCGGCTACTGGTTTTAATGCCGCTACTGGTTTTAAGGCGGCTACTGGTTTTAATGCCGCTACTGGTTTTAAGGCGGCTACTGGTTTTAATGCCGCTACTGGTTTTAAGGCGGCTACTGGTTTTAATGCCGCTACTGGTTTTAAGGCGGCTACTGGTTTTAATGCCGCTACTGGTTTTAAGGCGGCTACTGGTTTTAAGGCGGCTACTGGTTTTAATGCCGCTACTGGTTTTAAGGCGGCTACTGGTTTTAATGCCGCTACTGGTTTTAAGGCGGCTACTGGTTTTAATGCCGCTACTGGTTTTAAGGCGGCTACTGGTTTTAATGCCGCTACTGGTTTTAAGGCGGCTACGATGTCAATCATATAATTAACGTTTTGGAAAAAAATATCAACGTAACAAAATACCGGCTTACCGTTTGTTCAATGATCAAAATACCGGCTTACCGTTTGTTCAATGAACAAAATACCGGCTTACCGTTTGTTCAATGAACAAAATACCGGCTTAGCGTTTGTTCAATGAACAATGATGATTGGACTTTGTCTCAGGGCACGCACCTACCCAGCGCGCCGCCAATGAAACATAGACTACAGTTCCGGTGCTCTACATTAGACTACAGTTCCGGTGCTAATATACACAGACCACAGTTCCGGTGCTATACATAGACCACAGTTCCGGATCTATGTCCCACATAGGACTCACGCCCTTGAATGCATTTACTCAAAATGCCTCTGTTTATGTCTTTTTTTATGCCTGTTTATATCTGTTCATGTCTTTGCATGCCTGTTTATGTCTTTTTATGCCTGTTTATGTCTTTTTTTATGTCTGTTTATGCCTGTCTATGCTGGTCTCGAAAAATATGTGTTTGGCTCATTGCACAATGGACAGATTTTAATTTATTTTGATTCTTTCTCTTTTTATAATTATCACATTTGTTCAATTTCTCAATTATTTATCGGTTGCTAATATGGAACAATTATTCTAATTTAATAGCGAGCATGTACACACACAAACACATACTTACACACATTAACAGGCACAAACACAATTACACATTAACAGACACAAACACAAATACACATTAACAGACACAAACACAAATACACATTAACAGACACAAACACAAATACACATTAACAGACACAAACACATACACACATTAACAGACACAAACACATACACACATTAACAGACACAAACACATACACACATTAACAGACACAAACACATACACACATTAACAGACAAGACAGGCCTGTCGTTAGGTTTCATTGACACACATATGTTTCCGTACATGTTCGTGGCTACATACTGTATGCCGGTATTATTAAAATGTAATTAGATCGTTAGAGTCGAAAAGGATGACGCCGCCCCCCGTCGTAAATTTGAATAAACTCAGCGTTTACTCGCGCCTCTCTCTCTATCTCTCCCTTTTCTCTATCTCCCCCTCCTCTGTATCTCCCCCTCCTCTCTATCTCGCCCTCCTCTGTATCTCCCCCTCCTCTGTATCTCCCCCTCCTCTGTATCTCCCCCTCCTCTATCCCTCCTCTCTATCTCTCCCTCCTCTATCTCTCTCCTCTCTGTCTCCTCTCTATCTATCCCTCCTCTCATATCTTCGATATAACCTTACAACTAATTATCTCAAAAGTATTATAAAGAATATTGTTCTAAATTCTGAAATGATCTGGTTACAGTTGTCATTATTATTATTTGCATCCCTAGCATTATCGTCAACATTATTTATAATCACCATAGTTATGTTCATCTTTGTCGTCATCATAATTATCATCTATAATTACCACGTTCATTACCATGACTTTATCGTCATCAGTTGTATCAAACTCATCATCGCTATTATCATCAAAGCTGCAATTAGTAATATAAAGATAACAAAGATTTTTTTTTTTTTACATATTTCTGATTGAATGACCAATTCTTCTGTAAACAACTAATTCTGGTTGTGTTCCCTATTCTGATAGGAGGCGCCCTATATAGAAGGAACTATTGTTTATCAGAGTAAACAAATAATTCTGGTTCTGTTCCCTATTCTGATATTGAACTATTTTTCATATATTGAACTATTTTGTTCATATATTGAACTATTTTGTTCATATATTGAACTATTTTTCATATATTGAACTATTTTGTTCATATATTGAACTATTTTGTTCATATATTGAACTATTTTTTCATATATTGAACTAATTTGTTCATTTATTGAACTATTTTGTTCATATATTGAACTATTTTTTCATATATTGTACTATTTTGATAATATACTGAACTATTTTTTTCATATATTGAACTATTTTGTTCATATATTGAACTATTTTGTTCATATATAGAACTATTTTTCATATATTAAACTATTTTTCATATATTGAACTATTTTGTTCATATATTTAACTATTTTCTTCATATACTGAACTATTTTCTTCATATATTGAACTATTTTGTTCATAAATTGAACTATTTTGTTCATATATTGAACTATTTTTCATATATTGAACTTTTTTCATATATTGAGCTATTTTTCATATATTGAACTATTTTGTTCATATATTGAACTATTTTGTTCATATACTGAACTATTTTCTTCATATATTGAACTATTTTTTTCATATATTGAACTGATTTGTTCAAATATTGCACTATTTTCTTCATATATTGAACTATTTTGTTCATGTATTGAACTATTTTGTTCATATGACCGTGTTTAATGAACTCTGTAAAGATTAAAAAAAAAAGAAACGAGATCAAAAGGGGAGATCATTAATGTCGCGTTTTCTACAAATTGGATACCTCGAGAACGCGAGTAACAGTTCTTTCTCCGACACCACTTCAGAATTGAACAAGGGGAATCAATGGTAAAGGGAGCCAATTAAAGACATCTTTTGAATATAACAAAAAAAAAAAATGAAACATCAGTAGAAAAAATAATAATATTACAAGTAGAGGTTAATTTCAAGGCTAAACGGGAGTATTGTTGAGTTGTCGGGGAGGTAGTACTAGGGGATGGAGTTATGTTGAGTTGTCGGGGAGGTAGTACCAGGGGATGGGGTTATGTTGAGTTGTCGGGGAGGTAGTACCAGGGGATGGGGTTATGTTGAGTTGTCGGGGAGGTAGTACTAGGGGATGGAGTTATGTTGAGTTGTCGGGGAGGTAGTACCAGGGGATGGGGTTATGTTGAGTTGTCGGGGATGTAGTACCAGGGGATGGAGTTATGTTGAGTTGTCGGGGAGGTAGTACTAGGGGATGGAGTTATGTTGAGTTGTCGGGGAGGTAGTACCAGGGGATGGGGTTATGTTGAGTTGTCGGGGATGTAGTACCAGGGGATGGGGTTATGTTGAGTTGTCGGGGATGTAGTACCAGGGGATGGAGTTATGTTGAGTTGTCGGGGAGGTAGTACTAGGGGATGGAGTTATGTTGAGTTGTCGGGGATGTAGTACCAGGATTGGGGTTATGTTGAGTTGTCGGGGATGTAGTACCAGGGGATGGAGTTATGTTGAGTTGTCGGGGAGGAGGTACCAGGGGATGGGGTTATGTTGAGTTGTCGGGGATGTAGTACCAGGGGATGGGGTTATGTTGAGTTGTCGGGGATGTAGTACCAGGGGATGGAGTTATGTTGAGTTGTCGGGGATGTAGTACCAGGGGATGGAGTTAGTGTTGAGTTGTCGGGGAGGAGGTACCAGGGGATGGGGTTATGTTGAGTTGTCGGGGAGGTAGTACCAGGGGATGGAGTTATGTTGAGTTGTCGGGGAGGAGGTACCAGGGGATGGGGTTATGTTGAGTTGTCGGGGATGTAGTACCAGGGGATGGGGTTATGTTGAGTTTTCGGGGATGTAGTACCAGGGGATGGAGTTATGTTGAGTTGTCGGGGAGGTAGTACTAGGGGATGGAGTTATGTTGAGTTGTCGGGGAGGTAGTACCAGGGGATGGGGTTATGTTGAGTTGTCGGGGAGGAGGTACCAGGGGATGGGGTTATGTTGAGTTGTCGGGGATGTAGTACCAGGGGATGGGGTTATGTTGAGTTGTCGGGGATGTAGTACCAGGGGATGGAGTTATGTTGTTGAGTTGTCGGGGAGGTAGTACTAGGGGATGGAGTTATGTTGAGTTGTCGGGGAGGTAGTACCAGGGGATGGGGTTATGTTGAGTTGTCGGGGATGTAGTACCAGGGGATGGGGTTATGTTGAGTTGTCGGGGATGTAGTACCAGGGGATGGAGTTATGTTGAGTTGTCGGGGAGGAGGTACCAGGGGATGGGGTTATGTTGAGTTGTCGGGGATGTAGTACCAGGGGATGGGGTTATGTTGAGTTGTCGGGGATGTAGTACTAGGGGATGGAGTTATGTTGAGTTGTCGGGGATGTAGTACCAGGGGATGGGGTTATGTTGAGTTGTCGGGGATGTAGTACCAGGGGATGGAGTTATGTTGAGTTGTCGGGGAGGAGGTACCAGGGGGATGGGGTTATGTTGAGTTGTCGGGGATGTAGTACCAGGGGATGGGGTTATGTTGAGTTGTCGGGGATGTAGTACCAGGGGATGGAGTTATGTTGAGTTGTCGGGGATGTAGTACCAGGGGATGGAGTTATGTTGAGTTGTCGGGGAGGAGGTACCAGGGGATGGGGTTATGTTGAGTTGTCGGGGAGGTAGTACCAGGGGATGGAGTTATGTTGAGTTGTCGGGGAGGAGGTACCAGGGGATGGGGTTATGTTGAGTTGTCGGGGATGTAGTACCAGGGGATGGGGTTATGTTGAGTTGTCGGGGATGTAGTACCAGGGGATGGAGTTATGTTGAGTTGTCGGGGAGGTAGTACTAGGGGATGGAGTTATGTTGAGTTGTCGGGGAGGTAGTACCAGGGGATGGGGTTATGTTGAGTTGTCGGGGAGGAGGTACCAGGGGATGGGGTTATGTTGAGTTGTCGGGGATGTAGTACCAGGGGATGGGGTTATGTTGAGTTGTCGGGGATGTAGTACCAGGGGATGGAGTTATGTTGAGTTGTCGGGGATGTAGTACCAGGGGATGGGGTTATGTTGAGTTGTCGGGGATGTAGTACCAGGGGATGGAGTTATGTTGAGTTGTCGGGGATGTAGTACCAGGGGATGGGGTTATGTTGAGTTGTCGGGGAGGAGGTACCAGGGGATGGAGTTATGTTGAGTTGTCGGGGAGGAGGTACCAGGGGATGGAGTTATGTTGAGTTGTCGGGGTGGTAGTACCAGGGGATGGAGTTATGTTGAGTTGTCCGGGAGGAGGTACCAGGGGATGGAGTTATGTTGAGTTGTCGGGGTGGTAGTGTCAGGGGATGGAGTTATGTTGAGTTGTCGGGGAGGAGGTACCAGGGGATGGAGTTATGTTGAGTTGTCGGGGTGGTAGTGTCAGGGGATGGAGTTATGTTGAGTTGTCGGGGAGGAGGTACCAGGGGATGGAGTTATGTTGAGTTGTCGGGGAGGAGGTACCAGGGGATGGAGTTATGTTGAGTTGTCGGGGAGGTAGTACTAGGGGATGGAGTTATGTTGAGTTGTCGGGGTGGTAGTACCAGGGGATGGAGTTATGTTGAGTTGTCGGGGAGGAGGTACCAGGGGATGGAGTTATGTTGAGTTGTCGGGGATGTAGTACCAGGGGATGGAGTTATGTTGAGTTGTCGGGGAGGAGGTACCAGGGGATGGAGTTATGTTGAGTTGTCGGGGAGGAGGTACCAGGAGATGGAGTTATGTTGAGTTGTCGGGGAGGTAGTGTCAGGGGATTGAGTTATGTTGAGTTGTCGGGGTGGTAGTACCAGGGGATGGGGTTATGTTGAGTTGTCGGGGAGGAGGTACCAGGGGATGGGGTTATGTTGAGTTGTCGGGGAGGTAGTACCAGGGGATGGGGTTATGTTGAGTTGTCGGGGAGGTAGTACCAGGGGATGGGGTTATGTTGAGTTGTCGGGGAGGTAGTACTAGGGGATGGAGTTATGTTGAGTTGTCGGGGAGGAGGTACCAGGGGATGGGGTTATGTTGAGTTGTCGGGGATGTAGTACCAGGGGATGGGGTTATGTTGAGTTGTCGGGGATGTAGTACCAGGGGATGGGGTTATGTTGAGTTGTCGGGGATGTAGTACCAGGGGATGGAGTTATGTTGAGTTGTCGGGGAGGTAGTACTAGGGGATGGAGTTATGTTGAGTTGTCGGGGAGGTAGTACCAGCGGATGGGGTTATGTTGAGTTGTCGGGGAGGTAGTACTAGGGGATGGAGTTATGTTGAGTTGTCGGGGAGGTAGTACCAGGGGATGGGGTTATGTTGAGTTGTCGGGGATGTAGTACCAGGGGATGGGGTTATGTTGAGTTGTCGGGGATGTAGTACCAGGGGATGGAGTTATGTTGAGTTGTCGGGGAGGTAGTACCAGGGGATGGGGTTATGTTGAGTTGTCGGGGATGTAGTACCAGGGGATGGAGTTATGTTGAGTTGTCGGGGAGGTAGTACCAGGGGATGGTGTTATGTTGAGTTGTCGGGGAGGTAGTACCAGGGGATGGGGTTATGTTGAGTTGTCGGGGATGTAGTACCAGGGGATGGGGTTATGTTGAGTTGTCGGGGAGGAGGTACCAGGGGATGGAGTTATGTTGAGTTGTCGGGGAGGAGGTACCAGGGGATGGAGTTATGTTGAGTTGTCGGGGAGGAGGTACCAGGGGATGGAGTTATGTTGAGTTGTCGGGGAGGAGGTACCAGGGGATGGAGTTATGTTGAGTTGTTGGGGTGGTAGTGTCAGGGGATGGAGTTATGTTGAGTTGTCGGGGAGGAGGTACCAGGGGTCGGAGTTATGTTGAGTTGTCGGGGTGGTAGTGTCAGGGGATGGAGTTATGTTGAGTTGTCGGGGAGGAGGTACCAGGGGATGGAGTTATGTTGAGTTGTCGGGGAGGAGGTACCAGGGGATGGAGTTATGTTGAGTTGTCGGGGAGGAGGTACTAGGGGATGGAGTTATGTTGAGTTGTCGGGGAGGTAGTACTAGGGGATGGAGTTAAGTTGAGTTGTCGGGGTGGTAGTACCAGGGGATGGAGTTATGTTGAGTTGTCGGGGAGGAGGTACCAGGGGATGGAGTTATGTTGAGTAGTCGGGGATGTAGTACCAGGGGATGGAGTTATGTTGAGTTGTCGGGGTGGTAGTACCAGGGGATGGAGTTATGTTGAGTTGTCGAGGTGGTAGTGTCAGGGGATGGAGTTATGTTGAGTTGTCGAGGTGGTAGTGTCAGGGGATGGAGTTATGTTGAGTTGTCGGGGAGGAGGTACCAGGGGATGGAGTTATGTTGAGTTGTCGGGGAGGAGGTACCAGGGGATGGAGTTATGTTGAGTTGTCGGGGAGGAGGTACCAGGAGATGGAGTTATGTTGAGTTCTCGGGGAGGTAGTGTCAGGGGATGGAGTTATGTTGAGTTGTCGGGGTGGTAGTACCAGGGGATGGAGTTATGTTGAGTTGTCGGGGAGGTAGTACTAGGGGATGGAGTTATGTTGAGTTGTCGGGGAGGTAGTACCAGGGGATGGGGTTATGTTGAGTTGTCGGGGAGGAGGTACCAGGGGATGGGGTTATGTTGAGTTGTCGGGGAGGTAGTACCAGGGGATGGGGTTATGTTGAGTTGTCGGGGAGGTAGTACTAGGGGATGGGGTTATGTTGAGTTGTCGGGGAGGTAGTACTAGGGGATGGAGTTATGTTGAGTTGTCGGGAAGGAGGTACCAGGGGATGGGGTTATGTTGGAGTTGTCGGGGATGTAGTACCTGGGGATGGGGTTATGTTGAGTTGTCGGGGATGTAGTACCAGGGGATGGAGTTATGTTGAGTTGTCGGGGATGTAGTACCAGGGGATGGAGTTATATTGAGTTGTCGGGGGTGGTAGTACCAGGGGATGGAGTTATGTTGAGTTGTCGGGGAGGAGGTACCAGGGGATGGAGTTATGTTGAGTTGTCGGGATGTAGTACCAGGGGATGGAGTTATGTTGGAGTTGTCGGGGAGGAGGTACCAGGGGATGGAGTTATGTTGAGTTGTCGGGGAGGAGGTACCAGGGGATGGGGTTATGTTGAGTTGTCGGGGATGTAGTACCAGGGGATGGGGTTATGTTGAGTTGTCGGGGATGTAGTACCAGGGGATGGAGTTATGTTGAGTTGTCGGGGAGGTAGTACTAGGGGATGGAGTTATGTTGAGTTGTCGGGGAGGTAGTACCAGGGGATGGGGTTATGTTGAGTTGTCGGGGAGGTAGTACTAGGGGATGGAGTTATGTTGAGTTGTCGGGGAGGTAGTACCAGGGGATGGGGTTATGTTGAGTTGTCGGGGATGTAGTACCAGGGGATGGGGTTATGTTGAGTTGTCGGGGAGGTAGTACTAGGGGATGGAGTTATGTTGAGTTGTCGGGGAGGTAGTACCAGGGGATGGAGTTATGTTGAGTTGTCGGGGATGTAGTACCAGGGGATGGAGTTATGTTGAGTTGTCGGGGAGGTAGTACTAGGGGATGGAGTTATGTTGAGTTGTCGGGGAGGTAGTACCAGGGGATGGGGTTATGTTGAGTTGTCGGGGATGTAGTACCAGGGGATGGGGTTATGTTGAGTTGTCGGGGATGTAGTACCAGGGGATGGAGTTATGTTGAGTTGTCGGGGAGGTAGTACTAGGGGATGGAGTTATGTTGAGTTGTCGGGGATGTAGTACCAGGGGATGGGGTTATGTTGAGTTGTCGGGGATGTAGTACCAGGGGATGGAGTTATGTTGAGTTGTCGGGGAGGAGGTACCAGGGGATGGGGTTATGTTGAGTTGTCGGGGATGTAGTACCAGGGGATGGGGTTATGTTGAGTTGTCGGGGATGTAGTACCAGGGGATGGAGTTATGTTGAGTTGTCGGGGATGTAGTACCAGGGGATGGAGTTATGTTGAGTTGTCGGGGAGGAGGTACCAGGGGATGGGGTTATGTTGAGTTGTCGGGGAGGGAGTACCAGGGGATGGAGTTATGTTGAGTTGTCGGGGATGTAGTACCAGGGGATGGGGTTATGTTGAGTTGTCGGGGAGGTAGTACCAGGGGATGGAGTTATGTTGAGTTGTCGGGGAGGTAGTACTAGGGGATGGAGTTATGTTGAGTTGTCGGGGAGGTAGTACCAGGGGATGGGGTTATGTTGAGTTGTCGGGGATGTAGTACCAGGGGATGGGGTTATGTTGAGTTGTCAGGGATGTAGTACCTGGGGATGGAGTTATGTTGAGTTGTCGGGGAGGTAGTACTAGGGGATGGAGTTATGTTGAGTTGTCGGGGGAGGTAGTACCAGGGGATGGGGTTATGTTGAGTTGTCGGGGATGTAGTACCAGGGGATGGGGGTTATGTTGAGTTGTCGGGGATGTAGTACCAGGGGATGGAGTTATGTTGAGTTGTCGGGGATGTAGTACCAGGGGATGGGGTTATGTTGAGTTGTCGGGGAAGTAGTACCAGGGGATGGGGTTATGTTGAGTTGTCGGGGATGTAGTACCAGGGGATGGAGTTATGTTGAGTTGTCGGGGATGTAGTACCAGGGGATGGGGTTATGTTGAGTTGTCGGGGAGGAGGTACCAGGGGATGGAGTTATGTTGAGTTGTCGGGGTGGTAGTACCAGGGGATGGAGTTATGTTGAGTTGTCGGGGAGGAGGTACCAGGGGATGGAGTTATGTTGAGTTGTCGGGGTGGTAGTACCAGGGGATGGGGTTATGTTGAGTTGTCGGGGAGGAGGTACCAGGGGATGGAGTTATGTTGAGTTGTCGGGGTGGTAGTACCAGGGGATGGTGTTATGTTGAGTTGTCGGGGAGGAGGTACCAGGGGATGGAGTTATGTTGAGTTGCCGGGCTGGTAGTGTCAGGGGATGGAGGTATGTTGAGTTGTCGGGGAGGAGGTACCAGGGGATGGAGTTATGTTGAGTTGTCGGGGAGGAGGTACCAGGGGATGGAGTTATGTTGAGTTGTCGGGGAGGAGGTACCAGGAGATGGAGTTATGTTGAGTTGTCGGGGAGGTAGTGTCAGGGGATGGAGTTATGTTGAGTTGTCGGGGTGGTAGTACCAGGGGATGGAGTTATGTTGAGTTGTCGGGGAGGTAGTACCAGGGGATGGAGTTATGTTGAGTTGTCGGGGAGGAGGTACCAGGGGATGGAGTTATGTTGAGTTGTCGGGGAGGAGGTACCAGGGGATGGAGTTATGTTGAGTTGTCGGGGAGGTAGTACCAGGGGATGGAGTTATGTTGAGTTGTTGGGGAGGAGGTACCAGGGGATGGAGTTATGTTGAGTTGTCGGGGAGGTAGTACCAGGGGATGGAGTTATGTTGAGTTGTCGGGGAGGAGGTACCAGGGGATGGAGTTATGTTGAGTTGTCGGGGAGGTAGTACCAGGGGATGGAGTTATGTTGAGTTGTCGGGGAGGAGGTACCAGGGGATGGAGTTATGTTGAGTTGTCGGGGAGGAGGTACCAGGGGATGGAGTTATGTTGAGTTGTCGGGGAGGTAGTGTCAGGGGATGGAGTTATGTTGAGTTGTCGGGGTGGTAGTACCAGGGGATGGAGTTATGTTGAGTTGTCGGGGAGGTAGTACCAGGGGATGGAGTTATGTTGAGTTGTCGGGGAGGAGGTACCAGGGGATGGAGTGTCTTTAAGTAAAAGCATCAGTATTTATTGATAGTGATGTCGGCTGATTGTCTGATGGGATTGAAAAAAAAACACCACCACTCAAAATTGATATGTACTTTTACATTTTTTTTGTTCATTGGTGTACAGAGGTGGGTCGCGGGCTCGGCCTCATTTGATATTTGTCGCGGGCTGATTTGATTTTAGTCGCGGGCTGATTTGATATTAGTCGCGGGCTGATTTGTTATTAGTCACGGGCTGATTTGATTTTAGTCGCGGCTGATTTGATTTTAGTCGCGAGCTGATTTGATATTAGTCGCGGGCTGATTTGATATTAGTCACGGGCTGATTTGATATTAGTCGCGGGCTGATTTGATATTAGTCGCGGGCTGATTTGATATTAGTCACGGGCTGATTTGATTTTAGTCGCGGGCTGATTTGATATTAGTCACGGGCTGATTTGATTTTAGTCGCGGGCTGATTTGATATTAGTCGCGGGCTGATTTGATATTAGTCGCGGTCTGATTTGATATTAGTCGCGGTCTGATTTGATATTAGTCGCGGGCTGATTTGATATTAGTCGCGGGCTGATTTGATTTAAGTCGCGGGCTGATTTGATATTATTCGCGGGTTGATTTGATTTGGGTGGCCAATAAATTTAATACATGCTATGAATGTATAAATCTCATTTTAGATTCCAATGTTGTTTCTTTATAGGTGGGGGGGCTGTATAGTGGGTCACTAATCGCAACGGTTTGAGAGTCATGCTCTTGTGACTTGGCTCACACACACACACACACACACACACTTATACAGACACAAATACACAAAGACACATACACACACATAGACAACGACACATACAAACAGACAGACACACAGAAACACACAAACACATGCATACACAGTGAGACACACACAGTGAGACACACACAGTGAGACACACACAAAGACATAAAAACATAAAAACCTGGACACATACAGACACACAACATAGACACACTAAAACATTAAACATACACACAGACAGATAAAACACACATAAATAGACAATACAGACACACACACGCAACACAGACACAAACACATACAGACTGACACACACCGACACGTAAACTAGCTATCTTGTCAAACACATACATACACACTAACACATACACACCAACACATACATACACACTAACACATACAGACTAACACACAGTCACTAACATATACAGACTGACACATGCAGACTGACAAACAGACACAGTCATTTGAACACACACTAACAAAAAGATTTACAACCACGTTATTTCTCACACACACACAACGCATACACAACACACACCTCCCCTATGTACACACCTCCACTATGTACACACCTCCCCTATGTACACACCTCCCCTATGTACACACCTCCCTTATGTACACACCTCCACTATGTACACACCTCCCCTATGCACACATCCTTTACTTCAACAAAACACATTTTGTCATGAAGATAGCCTACAAATAATTTATTAGCTCCGTCTCAAACTGATTGTCTGTGCAACTTGATCTCTGTTCACTTCCAGCGGTCGATAGATCAATAGCCATCGATTGGCCCGGATATAAATATCAATCATGTCATTGAAGGCAGAGTTCTGCTGAATGGGGGATGGTTATTGTCAAGTCCTGAATAATAAATGTTTGTGTGTGAGGAACATTGTGTAGGTTCATTGTAGAGAATGAAGTTCACAATGGGGCTTTGTGTTTGATAGATCCCGTGGTCCACAAATGACTGACTGCCGGGTTGGAGAATCGAAGATACGATTCCGGATGCAATTTTCTGCCAGTAGGACAATGAAGTTTTAATTAATGGCAGGTTGTTTTATTTGTAAATTATTTGACAATTTTGGTGAATTTTTGAGTGATAAATAGAATAAGAAGGGAGTTCGCAATGAAATGAAAAAAATACAAGCCAGGTTTTGCATTGATGAAATTTAATGATTCTCCCCCCCCCCCAAATCTCTGTATGAATCTTTTTCATCTTTTGATCCCCAATTGCAATTGCAATTATCGTGATAAAATGTATTGACAAATATCGTGACTAACTGTATGGATAAATATCGTGGCAATTATTAGTATTGCATTTGGCCACATGTCACAATCAATTGCAATTCTTTGACAGATGATAATGTGTGATTGGAAAAGGATCCAGAAAACAATATAGATGTATTAGATGTTGTAATATGAACATGGTTTATTGTGTGGTGTCTCATACATACCTGACCACATTATTGTCTTAAGGTGTGACGAACAAGCTTCATGTTATTGTAGACGTCAGGGATGGTATTGCACGACAGAAAATTTTCTCGGCTCACATAAATTTTTTGTTTATAAATGCACCGTATAAAAACTTAAAGTTTATCACGCTCAAAAAAATTCATTTCAATTTCATTTCATCCTGACACTGTGAAAAAAATCTTTTGACTAACTCTCTGATCTCCATTGTTTCTCATTACTTCGGCTAACAAAGGCCGCAGCTTTCTGGGGATTCAATGACGACATCGCTAATTGAATGGCATTTGATCCCCGCCACTTGGTAATACCATGATATAGCCGATTGCTGGCCAGTTTGAGGAGAATCCGATTACAAAAGAATCAGCGCTACGTGAAAACTAAAAAAATATAGGCCTATAGATTTGTTTGTATAACTGGTAACTGGTGTCATGTGACTTGTTTGTATCACTACCTGGTTAGAGGCTAAAATATCTTTTTGTAATGAAAAGATTTGTTTCTCAGGGAAATTAAACTTCCACAGGTTAATATTTAAATGCCTCTCTCTCTATCTCAAACACACACACACACACACACACACACACACATACACACACACACACAGACACACTTTCTGTTATTCTGTAGGTCATAGGTCATTCCTGACATCTCTTACACAAACTTGGAACGCATCAGTGTTAATTAATAAGATTAACTTATATATTTTTAGCTATCAGGTGATTAACTTTTATAATTTTAGCTGTCAGGTGATTAGCTTTTATAATTTTAGCTGTCAGGTGATTAGCTTTTATAATTTTAGCTGTCAGGTGATTAACTTTTATAATTTTAGCTGTCAGGTGATTAACTTTTATAATTTTAGCTGTCAGGTGATTAGCTTTTATAATTTTAGCTGTCAGGTGATTAACTTTTATAATTTTAGCTGTCAGGTGATTAGCTTTTATAATTTTAGCTGTCAGGTGATTAACTTTTATAATTTTAGCTGTCAGGTGATTAACTTTTATAATTTTAGCTGTCATGTGATTAACTTTTATAATTTTAGCTGTCAGGTTTACAGAACAACACTTGATTAATGATGTCCATTTATACGCCCAACAGTATCAGATGAAATCTATTTAAACTGTATATATAAGTCTTTGTATCTGGTTTTTCATAAAATAAATTAGACTTAATTAATCTAACTGATACGGACAAAGAGATCAAATGAATTTAATCTAATCAAACTGGCTATTGATATGTTTAAAGTGATCTGTGTTTCCTATGATCAGACTGTAAATTCAAGTCTTTGTAAATGATTTTTTGTTTTGTCAATTCAGCGGAAATGACGTTGTAATGGTCAGTGGGGAAAGGTTATGTTGAAAGGGGGATTCAATCTATGGGTCAAGAGGCGAAACATTTTTAAAAAAATGTGAAAGATGTGCATTGTACACATTGTACACATTGTACGCATTGTACATATTGTACATATTTTCTGAACAAATGAGCAGTAAATTTATCGCTGGTGGAAAAAGACATTTTTGTCCCATTTCCAGATGCTCGTTAATCTATAATAGTTGACAATGCGTTACGAACTGACTGTGTCGCTGGGCCAGAGAGACGCCAGAGAGACGCCAGAGAGACGCTCATATGGATGGGCATACAAGGCAACCCCCGTGGGCCAGAGAGACGCTCCTATGGATGGGCATTCAAGGCAACCCCCGTGGGCCAGAGAGACGCTCCTATGGATGGGCATACAAGGCAACCCCCGAGGGCCCTCAGATCATAAGAGGCCCCTTCCAGTACTGAAGTGTATTAAATTATTTCTAAGTGGGCCCCCATCAGGTACTTGTGACTAGGGCCCGCACTATCTCTGAAGTTTCCGCTTAGGATCCCCCCCCCCCAAAGGCCTTAGAAGGGAATTGCTGCCCCCCCCCAACCCCCTTCATTAGTGAGTTGAGAAAAACAATTCTTATCGATACGCCTAATTTTTATAGAATTAAAAAACATCTACTACACATTAGGACCGTCGACACCGAACTAGCTTCGTGTCCGAGATAGCACTACTGTCTACTGGACTGTTCACAGCGTAACTAAAATACCTCCAGGCATAGAATAATATCTTGTCAAAGCATAAAGTCAAACTACGGTCAGGGAGTGGGGGGGGGGGTCAATAACTTAGTGGTGAACTTAGTTTGAGGACATGATCTTTTCTATGGTTGTGTGGAATGGTCAGTAGGATGGGACGTTCTTGTGGGTGGGGGTGTGGAATGGTCAGTTAGGATGGGACGTTCTTGTGGGTGGGGGTGTGGAATGGTCAGTTAGGATGGGACGTTCTTGTGGGTGGGGGTGTGGAATGGTCAGTTAGGATGGGACGTTCTTGTGGGTGGGGGTGTGGAATGGTCAGTTAGGATGGGACGTTCTTGTGGGTGGGGATGTGGAATGGTCAGTTAGGATGGGACGTTCTTGTGGGTGGGGGTGTGGAATGGTCAGTTAGGATGGGACGTTCTTGTGGGTGGGGGGTGTGGAATGGTCAGTTAGGATGGGACGTTCTTGTGGGTGGGGTGTGGAATGGTCAGTTAGGATGGGACGTTCTTGTGGGTGGGGGTGTGGAATGGTCAGTTAGGATGGGACGTTCTTGTGGGTGGGGGTGTGGAATGGTCAGTTAGGATGGGACGTTCTTGTGGGTGGGGGTGTGGAATGGTCAGTTAGGATGGGACGTTCTTGTGGGTGGGGGTGTGGAATGGTCAGTTAGGATGGGACGTTCTTGTGGGTGGGGGTGTGGAATGGTCAGTTAGGATGGGACGTTCTTGTGGGTGGGGGTGTGGAATGGTCAGTTAGGATGGGACGTTCTTGTGGGTGGGGGGTGTGGAATGGTCAGTTAGGATGGGACGTTCTTGTGGGTGGGGGTGTGGAATGGTCAGTTAGGATGGGACGTTCTTGTGGGTGGGGATGTGGAATGGTCAGTTAGGATGGGACGTTCTTGTGGGTGGGGGTGTGGAATGGTCAGTTAGGATGGGACGTTCTTGTGGGTGGGGGTGTGGAATGGTCAGTTAGGATGGGACGTTCTTGTGGGTGGGGGTGTGGAATGGTCAGTTAGGACGGGACGTTCTTGTGGGTGGGGGTGAATTTTACACGTCACAGTAAAACTGTTTTTTTCAAAGAGGAAGGCGGAAGGGCAGGAAGTTAACTAAAAAATTATTTGTACCGTCATGGGTCAGTCAGGGCTGGTTGGGGAAGGTTACAACTGGATTGATCAGGGTTGGTTGGGGAGGGTTATAACTGGATTGATCAGGGTTGGTTGGGGAGGGTTATAACTGGATTGATCAGGGTTGGTTGGGGAGGGTTATAACTGGATTGATCAGGGTTGGTTGGGGAGGGTTATAACTGGATTGATCAGGGTTGGTTGGGAGGGTTATAACAGGATTGATCAGGGTTAGTCAAGGTTGGTTGGGGAAGGAGCTAACTGGATTGATCAGGGTTAGTCTAGGTGGTTGGGGAAGGAGCTAACTGGATTGATCAGGGTTAGTCTAGGTGGTTGGGGAGGGAGCTAACTGGATTGATCAGGATTAGTCAAGGTGGTTGGGGAGAGTTATAACAGGATTGATCAGGGTTAGTCAAGGTGATTGGGGAGGGTTATAACTGGATTGATTAGGGCTAGTCAAGGTTTGTTGGGGAGGGTTATAACTGGATTGATCAGGGTTTGTTGGGGAGAGTTATAACTGGATTGATCAGGGCTGGCTGGGGGGGTTATAACTGGATTGATCAGGGTTAGTCTAGGTGGTTGGGGAGGGAACTAACTGGATTGATCAGGGTTGGTTGGGGAGGGTTATAACAGGATTGATCAGGGTTGGTTGGGGAGGGTTATAACAGGATTGATCAGGGTTGGTTGGGGAGGGTTATAACATGATTGATCAGGGTTAGCTGGGGAGGGTTATAACTGGATTGATCAGGGCTAGTCAAGGTTTGTTGGGGAGGGTTATAACTGGATTGATCAGGGTTAGTCAAGGTTTGTTGGGGAGGGTTATAACTGGATTGATCAGGGTTAGTCTAGGTGGTTGGGGAGGGAGCTAACTGGATTGATCAGGGTTGGTTGGGGAGGGTTATAACAGGATTGATCAGGGTTGGTTGGGGAGGGTTATAACAGGATTGATCAGGGTTGGTTGGGGAGGGTTATAACTGGATTGATCAGGGTTGGTTGGGGAGGGTTATAACTGGATTGATCAGGGTTGGTTGGGGAGGGTTATAACTGGATTGATCAGGGTTGGTTGGGGAGGGTTATAACTGGATTGATCAGGGTTGGTTGGGAGGGTTATAACAGGATTGATCAGGGTTAGTCAAGGTTGGTTGGGGAAGGAGCTAACTGGATTGATCAGGATTAGTCTAGGTGGTTGGGGAAGGAGCTAACTGGATTGATCAGGGTTAGTCTAGGTGGTTGGGGAGGGAGCTAACTGGATTGATCAGGATTAGTCAAGGTGGTTGGGGAGAGTTATAACAGGATTGATCAGGGTTAGTCAAGGTGATTGGGGAGGGTTACTAACTGGATTGATTAGGGACTAGTCAAGGTTTGTTGGGGGAGGGTTATAACTGGATTGATCAGGGTTTGTTGGGGAGAGTTATAACTGGATTGATCAGGGCTGGCTGGGGGGGTTATAACTGCATTGATCAGGGTTAGTCTAGGTGGTTGGGGAGGGAGCTAACTGGATTGATCAGGGTTGGTTGGGGAGGGTTATAACAGTGATCTGATCAGGGTTGGTTGGGGAGGTTATAACATGATTGATCAGGGTTAGCTGGGGAGGGTTATAACTGGATTGATCAGGGCTAGTCAAGGTTTGTTGGGGAGGGTTATAACTGGATTGATCAGGGTTAGTCAAGGTTTGTTGGGGAGGGTTATAACTGGATTGATCAGGGTTAGTCTAGGTGGTTGGGGAGGGAGCTAACTGGATTGATCAGGGTTGGTTGGGGAGGGTTATAACAGGATTGATCAGGGTTGGTTGGGGAGGGTTATAACAGGATTGATCAGGGTTGGTTGGGGAGGGTTATAACATGATTGATCAGGGTTGGCTGGGGAGGGTTATAACTGGATTGATCAGGGTTAGTCAAGGTTTGTTGGGGAGGGTTATAACTGGATTGATCAGGGTTTGTTGGGGAGAGTTATAACTGGATTGATCAGGGTTGGCTGGGGGGGTTATAACTGGATTGATCAGGGCTAGTCAAGGTTTGTTGGGGAAGGTTATAACTGGATTGATCAGGGTTAGTCAAGGTTTGTTGGGGAGGGTTATAACTGGATTGATCAGGGTTGGTTGGGGAGGGTTATAACAGGATTGATCAGGGTTGGTTGGGGAGGGTTATAACTTGATTGATCAGGGTTGGTTGGGGAGGGTTATAACTGGATTGATCAGGGTTGGTTGGGGAGGGTTATAACAGGATTGATCAGGGTTAGTCAAGGTTGGTTGGGGAGGGAGCTAACTGGATTGATCAGGGTTAGTCTAGGTGGTTGGGGAGGGAGCTAACTGGATTGATCAGGGTTAGTCAAGGTGGTTGGGGAGCATTATAACTGGATTGATCAGGGTTAGTCTAGGTGGTTGGGGAGGGAGCTAACTGGATTGATCAGGGTTAGTCAAGGTGGTTGGGGAGCATTATAACTGGATTGATCAGGGTTAGTCAAGGTGGTTGGGGAGGGAGCTAACTGGATTGATCAGGGTTAGTCAAGGTTGTTGGGGAGGGTTATAACTGGATTGATCAGGGCTAGTCAAGGTTTGTTGGGGAGGGTTATAACTAGATTGATCAGGGTTGATTGGGGAGGGTTATAACAGGGTTGGTTGGGGAGGGTTATAACAGGATTGATCAGGGTTGGCTGGGGGAGTTATAACTGGATTGATCAGGGTTGATTGGTGAGGGTTATAACAGGGTTGGTTGGGGAGGGTTATAACAGGATTGATCAGGGTTGGCTGGGGGAGTTATAACTGGATTGATCAGGGACGACATTGGAAAGTCAGGGTGGTTGGGTGGAGGCTGTTAACTGGAAATATTTTGAATATGTGTTTAGACTTACCGGGGAGGTTATAAGCGGTAATGCTTTACTGTTAGGATGATTAAAATGGTATAATTAATTGCTGATATTTCAATAGGTATAATTAACTGGAGATATTTCAATATGTATAATTAACTGGAGATATTTCAATAGGTATAATTAACTGGAGATATTTCAATAGGTATAATTAACTGGAGATATTTCAATAGGTATAATTAACTGGAGATATTTCAATAGGTATAATTAACTGGAGATATTTCAATAGGTATAATTAACTGGAGATATTTCAATAGGTATAATTAACTGGAGATATTTCAATAGGTATAATTAACTGGAGATATTTCAATAGGTATAATTAACTGGAGATATTTCAATAGGTATAATTAACTGGAGATGATCAACTTTAAATGGTAAACTTGTGGGATGATTTAATAGAGATGGTTGACCTGAGTTGATTGACTTAAAATGATTGAGACTATTGACCTGAGTTGATTGACTTAAAATGATTGAGACTATTGACCTGAGTTGATTGACTTAAAATGATTGAGACTATTGACCTGAGTTGATTGACTTAAAATGATTGAGACTATTGACCTGAGTTGATTGACTTAAAATGATTGAGACTATTGACCTGAGTTGATTGACTTAAAATGATTGAGACTATTGACCTGAGTTGATTGACTTAAAATGATTGAGACTATTGACCTGAGTTGATTGACTTAAAATGATTGAGACTATTGACCTGGGTTGATTGACTTAAAATGATTGAGACTATTGACCTGAGTTGATTGACTTAAAATGATTGAGACTATTGACCTGAGTTGATTGACTTAAAATGATTGAGACTATTGACCTGAGTTGATTGACTTAAAATGATTGAGACTATTGACTGTTTACTTGAGATAGTTAACTTGAACTGATCAAGCGGAGAAAACTAACTTAATATGATTAATTGTATATAATTAACTGAATTGGATTCGCTTAATATGATTAATATGAATAACTTAATATGATTAATTGAATATGATTAACTGAATACGATTAGCTTAATATGATTAATTTAATATGATAGACCTCTTGTTATACAAATCCACTAACGTAGATTGATTCTACATTTGTTTTATAATTAAATAATTTCCATTCTAAAGAAATTCTTTACATTGAGTTACATTTGACGAACCACTAACAAACTTTTATGAAGAAAGTTACTTCATTGTATCTACATTTTTTTTCGTTATATCTTCAACAATAAAACCAGAAGCGTTAAATACTGAAATATTCCCACAATCTAGCTGATTCTAGCTAGTAAAATGATTTATTTTGTAATGAGATCAAAAACATAAGTTGTTTAAATTTGTCAAATTGTTTTTTTTATTATTATTTAAATTTACGTTGAAAAGAAAAACATATTTAAATGAATCCCCATTTTTATGAAGAAAATCTAAAAAGACTCTTAACGACTTGGGGGGGGGGGGGGAATAAGCTCAAAATATTATTTTGTATTGCATGAACACCTCTGGCGGGATATGACACACTTTTATTTTACACCGGAAAAATATTTTGCCAGCAAGCCGCTCGCGTCTGCTTTATAACATGGGTCTGATCTAAGGGCGATAAATCTTTACAAGGGGAGAGTAATTGGAACTTAATAAAAATAAAACCAAGGACAGTGAACATTGTACAGTTTTTTTTTATCATAAAAATGAGTGGGAGTCGGCGGAATGGTGGGGACGAATGGTGGGGGAGGGGCACATGCAGGAAGGAAAATGTGTTTGTGTTGGAGGTGGGGTCGGTCGGTAGGGTGTAAATGATTCAAGAGGCATGGAAACAAAAACCATCCCGATGTTATAAACAATGACCGGAAACACAGCTTCCAACTTTAGGTTTTGTTGTGCTATTTTTCTTCCCCCCAAATAACGGAAATTACTATTAGTGAAAAATTATTGATTTGAACTGCTGACTATTGTGATAATGTATGGGTCGTTGATCGAAAATTGCAAGAATAAAATTTAAAGGGGTAAATTTAATATTCCCCGCTATTCCCCTTATTAAAAGCTATTAGACAGTTGTTTAAAAAAAATATTTATTTCATCAATAGTGTCCAATCCAATAATAAAACTAATATAAAAAATATAAACACATTTAATCGTCAGGCAGCACACAGGGGAATAACTCCCATTAGTAAACAGAGCTAAAATGGACTTGCAGGTGTCCACGGGAAAAATGGAATAAATGGGTCAATCTTAGGTCAGTCTGAGGTCAGATTAGTGTAGAGTATAGTAGAGATAGAGAAGTGTGCTGGTCAGACGTAGTTCGGACGTCGAAACAAAATGAACCTGCACGATAGTTTGAAACTGTATAAATACATGTTAGGCCAGGTATAAATGCATGTTAGGCCAAGTATAAATACATTTTAGGGAACGGGGCGGATTTAGGGGAGCGGGGCACCCCCCCCCCCGTTATCTCAAGTTTAGGTAATACATCATTAAATTATCGAAATATTTTTTTGTTCTAAGACCAATTTTCAACAATGAAAAATAACATTTCATTTTTGCCCCCCCCCCCGTCAAAGTTGTCTAGATCCGCCCCTGTTAGGAAACTATATAAATACATGTTAGGCCAAGTATAAATACATGTTAGGCCAAGTATAAATACATGTTAGGCCAAGTATAAATACATGTTAGGCCAAGTATTATTACATGTTAGGCCAAGTATAAATACATGTTAGGCCAAGTATAAATACATGTTAGGCCAAGTATTATTACATGTTAGGCCAAGTATAAATACATGTTAGGCCAAGTATAAATACATGTTGTTAGGAAATATTTCGATGAAGCTCAGTTGCTATTAAATCTAACTCCCTTGTAATATTGACACAATACGAAGTCTCAATGTAAAATTTTTGTCGTAGTCTCAATGTAAAATTTTGTGTGGGAAGAAAATGGGTGGTGGTGGGAGTGAAATCGTTCAATGAATGGCGACATGTGACGTTATCCAGTCCAATATTGTCAATCTCTTCAGCTGACTTACAACAATAAAATAGGTTATGAAAATCTTTAAGCTAGTGCGGTCAGATTGAACTCTGTAGAAGGTCTTCGTGTGGAAGAAATGTAACTTTGTTATACATTCAGTGCCGTTCTTAGGTTTTGTGAGAACTAGGCTAAGTTACTAAAGTGAAGGCTATAGAAAAATTCTGTTAATGCCACCCTTTGTATATTTTGGGTACCTTATAATATTGAAAGTGGGCTGCTCTGAATCCGGAAGCAGATCATGGAAGAGTCCCTTGATTGTGCACCAACGTTTGTTGTGCTAGCCGTGGGAAACTCTCTAGATTGTGCACCAACGTTTGTTGTGCTAGCCGTGGGAAACTCTCTTGATTTGCACCAACGTTTGTTGTGCTAGACGTGGGAAACTCTCTAGATTGTGCACCAACGTTTGTTGTGCTAGCCGTGGGAAACTCTCTTGATTGTGCACCAACGTTTGTTGTGCTAGCCGTGGGAAACTCTCTTGATTGTGCACCAACGTTTGTTGTGCTAGACGTGGGAAACTCTCTTGATTGTGCACCAACGTTTGTTGTTCTAGACGTGGAAACTCTCTTGATTGTGCACCAACGTTTGTTGTGCTAGCCGTGGGAAACTCTCTTGATTGTGCACCAACGTTTGTTGTGCTAGCCGTGGGAAACTCTCTTGATTGTGCACCAACGTTTGTTGTGCTAGACGTGGGAAACTCTTTTGATTCGAACGGTCATCTCAGGTCATGAGCGGCGCGACTGGTCATTCAAATTGTATTCTGTTAGTTTGATTCGACAGACCACGTGACTCCTCTGAAGAAACTGGACGCACGATTCCTTCTGGCGGTAACCAACATGTACGGTTAGTATTTTCTGATTCCCCCCCCCCCCTAATTATTTATGTGGTGTGATGATAAACTGAATGTTACTAGGTTATTGTTAGTGTGATTGTAAACTGAATGTTACGAGGTTATCGTCCATATCTTCCAGTAAACATAGATAGGGACTTAAAACTAGAAATCTTAGCTGTCCGGGCTGTGTCCACATTTAACAGGAGGGTGTGGGAGCTAGTCAGCGGCCGAGTCTGTCTGTCATGACTGGGATTTAAACAGTTTGTCTCACAGCGCCCATCATTGACACAAAGCAACCAAATAAAGGAAATACAGTCGATTCCGCTTAATTGGGACACATCGGGACCGAGGCTTTTTGTCCCGATTAAGCGGCTGTCCCAATTAAGCGGAATCCACTGTATATGTTTATTTAATAGACTCCGCCCTATACCTATAATAAAGAGCTGGCTAATCACATCAGGAAGATTAGGTATAGCGAATAGGATCAGCAATATTGTAATAATATAGAGCTACTAGCTGATACGACCTACATTATAAAACGTCGCTAACACAGTCCTACTGGTAATTTATAAACAGATTAATAATAAAATTTGAAATTTATTTTTATGTGCAAGCTGTGCCAGTTACTTAAAATTATATGTGGAATGTGTAACTGACCCGTTTACGCTTGTAATGAAAACTTCTCACTATGAATTACACAAATGCCATAAATAATTACTATAAAATTCTTACATTTGCCGAACATATTTAAATGTATAATCATTTTGTTTTCTAAACTTATAACGTAGGCCTACTTCTAGCATCCTATTACAAAACAAACCTGACACAAATAATTGAAACAATTTTATTTATGTTTTTGGCATAAATCTATTTTATTCGGGAACTAAATTCACTTTTATGACGGACAAATAATAATATTCTATTTTTATTTTTTATCTTTTCTTTCGCTTACTTCTTTATTGCAAAAAAATAAATAAATGAAATTACTTCCCCTTAAAATTGTAAATCTTGCTGTGAAGCTCTTTACGACGCAAAGACATGAACAACTTCTATAAGCAACACATTTGGCCAGATTTTTCTAACACAGCATGACTACTCAACTTTCTTCTTGTAAATCGCTAGTGTAAAATTATGATTCATTAACAATCACTTGATTGACATTTCACTTCAGAACCGTGTCTGTGCCCACATGACTGAATGATGTGTACAGTTTATTACACTGGAAGAGACATAAACACAAATCAACAACTCTCAACGCTTTCACAATGTTACATAAAAGTTTGAGAACAACTGGCTTAGCTTATTAAACATTGCAGCTGGGAATTCCCAAATGGCATATCAATCTAAAATTAAAACGACTTGGGGCTCCACGCCGAGATACACAATGTTCATTGTTCGTATATCATGTAAGGCAAAGTTTGGTCATATATCATGTAAGGTAGTGTTCGTTGGTTATATATCATGTAAGATAATGTTCATTGGTTATATATCATGTAGGACAGCCCTGATCTGTTGGGTTTAAATGAGCCACAGTATGAAGTGGGTAGATCGACTCCACACCGCCCCCCCCTTCTTTAATTAATTGTAGAATGAACTCATTCATTCTAGACAGGTCAGCTCTGTTGGTGTTACCTCCCTTCCCTTCCCTTCACCGTCCAGAACACAACGACTCTCATTTCGTTTACGAATATGCCAAACCGGGGGGGGGGGGGATGTTTGGATCCGTCTCAGAAGAATGAATTCGCGTCATAACATTTCGCAACAACATCTCCGCCTCTTACTTGGCTCCTCCCTTCTCTGGTAGAAGAGCTTCTGACTTGAGGCTTCAGCCTCTAGTCATCTCGACAAAGACGTCTACATCTTCACTGTGTTATAATATTAAGGTGGGAACATAAAACTACTGTAGATTGAGTATGAAATAATCATATTGATACAATCATAATGGTACAATCATAATGAAACAATCCTAATGAAACAATTCTTATGTCAATCTAGCTTCACGAAATGTTAACTCTAAATTCATGAAATGTCGCCTCCAACTTCATGAAATGTCAACTTAAGCTTCAAGAGTTGTCCACTCTAACTTCATGAAAGATTCGCATTGTCAACTGGTGGGGGTCAAAGAATCGATCCGAATCACACCTGCTCCAAGTGTTAATTTAACAAAGAAAAAAAAAAGATTCAGTTTTGATGGATGAGGAGTCGAAGCTTCACGAAGCCTCATAGCGAATTAGCGATATCTATATATATCAGGTGATTATTTTGTCACCCCCTCCAACTATTTCATCTAAGGTGTGCGCGTGTGAGCGCAATACTGACCGGGCACACACACACACACACACACACACACACACACACAAACACACACACACAAACAAACACATACGCAGATGTCCAAACAGAGCACACTCCTATTTCGTCTATTTAAGTCTAGTAGGCCTGTGTATCTAGTAGGCCTGTGTATCTAGTAGGCCCAATGTATCTAGTAGGCCTGTGTATCTAGTAGGCCTGTGTATCTAGTAGGCCTGTGTATCTAGTAGGCCTGTGTATCTAGTAGGCCTGTGTATCTAGTAGGCCTGTGTATCTAGTATCTAGTAGGCCTGTGTATCTAGTAGGCCTTTGTATCTAGTAGGCCTGTGTATCTAGTAGGCCTGAGTATCTAGTGTCTAGTAGGCCTGTGTATCTAGTAGGCCTGTGCATCTAGTAGGCCTGTGTATCTAGTAGGCCTGTGTATCTAGTATCTAGTAGGCCTGTGTATCTAGTAGGCTTGTGTATCTAGTAGGTCTGTGTATCTAGTATCTAGTAGGCCTGTGTATCTAGTAGGCCTGTGTATCTAGTAGGCCTGTGTATCTAGTAGGCCTGTGTATCTAGTATCTAGTAGGCCTGTGTATCTAGTAGGCCTGTGTATCTAGAATCTAGTAGGCCCAATGTATCTAGTAGGCCTGTGTATCTAGTAGGCCTGTGTATCTAGTAGGCCTGTGTATCTAGTAGGCCTGTGTATCTAGTAGGCCCAATATATCTAGTAGGCATAATGTATCTAGTAGGCCTGTGTATCTAGTAGGCCCAATGTATCTAGTAGGCCCAATGTATCTAGTAGGCCTGTGTATCTAGTAGGCCTAATGTATCTAGTATCTAGTAGGCCTGTGTATCTAGTAGGCCTGTGTATCTAGTAGGCCTGTGTATCTAGTAGGCCTGTGTATATAGTAGGCCTGTGTATCTAGTAGGTCTGTGTATCTAGTAGGCCTGTGTATCTAGTAGGCCTGTGTACGACTATGCAGCCAACTACAGATAACATTTCCTTCCCATTCTACACACACAGTCAATATCTTTTGTCGCGAGGTAAATTAGAGGGCCCAGTGATCCCCTCTGGCCCTGTCCGTAGTATCAGGTTATGTTTACAGACGTGAGCTGAGATGTGTGACGTACAATTGTCACGTGACATTAGTCCATTTAGGTAGCAGTAAGTCAGAATCAAGGACTCGACAATTGATTAGTAATTAAACTGAATGGTAAGGACCTTCGTTGTCTGTAAAGTGGCTTAAGATCTATCTATCTATCTATCTATCTATCTATCTATCTATCTATCTATCTATCTATCTATCTATCTATCTATCTATCTATCTATCTATCTATCTATCTATCTATCTATCTATCTATCTATCTATCTATCTATCTATCTATCTATCTATCTATCTATCTATCTATCTATCTATCTATCTATCTATCTATCTATCTATCTATCTATCTATCTATCTATCTATCTATCTATCTATCTATCTATCTATCTATCTATCTATCTATCTATCTATCTATCTATCTATCTATCTATCTATCTATCTATCTATCTATCTATCTATCTATCTATCTATCTCGATGTCAGTCTCTCCTTATCTGTCAATCGTTCTTTCAATGTACATATATATTCGTCGATTTATCTGCAAAAATATCTATCCATATATTCGATCTGTCTATGCCTATATAGGTAACTCAGTTACAAAGAAGGCAGCCATGATTTTAGTTTCGCACCAGTGTACCGAACTCCACGCATTGCACGTCAATAGCCGACATTTCATCTCGTGTCCCGGGGACGGGAAACATGAAACTTTGCGTCATAATGATTTGAATCAGTTTAGAAGACGAAATAGCGAATGAATCAACGCTGAAAACCATCGCCCTAGTAACTGTCACCCCTCTTCTCCCTACCCCCCCACCCACTTATTTTAATATGACCGGCATTGATATTCATTGGTGACAGCTTGTCTTACTATAAATAATAGCCTCGTTTGATTGGTTATTTTAAATTTCACAATATTTCATTCACAGCTTTGATCTGAACCTAAAAATAGTTTTCTAGAGAGATGAAAGTAGAAATGTTGACATTGAAAGTTATATTCTACTGGCATAAATTGAAACGTCATTGATTTTCTTTTCGTCTAATTGGTCTTAGTGATAGTGAATATTTGTTTTCGGTCATCTCTCAATTTATATGTTAACTTCGGTTCATTGCTTTTTCTTAGTTTGAGATTCATACCAGGCATGTTGGTGTGATCATTGTTTCTTGTATAACTTGTTTTAGAAGGTATGAACTATAACATTGATTTCGTTTTCTCACGCGCACATATGTAGGTTATATGTTGAAAGGTATGTACTGATGAATGATATGCATTTATACCATGTACTGATGAATGATATGCATTTATACCATGAACATTTCTCTAATATGCATATATATATATATATATATATATATGTATATATATATATATATATATATATATATATATATTCACATGTGTGAAAAAATATGATAATCATTAAACTAGGTAGGGCGCTAGGAAGGCGTTAGTCTTGTTGAAAGTCTCCACATCAATATTCACTTATTCTCCCTTTTGCTTGTATAATACCCCCCCCCCCACCATAAAGAACTTCACAATTGTTGGGTAAAGGTATTTAGCGCTTACCCGAAACCTTTTGTGTCCATCAGAAAGAGTTAATAGCTGCTTGTATTACATCAGTTCTTGTCTTGATAGCTGCTTGTATTACATCAGTTCTAGTATTGATAGCTGCTTGTATTACATCAGTTCTTGCATTGTTTGGGATTTATAAAAGTTTATATTTTGTTGAATGGAACGTTTGAACAAATTCATACGCTTAAATGTCATGACATTTGTATTCAGAGAAATTGAATATTCAGTCTACGTATATATGAATCCAAAACATTCTTACCCAATACAAAGTGATATATACAATAAAATTGAAGGGAATATTTCTTTTCGGAATATCATCTTTACGGAATATCATCTGTACGGAATATCATCTTTACCATTGTCGGGAAAAAAAGATAGTCGCTAATGGATGTCTGTCTTCCGTCATGGTGTTCAGTTTCAAATATATTTTAAAAGCTGTTTATTTTCCGGTCCATTGTTTGCCTGTAAAATATCTGCCATTCTATCTGCCGTATATTCATTAAGATCTATCGCCTCATTCGACAGTAGATCGGCTAAAATGTGTTTTTTAAACTGATGTAAGGGGTTTCATTTGGGTGGGCGACTGTGTTGGCGGTGTTGGCCGAAATAGATTCAGAATTGTTGTTTTTGAAAGTTTTCAAATTTATACATTTTTTTATATATGGAATTGATAACATTGTTGACGTGGTATTATTAATGTATTATTAATGTATCTATTCCTACAAGTATAAATATTTGCCAAACATACAATTCCTTTTATGACGTAAATGTTTCAAAGAAGAATAATTTATACATGGAGCACTATTTTAACACTTCACCGACATTTATTTTCTCTATGTACCGTTTTTTATTGCTGTGTTTTTGTTTGTCAGCGTTTTGTTTGTTAGCGTGTGTTTTTGTTTGTTAGCGTGTGTTTTTGTTTGTCAGCGTGTGTTTTTGTTTGTTAGCGTGTGTTTTTGTTTGATAGCATGTGTTTTTGTTTGTTAGCGTGTGTTTTTGTTTGTTAGCGTTTTTGTTTGTTAGCGTGTGTTTTTGTTTGTTAGCGCGCTTTCGTTTGTTAGCGTGTGTTTTTGTTTGTTAGCGTGTGTTTTATATTTGGTAATTTGTCTCCCGGTTTGTTAATGTGTTTTTTGTGTTTGTTAATTCCTAAAGTTTTTTTTATGAAAAAACAAAACAACTCGTGTACATGGCTCGCCCTAGACAGAATCCCTAGTGACCGATACATTGAGCCGAACCCTAGACAGAATCCCTAGTGACCGATACATTGAGCCGAACCCTAAACAGAATCCCTAGTGACCGATACATTGAGCCGAACCCTAAACAGAATCCCTAGTGACCGATACATTGAGCCGAACCCTAAACAGAATCCCTAGTGACCGATACATTGAGCCGAACCCTAAACAGAATCCCTAGTGACCGATACATTGAGCCGAACCCTAAACAGAATCCCTAGTGACCGATACATTGAGCCGAACCCTAAACAGAATCCCTAGTGACCGATACATTGAGCCGAACCCTAAACAGAATCCCTAGTGACCGATACATTGAGCCGAACCCTAAACAGAATCCCTAGTGACCGATACATTGAGCCGAACCCTAGACAGAATCCCTAGTGACCGATACATTGAGCCGAACCCTAGACAGAATCCCTAGTGACCGATACATTGAGCCGAACCCCTAAACAGAATCCCTAGTGACCGATACATTGAGCCGAACCCTAGACAGAATCCCTAGTGACCGATACATTGAGCCGAACCCTAAACAGAATCCCTAGCGACCGATACATTGAGCCGAACCCTAGACAGAATCCCTAGCGACCGATACATTGAGCCGAACCCTAAACAGAATCCCTAGTGACCGATACATTGAGCCGAACCCTAGACAGAATCCCTAGTGACCGATACATTGAGCCGAACCCTAGACAGAATCCCTAGTGACCGATACATTGAGCCGAACCCTAGACAGAATCCCTAGTGACCGATACATTGAGCCGAACCCTAGACAGAATCCCTAGTGACCGATACATTGAGCCGAACCCTAGACAGAATCCCTAGTGACCGATACATTGAGCCGAACCCTAGACAGAATCCCTAGTGACCGATACATTGAGCCGAACCCTAGACAGAATCCCTAGTGACCGATACATTGAGCCGATCCCTAGACAGAATCCCTAGTGACCGATACATTGAGCCGAACCCTAGACAGAATCCCTAGTGACCGATACATTGAGCCGAACCCTAGACAGAATCCCTAGTGACCGATACATTGAGCCGAACCCTAAACAGAATCCCTAGTGACCGATACATTGAGCCGAACCCTAGACAGAATCCCTAGTGACCGATACATTGAGCCGAACCCTAGACAGAATCCCTAGTGACCGATACATTGAGCCGAACCCTAGACAGAATCCCTAGTGACCGATACATTGAGCCGAACCATAGACAGAATCCCTAGTGACCGATACATTGAGCCGAACCCTAGACAGAATCCCTAGTGACCGATACATTGAGCCGAACCCTAGACAGAATCCCTAGTGACCGATACATTGAGCCGAACCCTAGACAGAATCCCTAGTGACCGATACATTGAGCCGAACCCTAGACAGAATCCCTAGTGACCGATACATTGAGCCGAACCCTAGACAGAATCCCTAGTGACCGATACATTGAGCCGAACCCTAGACAGAATCCCTAGTGACCGATACATTGAGCCGAACCCTAGACAGAATCCCTAGTGACCGATACATTGAGCCGAACCCTAGACAGAATCCCTAGTGACCGATACATTGAGCCGAACCCTAGACAGAATCCCTAGTGACCGATACATTGAGCCGAACCCTAGACAGAATCCCTAGTGACCGATACATTGAGCCGAACCCTAGACAGAATCCCTAGTGACCGATACATTGAGCCGAACCCTAGACAGAATCCCTAGTGACCGATACATTGAGCCGAACCCTAGACAGAATCCCTAGTGACCGATACATTGAGCCGAACCCTAGACAGAATCCCTAGTGACCGATACATTGAGCCGAACCCTAGACAGAATCCCTAGTGACCGATACATTGAGCCGAACCCTAGACAGAATCCCTAGTGACCGATACATTGAGCCGAACCCTAGACAGAATCCCTAGTGACGTGACAGATACATTGAGCCGAACCCTAGACAGAATACCTTGTGACCGATACATTGAGCCGAACCCTAGACAGAATCCCTAGTGACCGATACATTGAGCCGAACCCTAGACAGAATACCTTGTGACCGATACATTGAGCCGAACCCTAGACAGAATCCCTAGTGACCGATACATTGAGCCGAACCCTAGACAGAATACCTTGTGACCGATACATTGAGCCGAACCCTAAACAGAATCCCTAGTGACCGATACATTGAGCCGAACCCTACGTGTGACCGCTGACTGCACATAGAGATATACTTGTTTATCTTAATGTTGGCCATTACCTTACCAATTGAGACTCTGCAGTGATTATATTACAAGATATACATGGATAGTATTATAGTACGTGATATAGCTAGAGAGTATTATATTACAAGATATAGCGGGATAGAATTATAGTACGTGATATAGCTAGAGAGTATTATATCACAAGATATAGCTGGATAGAGTTATAGTACAAGATATAACTGGATAGTATTATATTACAAGATATAGCTGGATAGTATTATATTACAAGATATAGCTGGATAGTATTATAGTACAAGATATAACTGGATAGTATTATAGTACAAGATATAACTGGATAGTATTATAGTACAAGATATAGCTGGATAGTATTATAGTACAAGATATAGCTGGATAGTATTATAGTACGTGATATAGCTGGATAGTATTATAGTACAAGATATAGCTGGATGGTATTATAGTACGTGATATAGCTGGATAGTATTATAGTACAAGATATAGCTGGATAGTATTATAGTACGTGATATAGCTGGATAGTATTATAGTACGTGATATAGCTGGATAGTATTATAGTACGTGATATAGCTGGATAGTATTATAGTACAAGATATAGCTGGATGGTATTATAGTACGTGATATAGCTAGAGAGTATTATATTACAAGATATAGCTGGATAGTATTATAGTACAAGATATAGCTGGATAGTATTATAGTACGTGATATAGCTGGATAGTATTATAGTACAAGATATAGCTGGATGGTATTATAGTACGTGATATAGCTGGATAGTATTATAGTACAAGATATAGCTGGATAGTATTATAGTACGTGATATAGCTGGATAGTATTATAGTACGTGATATAGCTGGATAGTATTATAGTACGTGATATAGCTGGATAGTATTATAGTACAAGATATAGCTGGATGGTATTATATTACAAGATATAGCTGGATAGTATTATATTACAAGATATAGCTGGATAGTATTATATTACAAGATATAGCTGGATGGTATTATAGTACGTGATATAGCTAGAGAGTATTATATCACAAGATATAGCTGGATATTATTATAGTACAAGATATAGCTAGAGAGTATTATAGTACAAGATATAGCTGGATAGAATTATAGTACAAGATATAGCTGGATAGTATTTCGGGAATCAAACTGAAAGTCTATAGAGAGAGAGAGAGAGAAGAAACATTGAGATTAAGTACTAAAATCATATAAGCTCATTCTATTCAGAAAATAAACACGAATCAACACACACACACACACACACACACACACACACACACACACACACACTAACAATTACATACAGTAACTAAAATACACTAACACATGCTTACAGTAAAAATCATAAATTAACACATACTTAACGTTACAAACACACACTAATACATACTTACAGTAACAAACGCACATGAACACATACTTAACGTAACAAACGCACACTAACACATACTTAACGTAACAAACGCACACTAACACATACTTAACGTAACAAACGCACACTAACACATACTTACAGTAACAAACGCACACTAACACATACTTACAGTAACAAACGCACACTAACACATACTTAACGTAACAAACGCACACTAACACATACTTACAGTAACAAACGCACACTAACACATACTTAACGTAACAAACGCACACTAACACATACTTACAGTAACAAACGCACACTAACACATACTTACAGTAACAAACGCACACTAACACATACTTAACGTAACAAACGCACACTAACACATACTTACAGTAACAAACGCTCACTAACACATACTTACAGTAACAAACGCACACTAACACATACTTACAGTAACAAACGCACACTAACACATACTTACAGTAACAAACGCACACTAACACATACTTAACGTAACAAACGCACACTAACACATACTTACAGTAACAAACGCACACCAACACATACTTACAGTAACAAACGCACACTAACACATTCTTAACGTAACAAACACACACTAACACATACTTACATTAACAAACGCACACTAACACATACTTACAGTAACAAACGCACACTAACACATACTTACATTAACAAACGCACACTAACACATACTTAACGTAACAAACGCACACTAACACATACTTACAGTAACAAACGCACACTAACACATACTTAATGTAACAAACGCACACTAACACATACTTACAGTAACAAACACACACTAACACATACTTACAGTAACAAACGCACACTAACACATACTTACAGTAACAAACGCACACTAACACATACTTACAGTAACAAACGCACACTAACACATACTTACACTAACAAACGCACACTAACACATACTTACAGTAACAAACGCACACTAACACATACTTACAGTAACAAACACACACTAACACATACTTACAGTAACAAACGCACACTAACACATACTTACAGTAACAAACGCACACTAACACATACTTACAGTAACAAACGCACACTAACACATACTTACAGTAACAAACGCACACTAACACATACTTACAGTAACAAACACACACTAACACATACTTAACGTAACAAACGCACACTAACACATACTTACAGAAATAAACACAAACTAATACATACACATAAAACCGTCAGACACAATCAAACAAACACCTAAATAGAGCAAACAAATACACATACAACGCTCAGACACATAAAAACAAATACACAAAAAGAGCAGACACATAAAATAAACACATAAAACTGGCATAACACAAATAAACTCATAACGGGCAAAACACAATTAAATAAATACATAAAAAGAGCAAACACATACACATGCATCTCTCTGACACAACATTTAAACACATAAAAATGGCAGAAACAATCAAATAAACACACAAAAGGGCAGACACAATCAAACATATAATACAATCAAGTACAAACTATTTTAAAAACTGACAGAAATATTGTTGAAATTCTTCACTGGTTAAAGGTCCGCTAAATTTTATAACGGTACAGCGGTCCACTCAATTATTCAGGTGAAGAACTTGTCTTAAGGAGGAATTCGCTCACGTTCGTTGAAATTTAAAATGGCTCTTTTACTTGGCATGAAATTGCACCCTTCCATGTTTGTTAAATTAAAGAACATTATAGACTTCAAACTCGATTAAGCTGCTAGCTTACGTGTGTTTCATTAGAATCATGTATTTCAGTGAGTACGTGTGTTTCATTAGAATCATGTATTTCAGTGAGTACTTGTGTTTCATTAGAATCATGTATTTCAGTGAGTACGTGTGTTTCATTAGAATCATGTATTTCAGAGCTTTAAATAAATGGAATTGGGAAGTGTGTGTGTGTGTGTGTGTGAGAGAGAGAGAGAGAGAGAGAGTGTGTGTGTGGGGGGGGGACGACGACAACGAATCAGAATAAAAACTAAAAATAGTTGTGAGTGTTATGTTACAGAATGGAAACATTATAAACAAACCCATGGAAACATTATAAACAAACCCATGGAAACATTATAAACAAACCCATGGAAACATTATAAACAAACCCATGGAAACATTATAAACAAACCCATGGAAACATTATAAACAAACCCATGGAAACATTATAAACAAACCCATGGAAACATTATAAGCAAACCCATGGAAACATTATAAACAAACCCATGGAAACATTATAAACAAACCCATGGAAACATTATAAACAAACACATGGAAACATTATAAACAAACCCATGGAAACATTGTAAACAAACACATGGAAACATTATAAACAAACCCATGGAAACATTGTAAACAAACACATGGAAACATTATAAACAAACCCATGGAAACATTGTAAACAAACCCATGGAAACATTATAAACAAACACATGGAAACATTATAAACAAACCCATGGAAACATTGTAAACAAACCCATGGAAACATTATAAACAAACCCATGGAAACATTATAAACAAACCCATGGAAACATTATAAACAAACACATGGAAACATTATAAACAAACACATACATTTTAAGGGCTAAGTGGAAGTACACAGTACAACTAGTCAACATGTAAATAAAACATGAATCTGAATATATATAAATGGCGGGCCAAAAAAAATGAGAACATACGAATTATTTTGAAATATAATTTAATTAATTGTATTGTTTCATTTAATATTGTTTGCAAAGTATTTAGCCAATCAGAAATCCTGTTCAATGTGTCATCCCTGTAAAACAAACTTTGATATAATTATATTACCGTCTACGCAATGTTCTCATTTTTTTGGCCTACTCTGTATACAGTGCCGGCTTTAGGTATAGGCGATATAGGCAGCCGCCTAGAGCGGCATTATTTCAAGGAGCGGAAAATTCCAGCACAATAAAATAAAATAAAAATATAAAAACTAAAAATGAAATAAATGAATTTGATTCAGATATAATGGAGGATCCTGCTAAATGACCAGATCGTTGTTTTCTTATTCAGCATGATCCAAAGCAGATCAAATTTGAGTCTTGTTTCCAAAAGATGAAAGTGGGAGACAATTTTCTAATTACCACTATACGCGCAAACTGGCTAACGGAGAAATTTTAAAAAGGAAATGGTTGATTTATTCTACGTCAGTATAAAAGGTATACTGTTTTTACTGCAGAATATATAACAGGAGTAAATCTGCCTTAGCTACGCATGGCAGTTGTGACTGGAAAAATGTGTCAAGTATATTGCAGCATCATGAAAAATCTCCAGATCATTTAACCAGTTATCATGAGTGGAAAGAACTAAAAATGAGGATAGCAAATAATAAAACTATTGATGACGTGAATCAGCACCTTATAAATCGTGAAGCGAAACACTGGAAGGATATATTAGAAAGAATATCTTTGGTCAGAGTACATGAAGTTCAAAATTTACCCCTGAGAGGGCAGTCTGATCGGTTATATACATCTCATAATGGAAACTTTTGAAATTTGTTGAAGTTATTGCTGATTTTGATCCGGTAATGAAAGGACATATAAGACGTATAAAATCAGATGAAATTCATGACCATTATTTGGGAAAAAATATTCAGAATGAGATCATTCAACTGTTGAGTAAGAAGGTAAAATAGAAAGTGATAAATGATCTAAAAATGCAAAATATTACGCTATAGTTCTCGATTGCACACCAGACGCCAGTCACAAAGAACAGATGACAATGATTGTTAGATTTGTTACAGCAAATGAATCGACAAATGACAAACCTTCAGAAGTTTCTATCAATGAACACTTCATTGGATTCGCAGAACTTGAAAAATCTACAGGTGCAAGTATGTAGGAAATTTTACTTAAAGAGCTGTCAGATTCAGGCATTTTTCTAAATGATAAGAGGGGACAAAGCTACCATAACGGAGCGAACATGCGGGGAATACACAATGGTTTCCAAGCAATAGTTAAAGAGCTAAATTGAAGAGCCTTTTATGTCCCATGCAGTGCGCATTCGTTGAATTTGGTGGTGAATGATGCCGTAAACTGTTGTTTGGAAGCAGTAAGGTTTTTTGAGGTGATTCAAAATATATACAACTTTTTTTCTACATCAACACATCGCTGGAATGCAAGGCTGTAGCCCCCCCCCCCCCAAAAAAAAAAAAAAAAAAAATGTTATTGCTGATAGTAACTCATAAAAAATTGACAAATATTTGCCTTTAAAAACTTGGAACAGCCGGGGGGCTTCCCAAAAAAAAAAATCCTGGGTACGGTACTGCTGGAATGTATTGTTAGAATATGTCCAAAAACAAAGAGGCAGCAGGTTTAACTGTTAAGTTATTCGCAACACGTTGGGAAAGTCGAGTTAATGCCGTGAAGGTAATTCGATACCAAACAGTTGAAATTTACGATGCACTCGTTTCAATCGCTGTACTACGTGGAACCCAGTCCCGTGTAGAAGCTAAGGGAATAGCACAAAAAATGCTCGATTTCAAGTTTATTTGTTCATTAGTGATTTGGTATGATGTTTTATTTGAGATCAATATATCTAGCAAAACATTTCAAGAAAAAGATATTGATTTAAAAAAAAATCTATTCAACAATTGAACACAACTAAAACAATGCTCCAGAATTATAGAACAGATGAAGGTTTTACCAAAGCAATTACAACAGCTAAATCATTGGGTGAAGAATTTGGTATTGAGTGCAAATTACCTACGGAAATACAAATAAGATCTCGACTAAGAATGAGACAATTTGACTATGAAGTTTCAGACGATCCAATTCTCGAGCCAGAAATGAATTTCAGAGTAATTTTTTCAACCAGATATTGGATACCGCAATTCAATCAGATAATGATCGATTTATGCACTTAACATCTCATAGCGATTTATTTGGATTTTTGTATGACATTAAAAAACTGGAGAAATGTGATAAAAGAGAGGTTTTCAAAGATTGCAAGGACCTTCAATTAGCTTTAACATCTAAAAACGAAGATTCAGCAGACATTAATGTAACAGAACTGTGCGGCAGTTTACTGTGATGAATTATTTGATTTATCAAGGAGAATTACAGAAAAATCAAGCCCTAGAGTTATATTAGACTATCTGTGTGGAATGGGGGTGGTTGCTCTTTTTCCGAAAGCGTACGTGGGATTGCGAATTTCGCTTACACTCCCGATAACAGTGGCGAGTGCAGAGAGAAGCTTTTCGAAGCTCAAACTCATACAAAACATATCTTCGTTCTACTATGTCTCAGGATCGTTTGGTTGGTTTAGCTACAATATCTATAGAGAAAACGATTGCAGAAGATTTGGATCTGACCGAAGTAATTGAAGAGTTTGCCTCTGCAAAAGCTAGAAAAGCATATTTTTCTTGAATTCTCTTCAATCTTTTTAACGCTTAATAAACATGACATTTCATTATTTTTTTAATTTTTCATTACTTTTTTTAACTTAGCCAAAAAAAAAAACTTCCTAAAATACACTACGTATACTTAAAACTCTTTAACTTTTATAAAGTTGCCAAATTTTAAAAAATGTATTATAATAAATAGCATATATAGAGTTTTCTTAGAAAAATGAAACTAAAAAGGGCGGCATTTTTGTCCTTGCCTATATCACAAAAATGTCTAAGGCCGGCACTGTCTGTATGTATATCTTTCAATTTGTGATGGAATCATAGGCCTACTCTGTATATATATCTTTCAATTTGTGATGGAATCATAGGCCTACTCTGTATATATATCTTTCAATTTGTGATGGAATCATAGGCCTACTCTGTATATATATCTTTCAATTTGTGATGGAATCATAGGCCTACTCTGTATATATATCTTTCAATTTGTGATGGAATCATAGGCATAACATGTATAGCTAGGATGGTCAAATTAACTTTGCTATTAATAAATTCTACGAATTACTTACATGCTGTTTGCATAACTTTGGTTACTGAATAGTGGTTTATTAAGTTTCATGAGGTCATCGTCATTATTAAAAAAAAACAGAACAACGAAAACTTGGAGTCTACATGAAATGACCATAACACATGGCTAATAGGGTTAGGGGTTAAAGTCTACATGAAATAACCATAAAACATGGCTAATAGGGTTAGGGGTTAGAGTCTACATGAAATAACCATAAAACATGGATAATAGGGTTAGGGGTTAGGGTCTACATGAAATAACCATAAAACATGGCTAATAGGGTTAGGGGTTAAAGTCTACACGAAATAACCATAAAACATGGATAATAGGGTTAGGAGTTAGGGTCTACATGAAATAACCATAAAACATGGATAATAGGGTTAGGGGTTAGGGTCTACATGAAATAACCATAAAACATGGATAATATGGATGAAATTTTTCACTCATAAAATGTAGCCTCCAACACATTAAGTTGAAATTTACCAACTAATGACTTTGATAATACTTTCTTATCTTCAATTAATATTATTTATTAGGCTTTTCAAATTTGCAGCTATGACATGTTTGTGTTTTACAACAGAATTTTTTTTAGCATTTTTCTACAAATTGATTGCTCTTGATAATTAAAGTATTCCTGAAACATTTCCATTTGATGACGTCATATTGATATAACTGATATTGTAATATTTAGTTTGCTAATGAGATATTCGGTATTGCAGGTTGTTTGAGAGAAGAGACATATCTGAAGCCGTGAGTCCTCGCGAGATGTCGGTCTCCAGTCGTCTGCTATGTTTCAACTGCTGCCTACTGGTCATCCTGCTTTTGTTCTCCTCGTGCAGTGGCGAAGATTCAGTGTCCAGCGGATTGAGCCAACAGGCTCTGCCCGACTTGTTCGAGAAACTTTTGAGGGCAGTGGAGAAGGCCATTGGGTTCTTCGGCGAGGACTACTCGTCCCTGAACGTTGATGGCCTCTTTGGTATACGCATCTGTCAGGGTAGGCTATGAGAACACATATTCTGATGATGTAATAATAAACGTTTGTTGGTGGTGGCTGTGAATGCACATATTATGATAATGTAATATTAACCTTTTGGAGTGATGGTGGCTGTGAATACACATATTATGATGATGTAATAATAAACATTTGGGGTGGTGGTGGTGGTGGCTGTGAATACACATATTATGATGATGTAATAATAACTTTTTGGGGTGGTGGTGGCTGTGAATACACATATTATGATGATGTAATAATAAACTTTTGGGGTGATGGTGGCTGTGAATACACATATTATGATGATGTAATAATAAACTTTTGGGGTGGTGATGGTTGTGACTACGCATATTATGATGATGTAATAATAACGGTTGGTTGTGGCTATACGTATTTTGGAGACCTAATGATTAATGTTAATCTGATGACGTCTTAATCATCTGGAGGCTGGTTGCATGTATGGTTGCATCTACACGTATTCAGATGACGTAATAATAAAGGGATGTTCTCCATGCAATGATTTTATTGTCCATTCCCTATTATTTCTAGCGTCATCCAAGTAAACGTAAGCTGACCCGCAGAATAAAAATTATATAGGCGTCACATCCCTTGTTTTGTGGCACTATTTTCAACCGCTGCTGCCAAGTTTGTTATTTTTGAACTCTAATATTTTGTTTGGACACATTAACTGATCATTGTTTTTATTAATAATCTCCTTGTTACTTAATTGGCAAAGTCACTGAAAAATATTTAATTTTGTTTTCAAAGAGCGGACCGACATTTTTATTAGCGACGTATTACTTACCATACATTGTTAGAGATAGGGTTAGGGTTAGCGACGTATTACTTACTATACATTGTTAGAGATAGGGTTAGGGTTAGCGACGTATTACTTACTATACATTGTTAGAGATAGGGTTAGGGTTAGCGAGGTATTACTTACTATACATTGTTAGAGATAGGGTTAGGGCTAGCGACGTATTACTTACTATACATCGTTAGAGATAGGGTTAGGGTTAGCGACGTATTACTTACTATACATCGCTAGAGATAGTGTTAGGGTTAGCGACGTATTACTTACTATACATCGTTAGAGATAGTGTTAGGGTTAGCGACGTATTACTTACTATACATTGTTAGAGATAGGGTTAGGGTTAGCGACGTATTACTTACTATACATTGTTAGAGATAGTGTTAGGGTTAGCGACGTATTACTTACTATACATTGTTAGAGATAGGGTTAGGGTTAGCGACGTATTACTTACTATACATCGTTAGAGATAGGGTTAGGGTTAGCGACGTATTACTTACTATACATCGTTAGAGTTAGTGTTAGGGTTAGCGACGTATTACTATACATTGTTAGAGATAAACACTGATAAGGAAAATTAAATTTTTTAACTGGGGCTAAAAGTCAAGCTAGAGAATCAAAGCTAACAAACCCAACACACTACAAACCCAACACACTACAATCCCAACACACTACAATCCCAACACACTACAAACCCAACACACTACAAACCCAACACACTACAAACCCAACACACTACAAATTCAACACACTACAAACCCAACACACTACAAACCCAACACACTACAAACCCAACACACTACAAACCCAACACACTACAAATCCAACACACTACAAACCCAACACACTACAAACCTAACACACTACAAACCCAACACACTACAAACCCAACACACTACAAACCCACTCTTTCCAAGACACAAAGAGAATTAGTAACAGTACATATTTTTTTTTTTATTTTCACTAGCCAACTAATGAAAAGAACATCGTAAATTATTGCCCCAGGGGCTACAACTAAAACCGCCCATAATTTTGACCTGAGAATGACCAATTTACGCCCCTCCCCCTACTCAATGGAATGATTGGGTTTAGGAAAGCGAAAGGGAAGTGTGTGTGTTTGTGTGTGTGTGCGTGTGTGCGTGTGACTAAACTACTGTTCTTAATAAAGACGAACAGTTTTTGTTTAATACTTGCTCACGCTCACCAAGAGAAGTAAAGCTCCACTCACGCTTAAATAACGGAAGTGACGTCAGATTTCTGGTCTTTTTTTTCTCTTGTTATTGTTGAGCTTTAGTTTGTAATTTCAAAAATTTGACAAGTTTTATCCCAAGATGGCGCCATGACACGAATTCTCGGTCCCAAATTGTCACTGTAGCATTATCTGATAATCATTGTCACAACATCTATCTATCTATCTATCTATCTATCTATCTATCTATCTATCTATCTATCTATCTATCTATCTATCTATCTATCTATCTATCTATCTATCTATCTATCTATCTATCTATCTATCTATCTATCTATCTATCTATCTATCTATCTATCTATCTATCTATCTATCTGTCTGTCTGTCTGTCTGTCTGTCTGTCTGTCTGTCTGTCTGTCTGTCTGTCTGTCTGTCTGTCTGTCTGTCTATCTATCTATCTATCTATCTATCTATCTGTCTATCTATCATGTCTTTCGACTGACAACTCACACAAAATTTCCACTTTGAAACTCTCACTACTGATATCTACTTATAACAAAATAACCAATGGGAAGGGGCTTAACGAGGTGGAGCTTGTCGTGTCACGGTCGCGTGAATGCCGAGAATTACCGAAAGGTGACAAAGGTCTAGACAGGAGAAACTAATCGATCAAATAACTCTATTGTTACACTAAAGTGATTACTGCAGATGGCTCACTAGCGACCGAGATAAACCAGACACTCCTCGGGATAAAACAGAAATTTCTAGATGTTTCCATCATTTGTTTTTCTGTTTTATGTGTCAAATTACGTCATACTCTGATTGGGTAACTATTTGAGTTTATGTGTTTTTTTTTTAACAACTAACGATTCATATTATAATGAAAAAGGTTGCAGAAAAATTTCATTTATCTTCAAAGTATCAGTATGTTGAATACTGTTGGATACGTACAAACAGGTGGATGATGGATACTGTTGGATACATACAAACAGGTGGATGATGGATACATGTTAATGAATATGGATGAGATGTAGATACTGCACACCTGTAACGCCATAATATAATGTTTGATATAATAGATGAAAATTATACTTGCTAAATTTATTAAAATGGTTGGCGTTGGCCAGATTGAAGTCTTGTACCTTCCAGCGCTCGACAATATTCACTGGATATGATTGGTTGTTGACATTAAGGGGAGCGGGGGGGGGACAATATTCACTGGATATGATTGGTTGTTGACATTAAGGGGAGCGGGGGGGGGACAATATTCACTGGATATGATTGGTTGTTGACATTAAGGGGAGCGGGGGGGGGGGGGACAATATTCACTGGATATGATTGGTTGTTGACATTAAGGGGAGCGGGGGGGGGACAATATTCACTGGATATGATTGGTTGTTGACATTAAGGGGAGCGGGGGGGGGGACAATATTCACTGGATATGATTGGTTGTTGACATTAAGGGGAGCGGGGGGGGGACAATATTCACTGGATATGATTGGTTGTTGACATTAAGGGGAGCGGGGGGGGGACAATATTCACTGGATATGATTGGTTGTTGACATTAAGGGGAGCGGGGGGGGCGACAATGTGAGACATCGATATGTTCGGGGATGGAGAAAATGTCTTATAAAATAGATGTTAAAGGTCTGGTATCAATCTGTCTGTCTGTCTACTAAACAGCATATGTCTAAATTTATATATCAATTTTCTTATGGACTAGCAGGATTTTGAAAAACCACATGGGAAATTATTAAAATGTAATGACATAAACATTTGTCATAGATCAGGCCAATAGGGTGACATTAAATTTTCATGGTTACTGACTGTTCCCGGAGAGTGGTCTGCCCATCGATTGGGAAGTTGTAGATGAATATGATGATTCCACTGGTGGTGACATTTCCACAGCAGAACTTTGTGTGCACGAATGAATTAGTTATTTATATAACAGCTGCATGTATGTGGGTGATGAATACTTTGGATACATACTAATAGATAGGTAATAGTTACCGTTGGATACATAATAATAGATAGGTAATAGCTACCGTTGGATACATACTAATAGATAGGTAATAGTTACCGTTGGATACATACTAATAGATAGGTAATAGCTACCGTTGGATACATACTAATAGATAGGTAATAGCTACCGTTGGATACATACTAATAGATAGGTAATAGCTACCGTTGGATACATACTAATAGATAGGTAATAGCTACCGTTGGATACATACTAATAGTTGGGTGATGGATATAGGTGGGTGATAGATACATACACATAGGTGGATGATGGATACTGTTGGATAAATACTAATAGATAGGTAATAACTCATGATGGATACATTCAAAAAGGTGGGTGATGAAAACATATAATACATATACGTATGTGGTGGTTACATATTGTTGAGAAATGGATACATACTCACTTGTGGATTATGGATACTATTGGATACATACTGATAAATAGATGATAGTTACTGGTGGATACATGCACTTGGTAACATACATATAAACAGGTGGGTGATGGATACTGTTGGATACATACAAACAGGTGGGTGATGGATACTGTTGGATACATACAAACAGGTGGATGATGGATACTGTTGGATACATACAAACAGGTGGGTGATGGATACTGTTGGATACATACAAACAGGTGGGTGATGGATACTGTTGGATACATACAAACAGGTGAGTGATGGATACTGTTGGATACATACAAACAGGTGGGTGATGGATACTGTTGGATACATACAAACAGGTGGGTGATGGATACTGTTGGATACATACAAACTGGTGGGTGATGGATACTGTAGGATACATACAAACAGGTGAGTGATGGATAGTGTTGGATACATACAAACAGGTGGATAATGGATACTGTTGGATACATACAAACAGGTGGGTGATGGATACTGTTGGATACATACAATAGGGTGAGTGATGGATACTGTTGGATACATACAAACAGGTGGGTGATGGATACTGTTGGATACATACAAACAGGTGGGTGATGGATACTGTAGGATACATACAAACAGGTGGGTGATGGATACTGTTGGATACATACAAACTGGTGGGTGATGGATACTGTAGGATACATACAAACAGGTGAGTGATGGATAGTGTTGGATACATGTAAACAGGTGGTGATGGATACTGTTGGATACATACAAACAGGTGAGTGATGGATACTGTTGGATACATACAAACAGGTGGATAATGGATACTGTTGGATACATACAAACAATTGAGTGATGGATACTGTTGGATACATACAAACAGGTGGGTGATGGATATTGTTGGATACATACAAACAGATGGGTGATGGATACTGTTGGATACGTACAAACAGGTGGATGATGGATACTGTTGGATTCATACAAACAGGTGGATGATGGATACATGTTAATGAATATGGATGAGATGTAGATATTGCAAACCTGTAACGCCATAATATAATGTTTGATATAATAGATGAAAATTATACTTGCTAAATTTATTAAAATGGTTGGCGTTGGCCAGATTGAAGTCTTGTACCTTCCAGCGCTCGACAATATTCACTGGATATGATTGGTTGTTGACATTAAGGGGAGCGGGGGGGGGCGACAATATTCACTGGATATGATTGGTTGTTGACATTAAGGGGAGCGGGGGGGACAATATTCACTGGATATGATTGGTTGTTGACATTAAGGGGAGCGGGGGGGGGACAATATTCACTGGATATGATTGGTTGTTGACATTAAGGGGAGCGGGGGGACAATATTCACTGGATATGATTGGTTGTTGACATTAAGGGGAGCGGGGGGACAATATTCACTGGATATGATTGGTTGTTGACATTAAGGGGAGCGGGGGGGACAATATTCACTGGATATGATTGGTTGTTGACATTAAGGGGAGCGGGGGGGGGACAATATTCACTGGATATGATTGGTTGTTGACATTAAGGGGAGCGGGGGGGGGACAATATTCACTGGATATGATTGGTTGTTGACATTAAGGGGAGCGGGGGGGACAATATTCACTGGATATGATTGGTTGTTGACATTAAGGGGAGCGGGGGGGGGGGACAATATTCACTGGATATGATTGGTTGTTGACATTAAGGGGAGCGGGGGGGGGACAATATTCACTGGATATGATTGGTTGTTGACATTAAGGGGAGCGGGGGGGGGACAATATTCACTGGATATGATTGGTTGTTGACATTAAGGGGAGCGGGGGGGGGACAATATTCACTGGATATGATTGGTTGTTGACATTAAGGGGAGCGGGGGGGGCGACAATGTGAGACATCGATATGTTCGGGGATGGAGAAAATGTCTTATAAAATAGATGTTAAAGGTCTGGTATCAATCTGTCTGTCTGTCTACTAAACAGCATATGTCTAAATTTATATATCAATTTTCTTATGTTTTCATTTCAATTTATTTCGTTGTAGGTCTGAATTTAAATATCTTGATGACCCATTAACTCAGTTCAGGATGAATTAAGTCAATAATTGGTTCTCTTGCGTTATAAATTATAATTCATATATATTATCAGCTCATTTATTGCCCTTTAGTTACTTTCAACTCATTTATTGCCCTTCAGTTACTTTCAACTCATTTATTGCCCTTCAGTTACTTTCAAATCAGCGCCAATAAATCAGATGTCTTCTTTATAAAGGTTCCTTGCTGATGGCACTACAAGACTGTAAACCCGGCAGACTGGACTGTCCAGAAGATTTGGTCACATTCCTGACCAGCGTCATTCAGACCATGGGTGACTACGGTGATAAAGCTTTAGCTTACATCGAGGTCAGTGTTCTTTCTGAACGTCTTCCTAAAGAAATGTCAACATTTGTGGCAGCGGTGATGACGGGGGCTCGGGGGGCGGGGGCGGGTACTGGTTATCACCAACTGTAAGTTTCGTAGGTCAACATTTTCTACGTGGGCTCATATTAGGTAGTTGGGTTTATGTAAGTCGAGAATCTGTTAGTGCGCCCACATTAGTTAGGTGTTTTTTTTAATGTTAAAATAATTTGGTTAACATTCAATAGGAGTGTTCAAATGAAAATTAGGTTATTTACCATGTATCCATGTTAAGATAAATTAACTGTATTCTGTCTTAAAAAATTTTCAATCTGGTATAAATATTTATCTCATTTTCGACAATGAAGTATAGACACACTTGACACAATTGACACACTTGACACACTTGACTCAAATGAAACACGTGACACACTTGACACACGTGACTCACTTGACTCAAATGAAACACTTGACACACTTGACTCAAATGACACACTTGACACACTTGACTCAAATGAAACACTTGACACACTTGACTCAAATGACACACTTGACACACGTGACACTTGACTCAAATGACACACATTACACACTTGACTCAAATGACACACTTGACACACTTGACACACGTGACACACTTAACACACTTGACTCACTTGACACACTTGACACACTTGACACACGTGACACACTTGACACACTTGACTCAAATGACACACTTGACTCACTTGACACACTTGACACACTTGACACACGTGACACACTTGACTCAAATGACACACTTGACTCACTTGACACACTTGACTCACTTGAAACACTTGACACACTTGACTCAAATGACACACATGACACACTTGACTCAAATGACACACATGACACACTTGACTCAAATGACACACTTGACACACTTGACTCAAATGACACACATGACACACTTGACACACCTGACTCACTTGACACACGTGACTCACTTGACTCACTTGACTCACTTGACACACTTGACACACTTGACACACGTGACACACTTGACACACGTGACACTTGACTCAAATGACACACATGACACACTTGACACTAATGACACACTTGACACACGTGGCACTTGACTCAAATGACACACTTGACACACTTGACTCACTTGACACACGTGACACACGTGACTCACTTGACTCACTTGACACACTTGACTCACTTGACTCACTTGACACACTTGACACACTTGACTCACTTGACACACTTGACTCACTTGACACACTTGACTCACTTGACTCACTTGACTCACTTGACACACTTGACACACTTGACACACTTTACTCACTTGACTCACTTGACACACTTGACTCACTTGACTCACTTGACACACTTGACTCACTTGACACACTTGACTCACTTGACACACTTGACTTACTTGACACCCTTGACTCACTTGACACACTTGACACACTTGACTCACTTGACACACTTGACTCACTTGACTCACTTGACACACTTGACTCACTTGACTCACTTGACTCACTTGACACACTTGACACACTGGACACACTTGACTCACTTGACTCACTTGACACACTTGACACACTTTACTCACTTGACTCACTTGACTCACTTGACTCACTTGACTCACTTGACTCACTTGACTCACTTGACACACTTGACTTACTTGACTCACTTGACTCACTTGACTCACTTGACACACTTGACTCACTTGACTCACTTGACACACTTGACACACTTGACTCAAATGACACACTTGACACACTTGACTCACTGTATCTGTGCAGGCTGAAGATGAAGACTACTACCGCCACTTCCTGGACACAATCAACAGTCCCTACACCTTTAATTCCACCTTCAAGAGTCTCGGGGACACGTCAGCAGTTGTCCCTGGGGTGGACAGTACTTACGTTGAGAGTGATGGTGACCGTTGCTTTTCTATGGTCATGGGATCCTACGACACTCAAGATGGAGGGTGAGGTTCTAGTCTTGTGTGTGTGTGTGTGTACACTGTGCAGCTCAAGATGGCGGTTGAGGTTCTAATATCAGTGATATTTAATGTGTGAATACGTGTGTGTGTGTTTATCTATAATGGTGATCGTAGTTTTTATTTCTGAATGTAAATAGATGAATATCAACGAATGTATTGTGCGACATAAATTAAAAAAAAAATATATAGGCCTATAAATACAAGTTAACCCAGAACTAAAGTTTTAGGGAGCTATAGACAAAGAAACATTTAGGTCGCATCTTGTTAACCTTTAACCTTTAAAAATCTTATACAACCGGGTCTTTTCGAGCCCCAACTGTTAAGATGCTAAAGAAGTTTATTTCACAATTGACAGTACCTTTGCCGTAAGCCTAATCGTAACAGCTATGGACTTAGGCACGTATGTCATTGTAGAATGTTGTAGGCCAGCATGCATTGTTTGGTAACTGAGCTCGAATTCACCTCTTCGGTCCTGCCTCTAAGTACAAACACTCTGACCATTTTTACTTGACTATCTCCAGCAAATATCCCAAGTGCTCTGTGGACGAGCAGTGCTGGACCATGATGACCAAACCCAACATGAAGGGTTACGCCATCACGCATCAGCTGCTGTACTTCATCGTCATTGAGAAGGTAATTTTTTTTTAAACGCTGGGCGTAGCTATGAGAAGGTTTGGATGGACTAGTGTTCATAATGGATCCCTTGTGGGGGTGGGGGTGGGGGGGGGTCGTAGTGGAGGTTTGTCCCTGTGCTATGAAAAACCTGTCTATGCATCTGTTAATACATTACATTATTTGAGAAATTCCTAGATATAATAATTTCAAAAACAATCCATTGATAAAGTTGCATATGGTAAAATGTCTTTCTCCTTTCTCTCTCAAAGACAGGCTGTGTCAAAGAAGTAGAAAATCTGATTCAGAAGTCCAGCAACACTACAGTGGAGCAACTGGAGAGACAGTTTTGTCGGAGCATCTACTCGGAGCTCCTGAGTGAGGAGACTGACGCCATTGTGAATGAACTGAGACAAGATCTATTTTTAGAACAAAGTGGGTCATCTATCTATCTATCTATCTATCTATCTATCTATCTATCTATCTATCTATCTATCTATCTATCTATCTATCTATCTATCTATCTATCTATCTATCTATCTATCTATCTATCTATCTATCTATCTATCTATCTATCTATCTATCTATCTATCTATCTATCTATCTCTTTCTATACGTCTGTCTGTATGTTTGTTTGTCTGTCTATCAATCTATCTACCTATCTTTCCATCTGTTTGTCTATCTGTGTGTCTGTCTATTTATCTGTCTAATCTTTATATATGTGTGCTTGGCTGTCTTTCTTTCTACTTAATCAGTTCATCTATCTATCCATCCACCATCTACCTATTCATCCATCATCTATACATCTATCTATCTATCTATCTATCCACCATCTTTCTATCCACTCGCCCAACATCTATCTACCTATCAATCAATAATTCATCAATTAATATATTCATTTATTTATCGTACTATGGTCTTATTTGTGTTAAATAATACAAATAATTCATGATAGTTAAAAATGAAATGAGTTTGGCAGAGACCCAGGGGCAGAAGGATATTTTTTGCCATCTTAGAAGAAAAAGAGAGACCTAAATAATGGTCAGACAGAAATAGTGGTTAGACAGAAATAGTGGTAAGACAGAATTAGTAGTAAGACAGAAATAGTGGTAAGACAGAATTAGTAGTAAGACAAATAGTGGTAAGACAGAAATAGTGGTAAGACAGAAATAATGGTAAGACAGAAATAGTGGTAAGACAGATATGATGGTAAGACATGTGTAAAGTAGTTTTGCAGGGCCTCATCCCACGCCGGATACCATGGAGGACGCTGTTAAATCCGGCTCTGACATTAACGTAAACATTTAAAATATAGAATAAAAAACTAATTTGAAATGTGCAGCAAGTAACGGTTTTATTATGGCTAACTGGAACCAGTATTTATTTTACTGTGTGATGTTTTTACATTTAATTAATTTTTCACTTTCAGTTGTTCTTTGTGGCATGGTTGGGTTTGAAGAACTATTTCCAGAGAAATGGATACGAGTGGTTCTCAAATGGCAGAAACCCAGAGGCTGCTATGGCATGACGTCATCTATGATGAAGATTGAAGCTGAACTGACCAGAGTCCAGGAAGACGAGAAGCGTCTTATGACGCTCTTGAATGGAGAGGCCCAGAGAATGTGAGCTTATTGAAAACTCATCGAGCAGTGTTTTGATGTATCCATGTGGTCAGTTTAGGCTTCAGTAGTCCAGTAGACCAGTCAGTAGACCATAAGACCAGTCAGTAGACCAGTCAGTAGACCAGTCAGTAGACCAGTAGACCAATACTTATATGTGACTTTAAAGTTCATTTGGAACAGGCCAATAGTTACTGGTCTTTAGATTCAAATCAATACATTTTTGTTTATTTGTGCAGTGTGCACATTTACATGTAAAGACTAGGCGATTTCATAGTGTAATGACCTAATTATGTTCATTATTTACATGTAAAGACTAGGCGATTTCATAGTGTAATGACCTAATTATGTACATTATTTACATGTAAAGACTAGGCGATTTCATAGTGTAATGACCTAATTATGTACATTATTTACATGTAAAGACTAGGCGATTTCATAGTGTAATGACCTAATTATGTTCATTATTTAATTAATCTCCAGAGTGGGTGTGATCTCATTAAGTAATTTTTTTTTCCGTTTTGAAAGAAAATGTGAAGGTTCAATTTAAGAAATTTATTTTTGATGTGTAGTTAAATGCATAGCTAGCTAGATAATTAGCCTATTGTTTGATGTGTAGTTAAATGCATAGCTAGCTAGGTAATTAGCCTATTGTTTGATGTGTAGTTAAATGCATAGCTAGCTAGATAATTAGCCTATTGTTTGATGTGTAGTTAAATGCATAGCTAGTTAGATAATTAGCCTATTGTTTATAATAATGTGAAATGCACAGATAACTATATATTACACTTCAGTATACAGCCTATTTTGATACAATCAAAGTCAAATACATTCATTTCTTGTTTTTCTTTCCTTCATTGAACCAGAGAATCAAATCCTGCTGCAAGAAAACTACTCAGAGAAAAAGTTATGCATGGTTAGTTCTTGCTAACACTGCTATTGGCTAGTGCACAATAACACTATAGTTATTACACAAAAGAAATAATACGAAATGATTTAATAAGAAAATTTTGTTTGTGTATGATGAGGAACACAACTCGTTTGTGTTTAACTGAATCGAATTGTGGCTCTTTCCCTTACATTTTATTATTTTATATTTTTCAGGTGACTGTCTTGCCCATAAAACTGGACTGGCTTTTGGAACTTTGGGAGTTTATTTACGTTATGTGATAACTCAGTTATTTCACGCATGACCATCTGATCACAAATATCAAACAACGCAGAGTGATGTATACATGTAATGAATTATTGCATAAATAAATTTGGTTCTGATTTGTGTGTTTGTGTGTCATGGTGTTTATATGGGCGTGTTTTGTGTGTTTGTGCCACTGTGTATACATCTGTGTTTTGTGTGTTTGTGCCGCTGTGTATACATCTGTGTTTGCTTGTATGTCATGGTGGTTAAATGGACGTGTTTATGTGTGTGCCACGATGAATACATCTGTGTGTGTTTGTGTGTGCCAGTGTGTATACATGTTTATGTGTGTGCCACGATGAATACATCTGTGTGTGTTTGTGTGTGCCAGTGTGTATACATGTTTGCGTGTGCTTGTGTGAGTGTGTTGCCATTTTTGGTTGTGTCAATCTGTGTGCATGGGATTTACTAATATCTAGTGATATGTGATGTGATACAATCTACTCGAAGTATCTTGCTTACCTTTGAAACTAATCAATGATAATATATGGCTTAACAAAGGTAATCTGTAGCTTAGTAAAGATCACCTGTAGTTTAATAAAGATAACCTGTAGCATAATAAAGATAACTTGTATATTATCAATGATGGTCTGTAATTTATCAATGATGCTCTGTGATTAGCGATAATTCTCTGATTGATGGTCTGTAACTATGTTCTTTAATTGTAAAATACAAATGATGGTCTGTAATTTATCAATGATGCTCTGTAATTTATCAATAATAGTCTGTAACTTACCAATGTTGGTCTATAACTTATTTACGATGCTCTATAATTTATTAAATATGCTCTATAATGTATTAAAGATGCTCTGAAACTGATTGCTTTATATCTCATTAAATATACTCTGTAACTTGTCAGTACTTATTTACACAAATCGGGTAGAGGGACACAGGTTCCAGCCGTGTAGACCTGAAGGTGCAGGGTTTGATCCCCTTGAATCTTTTTTCTGTCCCTTCTAAAAGTCCAAGCAACTAAAACTGGGAAGATGCCATTAGTTGTTAAAAAGTGGGAATCGTCCTATTTCCCCCAAATGTGTCCGCCACTGTGACTTATTAGCAATTGCACTCTCAAAATTGTCGGTGTGGATGAAAGAAGGGCACTACCAAACATATCCAACAAGTCGGTGTGGATGAAAGAAGGGCACTACCAAACATATCCAACAAGTCGGTGTGGATGAAAGAAGGGCACTACCAAACATATCCAACAAGTCGGTGTGGATGAAAGAAGGGCACTACCAAACATATCCAACAAGTCGGTGTGGATGAAAGAAGGTCACTACCAAACATATCCAACAAGTCGGTGCGGATGAAAGAAGGGCACTACCAAACATATCCAACAAGTCGGTGTGGATGAAAGAAGGGCACTACCAAACATATCCAACAAGTCGGTGTGGATGAAAGAAGGGCACTACCAAACATATCCAACAAGTAATATTTTTTAAAACCTGATATCATTTGAGTACACGATGGTATCCGTTTGACGTCATGTGTTATTGTATTAGTAACACAGGAGCGTGCAGTATTTTTTTTAAGTTTGATGATCTCATTCAAATGCCGCTTTCTAAATGTTTTTGTCTGTGAAATAATCTTAGATTTGCTTCTAATGCCACCCCCATCCCTTATGGCCTCACTCTGATGCGTCATAGCACTGTACGGCCCTGAAGTGAAATTAAAATCTCACCTGCAGTTCCGGGGGGTGGGGGTGAATGGGTGGTCCGCTCCGGCTGGCAATGATGCTAATACGGGGGCGACATTTTGGGAGTGCAGCGCCTTCATGCATCAGAATTCAAACTTAACTAATAAATGAAATTGTTCGAATGTCTAATCGTTTAGGTAGCAAATTAGTGTTTTCTTTTATAAATGATTTAAGTAGAACTAATTGATATAAGTAGAACTAAATGATATAAGTAGAACTAATTCACACAAAAAACCACGAGTTTCCCCCAAAAATTTCCAACCGGCTAAATCCGGTGTTACTCGTTCTATGGTCCAGTTATCTGCCACTGGAATCTCATATATTTAACTCACTGTCGTTCTATGGTCCAGTTATCTGCCACTGGAATCTCATATATTTAACTCACTGTCGTTCTATGGTCCAGTTATCTGCCACTGGAATCTCATATATTTAAAACTCACTGTCGGTTTCTTATAGTATTCACTTTTTGTCCGTCTCAACAGGTTTAATACATACAATGATACAACACCCCCACCCAACACCTCTGGGTCGTCTACCCCACTTCCACCGGCCACCACATTAGAATTGTGAGTGACTTTCTGCAACTTCAATTCATATAAACATAGCCTGTAGTACAACGACCAATGAAATGTCTGAGCACAATGTGTGTATACACATCAGGACAGAAGACTTAACGAAATGGTTTGACCCCTTGATCTTTTCTATCCCCCCCCTCCATCCCATTTGTCAATGATTTGCGAGATATCATTTTTATTTAGTCACGTAGAACAACTAAAGTTCACATCCAGTCAAACGATGAGTTCACAATCCAATATCACCATCCTGGGACACTTTAATAAATTTGATACAGACGATAACGAAATTCCGTTAAACAATATACCTATTGAATTTCAGCTTCCCCACTAAATACATGCATTACTACACCGTAAACAACATTTCTTAATTAAGTCCTATATGGAAACATGCATTACTATATCGTAAACAACATTTCTTACTTAAGTCCTATATGGAAACATGTATTGCTACATCGTAAACAACATTTCTTACTTAAGTCCCATATGGAAACATTTATTTTTGATTCTTAAAGTTTATAAAAATAAAACAACAAACAAGAATCTGCTTTTTTTATAGCGCGTGACCTTCACCCATTCCACGATAAACCTACAATGTGAGGAGTTTCTTCCCCTTGTCAGTTCTGTGAAGTCTGTAAAAAGTTAAGAACTGTGAAGTCGCCTCGACCGGTGCCTCGGACTGGTCAACGTTTGATAATTTTACCGCGGCCCGGAGATTATTTGTATTTTAGATTGTTTTGGTGTACCAGTGACGATCACAGCTGCTCAGCTTCCGGTTTAATTCTCGTTCATGGAAAGTCGCACTATCCCGAGATAAATACACCACTGTAAATGAAAAGAAAATAATTTATTGTTTCTTGGGCGGCTCGGGGGTTGGGGACCACTGTCTTAGATCCTATAAACTAGTATAAACCACTAAAAGTCATTTTTAGTGCCCTTTACCAGATAGCGAGCCTAGGAACTTCAGGTCGACAGTCGAACCATCGACTTCCCTTATTCAACTAACACATCATCAGGCGCGTGTTCCACTTAGGCTGTCTCACCAATGACTTCTTCGTTTTTCTTGCACGCGTGGGTGAATGTCTGTATGCGTACGTTTGTTTGTGCATCCGTTTGTTTGTGTGTTTATCAGGAAATAAGACAACGATCTTATTTGTGTAGGGGCGGGTGTTAATCTTGATAGCAGCTAGCTAGTCTTTAGTCCAGTGAAACTATTAAGTTATGGACATTTTAAACAGTTTACTTCTGTTTATGCTTAAGATAAACCTGTCGTTATTCTTCTGTGAGCAGAGACACCATGTATGCTTACAGGTGTTGTTGTTGTTTGACAGTATATACGTAATGATACCAGTGATAATAAAATGACTATGACAATTGTTTTATATAATTACAAGTTTTGTCACAATTTAATCAATGATAATTTTTTTTGTTTCAAATTGTGTTTTTTATGGGAAGGGAAAGAGAGAAGGGTAAACTAATTTTCTGCCTATCTGCCATTGTCAAATTAACCATGCTTTCATGGAGAAGTCCACTATCTTATCAATATGTACATAGAGATAGTCCACTATCTTATCAATATGTACAAATGTAAATCAAGTTACCTGTACATGGATTAAATGTGTTCATGCGATGACGTAACGTAGCCATAGAAAGATGTTAATTGGACAAATAAAACTAAAAAACAATTCTCTGGCTGTTTTTTTTTTAAATCATCTTTTAAACATTTTATTGACCTTGCCTTTGTTATAATAGTATACACTTAGGCCATATCTATCTATCTATCTATCTATCTATCTATCTATCTATCTATCTATCTATTATCTATCTATCTATCTATCTATCTATCTATCTATCTATCTATCTATCTATCTATCTATCTATCTATCTATCTATCTATCTATCTATCTATCTATCTATCTATCTATCTATCTATCTATCTATCTATCTATCTATCTATCTATCTATCTATCTATCTATCTATCTATCTATCTATCTATCTATCTATCTATCTATCTATCTATCTATCTATCTATCTATCTATCTATCTATCTATCTATCTATCTATCTATCTGTCTGTCTGTCCATCTGTCTGTCTGCCTATTCATCTAGTCTGTCCATATGTCTGTTTATCTGGTGTATGTCTGTCTGCTAATGGCTGCTAATAGCGACCTTTTATTTTATCATATATAATGTTGTTGGACGTTAGTTGTATATTTTTTTTTGCACGGGCTAATGAGCAGCGACGTGGCTAAGTAAAGCATTCAGGTGGGGTGGGGAAGACGGTGACGGTATCACAAAAAAACTTCTGCATTGGGAGGAGGGAATCTGCAAAGGATACAGCCTTGAGGGTGAGGGCGCAGAAGTAAATGGCGACTAAAAATAGAGATACATAAAAGACTTTTAAGTTGGGCTTCGTGGGTCTTTCAACTTTAGATGGCCATGGGCAATAATTCCAGCTTTGGATGATCGCCAGTTATAAGAGTTTTTAAAGATTCCAATGTTTATTAATGACGATCCTGGAAAGCCACTTTTTTGTTAAGACCCTTTAGTGATATTGATGCATGGCAAAAGCACCCTCCTCTCTGAATGTGTGTGTGTGCTAAGAAAGTAGTTTTGAAAAAAAAATTGCTGCTTATGTGATTCTTTGTTCATTTGAATGAGCTAATGTTTAAAAGGTAGCACGGCGCTATTTCTTGCGATTGGTTTAAAAGGCCGCATGTGGTCTTCTAGTTTTAAAATAAAATATTGCAGATTTTATTTTACATGGGATTCAATGGAATTTTTTCTCTCTTTTTGGCACCATTTGTTCAGAATTTGCTACGATATTACAAAAAAGGCGTTAGCTGATCAATATTCTTAGGCCTTGAACTAAAACGACCTTCAATTACCTCACATTTGTGATAAGTTTACCTCACATTTGTGATATGTTTACCTCACATTTGTGATGTTTACCTCACATTTGTGATAAGTTTACCTCTCATTTGTGATATGTTTACCTCACATTTGAGATATGCTTAGTTATTTTGTTTGCATTATTAAGTCCTGTTTTTCGGCACAAGCTTTAGGTATGATTAGTTATTTTGTTTGAAGTATTCTTTCATCTTATGTTGGCAACGTCCTAGGTATACTGTAACGTTAATCCGACGCTGCCTAAGATTCCGTGGGGAAAAAATCACTCATACAGAGATAGTTAATTTAAAAATCAACAAAGAGCCACATCGTTATTCATCGTTCGGCTGTTCGGTTTTTGGGACGATGTAGATTACAAGTGCATTATTAATTTGTATCTTTTTTTTTTCTTTAACAACTATAGTTCAGTTTTGTAATGAATACAACTTTTCATTTGATGACTTCGAAGTCAAGGACATACAAAGTTGTAAAATCTGAGCATCAATGTACTGAAGAAAACCCTGTTCGTTCAACCGTCGGTCTACTGTTACAACAATCTCTAGTTGCTTGAAGTTCACTGACGACAGGAAAAAAAAATTGAACTAGAACTAATTTGGCGAAAGTTGTTTACATAAATAGTGTGGTATCGGACGTAAGATTTTTGCATTGTTGAACAAGAATCGGGAGGGGTGTGTGTGACCAGTCAAAGAATGAACCAGCCTTGCCAGATTTTGTTAAAAGAAAAGCAGAAACTCAAAAAATAAATATCTGAAAACATGGCAGATCTGAAAGACATGTGCTCACCAAATAAAAAACACGATCTTTCACTCATCCACGTGCTCACTCACACACTCACGAACTTGTGCATTCACCAACGAGCTCACTAACTCACCCAAGTGCTCTCATAAACACCCATGTGCTATACTACTCACTTAAGTGCTCTCTTACTCACCCAGATTCTCTTACTCACATATGTGCTCTCATACTCACTCAGAGCTTTCTTACACACCCTCGTGCATCTTACTCACTCACGTGCTCTCATACTCATCCACGTGCTCTATTACTCACCCACGTGCTCTATTACCCACGCGCTCTTCTACTCACCCACGTGCTCACTTCCTCATCTAGTGCTCTATTACTCACCCACGTGCTCTCTTAATCACCCAAGTTCTTTCATACTCACCCACGTGCTCTCCTACACATCGACGTGCTATTTTACTCACCCATGTGCTCTCTTACTCACCCAGTGCTCTCTTACTCACCTAGTGCTTTATTACTTACCCACGTTATCTCCTACTCACCTGCATGCTCTCTTACACATCCACGTGCTCTGCCACTCGCCCACGTGCTCACTTACTCACCCAGTGCTGTGTTTCTCACCTACGTGCTCTCATACTCACCAACGTGCTCTTACTCACCCACGTGCGCTCTTACCAATGCACTCTTTTACTCACACACGTTCTCTCTTACTCACCCACCTCACCCACGTGCTCAGCAACTCAACCACGTGCTCTATTACTCACCTATGTGCTCTCTTACTCACCCACATCTCGTACTCACCCACGTGCTCAATTACTTATCCAACATTCTCTCTTACCCACCTACGTGCTCTCTTACCTACCCAAAAGCTCTATAAAACACCCATCTGCTCTCTTACTCATACACGGAATCTTTTACTCATCCAGCTGATCTTTTATTCACCCACGTGCTCTCTTTTTCACCCACGTTATCAATTGAGCTTCTCAATTGCCCACGTGCTCTCATACTCACCCACGTGCTCTCATACTCACCCACGTGCTCTCCTACACACCAGTCATCTCTTAATCACCCACGTTATCTCATACTCACCTGCGTGCTATCTTACTTACCCACGTGCTTTGTTTCCCACGTGCTCTCTTACTCACACAATTGCTCTCGTACTCACCCACGTTCTCTTACTCACCCACGTGTTCTTCTTATCACAAACGCGCTCTCTTACTTACCTACATGCTCTCTTAAGTACCCACGTGCTCTGTTACTCACCCACGCGCTCTCTCACTTACCCACATGCTGTGCCACTCACCCACGTGCTCTCTTTTTTACCTACGTGCTTGCTACTCACCCATTTGCTCTCAAAATCACCCACATGCTCTCTTACTCACCCAATGCTCTCTTACTGACCCGTATGCTCTCATACTCAACAACGTGTTCTACTACACATCGACGTGTTCTTTTACTCACCCATGTGCTCTCTTACTCACCCACGATATCTCCTACTCCCCTGCGTGCTCACTAACACACCCACGTGCTCTCATACTCACCCACGTGCTCTCCTACATATCGACGTGCTTACTTACTCACCCAGTGCTCTTACTCACCAACGTGTCCTTTAACCCATGCACTCTCTTACTCACACACGTGCTCACTTACTCACCCACATCTCTTACTCATCCACGTGCTCTCTATTCCCCCAGTTGCTCCCTCACTCACCTACGTTCTCTCTTACTTACCTACGTGCTATTTTACAAACCCAAAAGCTTTTACTCATCTACGTGCTCTCTTTGGCACCCACGTGCTCTCTAACCCATGCACTCTCTTACACACGTGCTCTCTTCAAGCCCTTAGCGTGCCCCCCCCACTTGCGTTTTGTCTGGCCCGCTCTGCTTGTTTGCTCTACTTAGTAAAATTTATTTCCTGGCCCCTTCTATTGCCTGGCCCCTGCTGTGTAGAATGCCTGGCCCCTGCTGTAGAATTTTCATGCTACGGGGCTGCCACACGTTGATATAAATAAGGTATATTTTACCAACCAATAAGTTCGACCATTATCACAACAAATGAAAAACTTCACAGGAACCTCAGATCCGCGAAGACGATTACGTCACGACTTAAGACGGACGACAGCTTCGTTGGTATTTATCGGCTTCAGAGTTCAACGTGGGGTCAACAACATAAAGTAGGCGTAATCTTACGAGCAGAACATCTCGACATTTATAATTCTGATCACTTTTTTTTTGATAACTATAGGCTAGACCAGACATAGGCAAACTACGGCCTACGGGCTAAGTCCTGATGCCTGGCCCGCATTTTAACTATCTTCTCTCGTTCACATCCATGATGTTTACTATTAATTTACATGAATCCGTTTAAATGCTCTGCCCATCTGCTATTGATACGGTCCTTTAATCTAATTTGAGGAAAAAGATATGTCTGGGTATTGCAGTTATTGTTTTGTTTTTTATTCTATTTAGCAGATATTCAATTCAAACTTGAACTTAATAAAGTGTAACGTGAACCAGTAAATATAATCATTTTGGTTATGATACAATCCTAGCTCACCACGGCCATTTCTATGTGGCCCCTGGGCCAAATATGTTGCCTACCCTAGGTGTACATGGAGAAAAATACAATAAAATAATAAATCTAGCAGTACTATAACAGGCTGATGGACACCATGAGGTCACTGAGGTCAGATGTCAGAGCGGCATTCTGGTCTATTAACATCGTCAAAAAAAAACCCTCACTGAAAGAAAATAACAGAGCAAGGGATTCTATTAGAGCCGCGTGGGTGGAACGTTGGTAAATGAAGATAACATAATAAGTAAAGGCAAAGTGAATAGACTAATTATTTTTTTGAGAATCTTGTAGCGAATAGGTGGCCGTGTGGTATTAACAATCGCTGCGGATCGAATGGTACTGTATTCGAGGCTCGATAAGTCCATTATCGCGGTGAAAGTTTTTTTTATTCATTCACAAAATAAATCGTAGTTTAATTCATCCTTTCTTTGTTATACAATTTTACAGTAGCACAGCAGTCCAATATGTCTTCTAGTCGCTTTCTATTAGGCTACGTGCCCACCAGTTCACACAATATTTCTACAGTTGGTTGTGTGGTCAGATATGTGTCCAATGTGTTATTTGTGTCCATGTGTGTTATTTGTGTTCACGATGTTCAATTATCTGAATGTATGTCAAACTTCAAACACTGACTCTCAGCCAAATCAGATGAGGAAAAGTAACATTACAAAACAAAACCTGCCCTATAGTAGGCCCAGTGTGTACAACACACGTTTCAACTGTCCAGCTGTGTGGTCAATGTTGTGTAGTGTATTTTGTAGCCTTATGAGCGTGCATTTTCTTGCATTTTTTTCTATCGGATTACAAATGTACAACTTGAATTGATTTGATACCGTTCGGCATGGTACACAGAACAAACCACTCCCAGGTAAGTGTGCAGTGTCTGCTTTCTCATTTTATGTGTATACAACAACAATACATTTTATTTTGCATCGATTGCAGTATAGTTACTTCGTACATAAAATAAATACGTTTTAAATCAATTTATCCATTATTTAAAGTGGATACTTTTAACAAATGTTTATCGAGACAAATGAGCTTATTTGAGATTTATTTATTAAGAAATTTAAACAAAAAGTTTTATGTTTTAACAATAAGGTCAGACTGTCAGTTGAGTAATTACAATGTCAGTCTATCCATTGACTGTTCGTTTCACAACTTAAAAGTACGGGCGACTTTTAAAATCCTTTAAGATTCATTAATACCATATCATAATAGAATTAGCATACTTGTTATTTTACACAAATATAAACATGTTTAAATAAAATCGGACAGTCAAGGCCGATAACCTTTTTAAATAGTGAACCAAGTTCAGGTATACACGAAAGGACATATTGGAAAGAGGCTAAAGATCCAATTGTCCAAAAGTCTATTCTAAGTATTGGACAATTTAAAACTCTATGGCAATCAGCGTAATTCTTATAAGAACGACAAAATAAAAAGTTTTATTTTTTATTATTTCTTATATTTTTAGAAACTTTTCCTATTACATTCACTACTTATAGTTGTCATAACTCTGTTATAATATTTGGTCAGTGCATGTTGTGAGTTTACTTCAATATGAAAAAGTGTGCTAGAGGTGGAGAAAATGAGGACTAGTAAAAATGCTGACCAGTGGTAAGGTAGTTAGAATAAGGGACAGTGAGTGCTTGGACATCTAAGGATAAAGTCGTGTTGTACAATGTTGTGTGAATATAGTAGCTGGACAGTTAGAGTGCGATATTAAGCAGTTGAGATGTTAAAGATATGTGTATTTAAGTGATAATATGGACTATTCATATTGTAAAATTAGTTGTAAATCTGTATTTATACTTTTATTCACTGTTCATGTTGTGGATTTATATATTAATAAATGAACCACGACCATCGAAAATTATTGTGATTTATAAGAGAACGTGAAAGCTAAAAATAACATTTGAAGATTATTCGAAATAATGAACCCACAACAAATATATAGCTAATTTGGTGGTAGTGGTTAAAAATATAACCAATAAAACATTTCTTAAATGACACTTGATATTGGAAACAAAAAGATTGGACTGGCTAGACACATTAGCCCTTTTGTACATTGTAAGCAATGGGGAGTTTTTTGTTTTTATTCAATATAAACATGGAAAAAAACCCATTTTGGTTTTATACATATCTTTAATGAATAATGCATTCCCCCAACCACTATAGACATTTTTATCTACTAGAACTAACCTTTGCAATCATGTCAAGATGTTTAAATTTAGTACTGACAACACTTAAAAATGTATTCAACATTTCATCTGCGGATATTCAAGCCAAAAACCATTTGAATGTAAAATAAAAAAAAAACTGGTAACGGTACTGATACTGGGACAGTCCTTTAAAAATATTATATAATAAGTGAAATTATCCAGCACGAAGAAAGGATAACCCACAAAAGATCCAAGCACTGGTACCAATAGAAAACACATTCAACTGGTAACAGAAATCCAATGACCATCAAATATTAACAAATATTTTATAATGAATCATTTCTGTTTTCAATTTTATATTAAGTGGGCCTGTTAGTCAGCGTATCATTAATTTTAAACATGTTTTCTGCCAGATGAGCACAAATGATGGTCTGATGACAGATGCTTTTGGTGTTTGATCATTGCTTGTCTGAGCACACACAATAGCCCTTGGCTACAATCTAAGGAAGAGGGAGTATTTTTGTTTTATTAAAAAAAAACATGGTAAGAAACCTACTTTTCTTTTACAAATATTTTCAATAAATAATTCCTTTCTCTCTTATCCCCACCCCCTTAGAATTAAAGTTTCTACTAAAACGTCTAACACTTGCATTAATGTTAATATATTTCAATTTTGTACTGGTAACTGTAAAAAATTAAATATTTCCTATGCAGAATTCTCAAGCTAAAATTAATTTGGATGGGTGTAAACAACTGGAACTGAAACTGGGACTTCCATTTGAAGAAAAAATATATCATAATTGATATTAGCCAGCCGGAAGATAAGCTACCAATCCTCCAATCCATGAAATGGTGCCAATGACCACAACATTCAACTGGTACAAGAAATTTAAAGACAACCTGCATTAACAGAAATAGTTTACGGTGAAGCATTATTTTCCAATTTAATAAAAAATTCATTTAGTTATATTAAGTGGGCATGTTAGCCAGCCTACCATTAATTTTATACATGTTCTATGCCAGAAGAGCGCAAATGATGGTCTGATGACAGAAGCTTTTGGTGTTTGATCATATCTCCTGGCCATAACTGGTCTAGGCAGACACACTAGCCCTTAGCTACATTGTAAGGAAGGGGAAGTATTTTTGTTTTATAAAATATAATCATGGTAAGTAACCCATTTTTATTTTACAAATATTTTCATTAAATAATTTATTTCTCTCCCCCACCCACCCTTTAGAATTAAAGTTTCCACTAAAATGACTAACACTTGCATTTATGTTAATATGTTTCAATTTTCTTCTGGCAACTCTGAAATATTAAATATTTCCTTTGCAGATTTTTCAAGCCAAAAAATATTTGATGGTTGTAATCAAACTGGTACTGAAACTGGGACTTCCTTTTGAAGAAACAATATATTTCAATGGGTATTAGCCAGTTGGAAGAAAAGCTAACACTCCATCGATCCAAGCCATGGTGCCAATAACCACATCATTCAACTGGTACAAGAAATTTAAAGACAACCTGCATTAACAGAAATAGTTTACGGTGAAGCATTTTTTAAAATTTAATAAAAAATTCATTTAGTTATATTAAGTGGGCATGTTAGCCAGCCTACTATTAATTTTATACATGTTCTATGCCAGAAGAGCACAAATGATGGTCTGATGACAGAAGCTTTTGGTGTTTTATCATATCTCCTGGTCATAACTGGTCTAGGCAGAAACACTAGCCCTTAGCTACCTTGTAAGGAAGGGGAAGTGTTTTTGTTTTATAAAATATAATCATGGTAAGTAACCCATTTTTGTTTTACAAATATTTTCATTAAATAATTTATTTCTCTCCCCCACCCCAACCCTTTAGAATTAAAGTTTCTACTAAAATGACTAACACTTGCATTTATGTTAATATGTTTCAATTTTCTTCTGGCAACTCTGAAATATTAAATATTTCCTTTGCAGATTTTTCAAGCCAAAAAATATTTCATGGGTGTAATCAAACTGATACTGAAACTGTGAAATCCTTTTGAAGAAACAATATATTTCAATGGGCATTAGCCAGTTGGAAGAAAAGCTAACACTCAACCGATCCATGCCATGGTGCCAATAACCAAAACATTCAACTGGTACAAGAAATTTAAAGACCACTTGCATTAACAGAAAAAGTTTACGGTGAAGTATTTTTTTTTCAATTACATAAAATATTCATTTAGTTATATTAAGTGGGCCTGTTAGCCAGCCTATTATTAATTTTAAACATGTTCTCTGCCAGATGATCACAAATAATGGTCTGATGACAGATGCTTTTGGTGTTTAATCACAGCTCCTGGTCATATCTAATCTAGGCAGACACACTAGCCCTTAGCTACATTGTAAAGAACGGGAAGTATTTTTGTTTTAAACAATATAAAAATGGTAAGTAACCCATTTTTGTTTTACAAATATTTTCAGTAAATAATTTATTTCTCCCCCCCCCCCCTTGCCCATTTAGAATTAAAATTTCTGCTAAAATGACTAACACTTGCATTTATGTTAATATGTTTAAATTTTCTTCTGGAAACTTTGAAAAATCAAATATTTCCTTAGCAGATTTTTCAATTCAAAAAATTCAGATGGGTGTAATAAAACTGGTACTGAAACAGTGACTTCCTTTTGAAGAAACAATATATTTCAATCGGTATTAGCCAGTTGGAAGAAAAGCTAACACTCCATCAATCCATGCCATGGTGCCAATAACCACAACATTAAACTGGTACAAGAAATTTAAAGACAACCTGCATTAACAGAAATAGTTTACGGTGAAGCATTTTTTTTCCAATTTAATAAAAAATTCATTTAGTTAATAAGTGGGCCTGTTAGCCAGCCTACCTTTAATTTTAAACATGTTCTCTGCCAATAATAATATAGTATATTTTAAACAAAATGAATGCAAATAGTATATTTTAAACAAAATGAATGCAAATAGTATATTTTAAACAAAATGAATGCAAATAGTATATTTTAAACAAAATGAATGCACATAGTATATTTTAAACAAAATGAATGAAAATAGTATATTTTAAACAAAATGAATGCAAATAGTATATTTTAAACAAAATGAATGCAAATAGTATATTTTAAACAAAATGAATGCAAATAGTATATTTTAAACAAAATGAATGCACATAGTATATTTTAAACAAAATGAATGCACATAGTATATTTTAAACAAAATGAATGCACATAGTACATTTTAAACAAAATGAATGCACACATTGTAGTTTAAACAAAATGAATGCACACATTGTAGTTTAAACAAAATGAATGCACATAGTATATTTTAAACAAAATGAATGCACATAGTATATTTTAAACAAAATGAATGCAAATAGTATATTTTAAACAAAATGAATGCACATAGTATATTTTAAACAAAATGAATGCAAATAGTATATTTTAAACAAAATGAATGCACATAGTATATTTTAAACAAAATGAATGCACATAGTATATTTTAAACAAAATGAATGCACATAGTATATTTTAAACAAAATGAATGCAAATAGTATATTTTAAACAAAATGAATGCACATAGTATATTTTAAACAAAATGAATGCACATAGTATATTTTAAACAAAATGAATGCACATAGTATATTTTAAACAAAATGAATGCACATAGTATATTTTAAACAAAATGAATGCACATAGTATATTTTAAACAAAAATGAATGCACATAGTATATTTTAAACAAAATGAATGCACATAGTATATTTTAAACAAAATGAATGCACATAGTATATTTTAAACAAAATAAATGCACATAGTAAAGATTAAACAAAATGAATGCACATAGTACATTTTAAACAAAATGAATGCACACATTGTAGTTTAAACAAAATGAATGCACATAGTATATTTTAAACAAAATGAATGCACATAGTATATTTTAAACAAAATGAATGCACATAGTATATTTTAAACAAAATGAATGCACATAGTATATTTTAAACAAAATGAATGCACACATTGTAGTTTAAACAAAATGAATGCACACATTGTAGTGTAAACAAAATGAATGCACACATTGTAGTTTAAACAAAATGAATGCACACATTGTAGTTTAAACAAAATGAATGCACACATTGTAGTTTAAACAAAATGAATGCACACATTGTAGTGTAAACAAAATGAATGCACACATTGTAGTTTAAACAAAATGAATGCACACATTGTAGTTTAAACAAAATGAATGCACACATTGTAGTTTAAACAAAATGAATGCACATAGTATATTTTAAACAAAATGAATGCACATAGTATATTTTAAACAAAATGAATGCACATAGTATATTTTAAACAAAATGAATGCAAATAGTATATTTTAAACAAAATGAATGCACATAGTATATTTTAAACAAAATGAATGCACACATTGTAGTTTAAACAAAATGAATGCACATAGTAAAGATTAAACAAAATGAATGCACATAGTACATTTTAAACAAAATGAATGCACATAGTATATTTTAAACAAAATGAATGCACATAGTATATTTTAAACAAAATGAATGCACATAGTATATTTTAAACAAAATGAATGCACATAGTATATTTTAAACAAAAATGAATGCACATAGTATATTTTAAACAAAATGAATGCACATAGTATATTTTAAACTAAATAAATGCACATAGTAAAGATTAAACAAAATGAATGCACATAGTACATTTTAAACAAAATGAATGCACACATTGTAGTTTAAACAAAATGAATGCACATAGTATATTTTAAACAAAATGAATGCACATAGTATATTTTAAACAAAATGAATGCACATAGTATATTTTAAACAAAATGAATGCACATAGTATATTTTAAACAAAATGAATGCACACATTGTAGTTTAAACAAAATGAATGCACACATTGTAGTGTAAACAAAATGAATGCACACATTGTAGTTTAAACAAAATGAATGCACACATTGTAGTTTAAACAAAATGAATGCACATAGTATATTTTAAACAAAATGAATGCACATAGTATATTTTAAATAAAATGAATGCACATAGTATATTTTAAACAAAATGAATGCAAATAGTATATTTTAAACAAAATGAATGCAAATAGTATATTTTAAACAAAATTAATGCACATAGTATATTTTAAACAAAATGAATGCACATAGTATATTTTAAACAAAATGAATGCAAATAGTATATTTTAAACAAAATGAATGCACATAGTATATTTTAAACAAAATGAATGCACATAGTATATTTTAAACAAAATAAATGCACATAGTATATTTTAAACAAAATGAATGCACATAGTATATTTTAAACAAAATGAATGCACATAGTATATTTTAAACAAAATGAATGCACATAGCATATTTTAAACAAAATGAATGCACATAGTATATTTTAAACAAAATGAATGCACATAGTAAAGATTAAACAAAATGAATGCACATAGTATAGTTTAAACAAAATGAATGCACATAGTACATTTTAAACAAAATGAATGCACACATTGTAGTTTAAACAAAATGAATGCACACATTGTAGTTTAAACAAAATGAATGCACATAGTATATTTTAAACAAAATGAATGCACATAGTATATTTTAAACAAAAATGAATGCACACATTGTAGTTTAAACAAAATGAATGCACACATTGTAGTTTAAACAAAATGAATGCACACATTGTAGTTTAAACAAAATGAATGCACACATTGTAGTGTAAACAAAATGAATGCACACATTGTAGTTTAAACAAAATGAATGCACACATTGTAGTTTAAACAAAATGAATGCACACATTGTAGTTTAAACAAAATGAATGCACATAGTATATTTTAAACAAAATGAATGCACATAGTATATTTTAAACAAAATGAATGCACATAGTATATTTTAAACAAAATGAATGCAAATAGTATATTTTAAACAAAATGAATGCAAATAGTATATTTTAAACAAAATTAATGCACATAGTATATTTTAAACAAAATGAATGCACATAGTATATTTTAAACAAATGAATGCAAATAGTATATTTTAAACAAAATGAATGCACATAGTATATTTTAAACAAAATGAATGCACATAGTATATTTTAAACAAAATGAATGCACATAGTATATTTTAAACAAAATGAATGCACATAGTATATTTTAAACAAAATGAATGCACATAGTATATTTTAAACAAAAATGAATGCACATAGCATATTTTAAACAAAAATAAATGCACATAGTATATTTTAAACAAAATGAATGCACATAGTATAGATTAAACAAAATGAATGCACATAGTATAGTTTAAACAAAATGAATGCACATAGTGTAGTTTAAACAAAATGAATGCACACATTGTAGTTTAAACAAAATGACTGCACACATTGTAGTTTAAACAAAATGAATGCACATAGTATATTTTAAACAAAATGAATGCACATAGTATATTTTAAACAAAATGAATGCACATAGTATATTTTAAACAAAATGAATGCACATAGTATATTTTAAACAAAATGAATGCACATAGTATATTTTAAACAAAATGAATGCACATAGTATATTTTAAACAAAATAAATGCACATAGTAAATTTTAAACAAAATGAATGCACATAGTATAGTTTAAACAAAATGAATGCACATAGTACATTTTAAACAAAATGAATGCACACATTGTAGTTTAAACAAAATGAATGCACACATTGTAGTTTAAACAAAATGAATGCACATAGTATATTTTAAACAAAATGAATGCACATAGTATATTTTAAACAAAATGAATGCACACATTGTAGTTTAAACAAAATGAATGCACACATTGTAGTTTAAACAAAATGAATGCACACATTGTAGTTTAAACAAAATGAATGCACACATTGTAGTGTAAACAAAATGAATGCACACATTGTAGTTTAAACAAAATGAGTGCACATATTGTAGTTTTAACAAAATGAATGCACATATTATAGTTTAAAAAAAATGAATGCACATAGTATATTTTAAACAAAATGAATGCACATAGTATATTTTAAACAAAATGAATGCACATAGTATATTTTAAACAAAATGAATGCAAATAGTATATTTTAAACAAAATGAATGCAAATAGTATATTTTAAACAAAATTAATGCACATAGTATATTTTAAACAAAATGAATGCAAATAGTATATTTTAAACAAAATGAATGCACATAGTATATTTTAAACAAAATGAATGCACATAGTATATTTTAAACAAAATGAATGCACATAGTATATTTTAAACAAAATGAATGCACATAGTATATTTTAAACAAAATGAATGCACATAGTATATTTTAAACAAAAATGAATGCACATAGCATATTTTAAACAAAATAAATGCACATAGTATATTTTAAACAAAATGAATGCACATAGTATAGTTTAAACAAAATGAATGCACATAGTAAAGTTTAAACAAAATGAATGCACATAGTACATTTTAAACAAAATGAATGCACACATTGTAGTTTAAACAAAATGAATGCACACATTGTAGTTTAAACAAAATGAATGCACATAGTATATTTTAAACAAAATGAATGCACATAGTATATTTTAAACAAAAATGAATGCACACATTGTAGTTTAAACAAAATGAATGCACATATTGTAGTTTAAACAAAATGAATGCACACATTGTAGTTTAAACAAAATGAATGCACACATTGTAGTGTAAACAAAATGAATGCACACATTGTAGTTTAAATAAAAATGAATGCACATTGTAGTGTAAACAAAATGAATGCACACATTGTAGTTTAAACAAAATGAATGCACATAGTATATTTTAAACAAAATGAATGCACATAGTAAATTTTAAACAAAATGAATGCACATAGTATATTTTAAACAAAATGAATGCAAATAATATATTTTAAACAAAATGAATGCACATAGTATATTTTAAACAAAATGAATGCACACATTGTAGTTTAAACAAAATAAATGCACATAGTAAAGATTAAACAAAATGAATGCACATAGTACATTTTAAACAAAATGAATGCACATAGTATATTTTAAACAAAATGAATGCACATTGTATATTTTAAACAAAATGAATGCACATAGTATATTTTAAACAAAATGAATGCACACATTGTAGTTTAAACAAAATGAATGCACACATTGTAGTGTAAACAAAATGAATGCACACATTGTAGTTTAAAAAAATGAATGCACACATTGTAGTGTAAACAAAATGAATGCACACATTGTAGTTTAAACAAAATGAATGCACTTATTGTAGTTTAAACAAAATGAATGCACACATTGTAGTTTAAACAAAATGAATGCACATAGTATATTTTAAACAAAATGAATGCACACATTGTAGTTTAAACAAAATGAATGCACACATTGTAGTTTAAACAAAATGAATGCACACATTGTAGTTTAAACAAAATGAATGCACATAGTATATTTTAAACAAAATGAATGCACATAGTATATTTTAAATAAAATGAATGCACATTGTATATTTTAAACAAAATGAATGCACATAGTATATTTTAAACAAAATGAATGCACACATTGTAGTTTAAACAAAATGAATGCACACATTGTAGTTTAAACAAAATGAATGCAACATTGTAGTTTAAACACACATTGTGCACATAGTTATTTCAAACAAAATGAATGCACATAGTATATTTTAAACAAAATGAATGCACATAGTATATTTCAAACAAAATGAATGCACATAGTATATTTTAAACAAAATGAATGCACATAGTATATTTTAAACAAAATGAATGCACACATTGTATAAAAATGAATGCACATAGTATATTTTAAACAAAATGAATGCACATAGTAGTAGTTAAAACAAAATAAATGCACATAGTGTAGTTTAAACAAAATGAATGCACACATTGTAGTTTAAACAAAATGACTGCACACATTGTAGTGTAAACAAAATGAATGCACACATTGTAGTGTAAACAAAATGAATGCACACATTGTAGTTTAAACAAAATGAATGCACATAGTATATTTTAAACAAAATGAATGCACAATTGTATTTAAAAAATCAAAATGAATGCACATAGTATATTTTAAACAAAATGAATGCACAAAGTATATTTTAAATAAAATGAATGCACATAGTATATTTTAAACAAAATGAATGCACATAGTATATTTTAAACAAAATGAATGCACACATTGTAGTTTAAACAAAATGAATGCACACATCGTAGTTTAAACAAAATGAATGCACACATTGTAGTTTAAACAAAATGAATGCACATAGTATATTTTAAACAAAATGAATGCACATAGTGTAGTTAAAACAAAATGAATGCACATAGTGTAGTTTAAACAAAATGAATGCACACATTGTAGTTTAAACAAAATGAATGCACACATTGTAGTTTAAACAAAATGAATGCACACATTGTAGTTTAAACAAAATGAATGCACACATTGTAGTTTAAACAAAATGAATGCACATAGTATATTTTAAACAAAATGAATGCACATAGTATATTTTAAACAAAATGAATGCACATAGTATATTTTAAACAAAATGAATGCACATAGTGTAGTTAAAACAAAATGAATGCACATAGTGTAGTTTAAACAAAATGAATGCACACATTGTAGTTTAAACAAAATGACTGCACACATTGTAGTTTAAACAAAATGAATGCACACATTGTAGTGTAAACAAAATGAATGCACACATTGTAGTTTAAACAAAATGAATGCACACATTGTAGTTTAAACAAAATGAATGCACACATTGTAGTTTAAACAAAATGAATGCACACATTGTAGTTTAAACAAAATGAATGCACATAGTATATTTTAAACAAAATGAATGCACATAGTATATTTTAAACAAAATGAATGCACATAGTATATTTTAAACAAAATGAATGCAAATAGTATATTTTAAACAAAATGAATGCACATAGTATATTTTAAACAAAATGAATGCACATAGTATATTTTAAACAAAATGAATGCAAATAGTATATTTTAAACAAAATGAATGCACATAGTATATTTTAAACAAAATGAATGCACATAGTATATTTTAAACAAAATGAATGCACATAGTATATTTTAAACAAAATGAATGCACATAGTATATTTTAAACAAAAATGAATGCACATAGTATATTTTAAACAAAATGAATGCACATAGTATATTTTAAACAAAATGAATGCACATAGTATATTTTAAACAAAATGAATGCACATAGTATATTTTAAACAAAATGAATGCACATAGTATATTTTAAACAAAATGAATGCACACATTGTAGTTTAAACAAAATGAATGCACACATTGTAGTTTAAACAAAATGAATGCACACATTGTAGTTTAAACAAAATGAATGCACACATTGTAGTTTAAACAAAATGAATGCACACATTGTAGTTTAAACAAAATGAATGCACACATTGTAGTTTAAACAAAATGAATGCACACATTGTAGTTTAAACAAAATGAATGCACATAGTATATTTTAAACAAAATGAATGCACATAGTATATTTTAAACAAAATGAATGCACATAGTATATTTTAAACAAAATGAATGCAAATAATATATTTTAAACAAAATGAATGCACATAGTATATTTTAAACAAAATGAATGCACACATTGTAGTTTAAACAAAATAAATGCACATAGTATATTTTAAACAAAATGAATGCACATAGTATATTTTAAACAAAATGAATGCACATAGTATATTTTAAACAAAATGAATGCACATAGTATATTTTAAACAAAATGAATGCACATAGTATATTTTAAACAAAATGAATGCACACATTGTAGTTTAAACAAAATGAATGCACACATTGTAGTTTAAACAAAATGAATGCACACATTGTAGTTTAAACAAAATGAATGCACACATTGTAGTTTAAACAAAATGAATGCACATAGTATAGTTTTAAACAAAATGAATGCACATATTGTAGTTTAAACAAAATGAATGCACACATTGTAGTTTAAACAAAATGAATGCACATAGTATATTTTAAACAAAATGAATGCACACATTGTAGTTTAAACAAAATGAATGCACACATTGTAGTTTAAACAAAATGAATGCACACATTGTAGTTTAAACAAAATGAATGCACATAGTATATTTTAAACAAAATGAATGCACATAGTATATTTTAAACAAAATGAATGCACATAGTATATTTTAAACAAAATGAATGCACATAGTATATTTTAAACAAAATGAATGCACACATTGTAGTTTAAACAAAATGAATGCACACATTGTAGTTTAAACAAAATGAATGCACACATTGTAGTTTAAACAAAATGAATGCAAATAGTATATTTTAAACAAAATGAATGCACATAGTATATTTCAAACAAAATGAATGCACATAGTATATTTTAAACAAAATGAATGCACATAGTATATTTTAAACAAAATGAATGCACACATTGTAGTTTAAACAAAATGAATGCACATAGTATATTTTAAACAAAATGAATGCACATAGTGTAGTTTAAAATTTTAAACAAAATGAATGCACATAGTGTAGTTTAAACAAAATGAATGCACATATTGTAGTTTAAACAAAATGAATGCACACATTGTAGTTTAAACAAAATGAATGCACACATTGTAGTTTAAACAAAATGAATGCACATAGTATATTTTAAACAAAATGAATGCACACATTGTAGTTTAAACAAAATGAATGCACATAGTATATTTTAAACAAAATGAATGCACATAGTATATTTTAAATAAAATGAATGCACATAGTATATTTTAAACAAAATGAATGCACATAGTATATTTTAAACAAAATGAATGCACACATTGTAGTTTAAACATATGGCTAGAGCAGGGCATCTGCCAGGTAATTGTGGGACTCTATCAAATCTTTATAACTGACTCTCTGACCTCACATCCCCGCAACGGGGCCCATAATGGCAAGGGTCCCAAACATGAGTTTTGGTTTTTTATATCCTTAGGTGTGGCCCTTGCGATCAAAGTTATAGGAAGCGGTTGGTCTTGTTATGTAATATTTCCAGGCTATTAACACTAGCTGGACAAGGTCAATCTAAACACTGGCTAGACAACTGTTACTGAGTTCGATAATTATGGCTGGATAAGTCAATCTGCAGCTGTCACTTAGTTCTATAATTAGTTCTCTCTCTCTCTCTCTCTCTCTCTCTCTCTCTCTCTCTCTCTCTCAATCTCTATGGATGTGTGGCTTGGTCTTCAAAACATGTAACTCACTTTTGGACCTGTTTTATTTAGTGCAAAGGCTCAGGTTTGGCACAAGGTGTAGTTTATACATGACAATAAACGACTTTAGTAACTTCGACTTCATGAATTAACATCTTGTAGAATTACGAAGCTAGTTAGTTCATTTGGTTAAACTATGATTCATTTGGTTAACCTATGATAAAGAGTGCAAAAACGTAGACATTTCAAAATTATTTTAAAACTTAAAACGCTAATATAAATAAAATAAAACTTTTTTCTTTTAAATAAGCTTTTATTAAAATGCACTAAAAAGCAAAAAAAAAAAAAACTATTATTACTAAAATTTAATGCATGTATGATTACAATATACCGAATCAACTGTGTCTTTAGAAAATTAAAAAGTTTCAATAAATAAATAATTAATTTTTAAAAACTACACGTAAACCAGCAGCAAAATTAGGAGCTTATAGTTAGCAATGTAATATTTACAACTGGCTGATTACTTGTCGCGCTTTTTTTTACAAATAGTATTAATTAAAATTATTTTAAAAAATGTTCCATCGGGTGCGTAAATAATTATTTAATGTGCTTGTGCAATAACATTTTGAAATGTTGTCTTACTGTCTTCTTTAATAGGAATTATTAACACGGTTTTAACCCTCAGGGTTAAAATCCAACTATATAAACAACTACCGCCATTTTGTTTTGTGGCGTCACAGGCGCAGCCGACTTCCGTATCAGGGATTCACCTGGGTAGACCAGGTGACATGAAATGACGTCATAGAGGATATCCCAAGTGCATAATTCATTTTTATAGCGACAATCCCATTCTGCAGGCACGCCAAGAAAGGGAAGATATTAGTAGGAAGTTTAAATATAGTACAGAAATATGCTGTAAAATTATTTACATCACTTGTGAAATTTGAGCTCAATAACTGATGAAAAAAAAACTTCAGCTATAGGTTGTTTTTTTTTCTACATATCAAAGCTGGTTGTGAGGTTAATAGGATAATGATTGTTCTGAAAATTACAGAAAATTGATTTTATAGTCAGTATTCCAATTTAGCTGTAAGGATGTACATGCACACACAAATCTCCTTGAGAGCGCATTCAACCGTTTCCTTTAGTAGGCTTAGTCTTCTGAAAAAAAACGTTATCTAGACCCAAGCACACGCACGTAGACAAAAAATTATTTCTTAAGTTTTACAGTCATTTTTTTAAGTCGAACAAGGCCGTCAAAAATTAGAGTGAAACTTGTGTGTAGCTCAATCGTCTAAATAAAACCAACTGTGCGTCGAGTCAATGTAGACAGTAAATGTACACAAATTAATAATTTTGAAAACAAAATTAACAAAGAAGCATTCTAAGTGCTGCTCGAACTGATGTCATACCTGTACATAATATTGGATTGAACACAGAGTTTATGAATGTGACACAACTTATTATTATAAACAACAACAGTGACATGTGATTTCCCCGCGACAGTAAGATGACTGCGATTAGCATTGGAAACCAGCTGACAGTAAATGTGGCCACAATAGAAGCGATGGTACGACAAGCTTTAAACTTTTTACGCCATTGGAGTAAATTTTTGCTTTTTTGAGGTGCGTTGACAGTACCAGCAATTGGCCCTGGGGTTAGGTAATTTATTAATGACAAAGATTGACCAATTATGACTATCACGTAATGAGATTTTTCATGTACGCGGGTTGGAGACTTTGTAGATGTTTGTTTATTAAACTGTAAGTATTGTGCTGATCTATTTGTCCATCGACGAATTTCCAAAGCAATCAAAATATACAAAATATAAGTTAATAATAGTGGCATAAAAATAACTAGGCCGGCGGAAATCATATTTGTTCTGAAAAATTGCTGTGAGAAAAATTTAACTATGTTTCCCTTGTAACATGTTTCAAACTCTGTGTTTCCCACGTTATTATCGGAATAAACCATGATTATAATGAGGATTGTTGTGGGGATGACTAAATATGCAAACTTTTCTGGTAGAATTCTATGGTGTATTGGTTGACGGATAGCCAGATATTTGTCAATGGCCATGCTAAATATGTGACATGCGGAAACTGAACACAAATTAGCACAGAAAGCTTGCCAGCACTTTAACATTGTCAACCCAATAACCCACGTCCCATTATTCATGATCAGAATCATTAAAGGAACAGCTAACAAAACACAAATAAATAAGTCTATAACACACATAGAAGACATTAACATGCGGGTTAAATTGTTATCTCCAGTGCAACTTCTGGCGTATCGACACAGGGCAATGAGAAGTGTCAGATTTGACACAATGGTGAACATAATAACAACAATACAGATGACAGTCAACGCGATGATGACATTCAAGCTGCTTGAGATGACATCGTGCGGCCTCACATCCGGCAAACAAGACGTCTCGTTGGTCGACGTTTCATTTGTCATTTTGATGTATTCTGATTTCTTTCCTATGATCTCATGGTTTGACCTGTGAATAAAACAAAAAAAAATTAGTCTTTGATTAGTGTCACTTATTTACAAATTGAAACGCTGTTTTTATACGTTTTTAAGCTCCATTTGACATATGGTTGTCGTTTTTTTCAGAGAAATTCACAATCAGTTATTACGTAGGCTACTTATCTAAGACTAATCAATGTGAAATTTTGAAAACTTCTTGGTACATATAAAAATTATTTGAAAATGTTTGCGTAAATTTATTAAAGATTATTTTAACTAAAATTATTGTCACTGGTACATTTCGAACATTTTATATAGCAAAAAAACTCTTAAAGAGCACAATAGTCAATTTAAATTCTGGAAAGGTAATTGCAAAACTACTAATGGACTAAAAAATAAATTTTCTGTATGGATTCAATTTGTATTATAAATTCATTTCTGAGTATGAAAATTATTTTTTTTTAATTTGAAAAACATTTTTAAAAAATGATTTTAAAAAAAAGTTGGCTATTTTTAAACTGCTAAGATGTCAATTTTGTTAATCAGGTCAATAATATGTGATTGTTTATCAATCAATTATGATATAATATAAATTCATGAACTTAGTTTTATCATCTAAAATATATTTTTTGGTACTGAAAATGTTATTTGGGAAACATTTATTGGACGTCTGTCATTTTTTTTCTGACGTATTTGATTTATCTCAAAATTATTCTTTTTAATTCTTTTTTTTTTTTAATATAACAAAATGAAAGTATGTAGATATATACACCACGTGTCACTAAATTAAACTTTTTATCAATGTTTGGTAGTCTCTTGTACCATTACAAGACAATTTTATTAAAAAAATATTTAAATACAAAAAGATCGATAAACATCTAAATGTCTACCTTCACAACACTTTCACTTCAATCAAATGAAATGTTTTAAAGTTTGAAAAATAATGAACTCAAAACTAGAATTGTGCTCTAATAAGGTTACAAAACAACTGATCTCCACACACATGTATTTCAACTCTATAAGTTCAAATATTTCTAAATGATTTTAAACTGACTGACAGTTTATTTACTTTTTTAAAGATTCTGTTGGTGGCAAATGTCATTTCTACTGAGTTGAACGTTTTATTGATCTGCACATAAACAATACAACTAACGGCGCATTACAAAATGATGGGTTTCATTACCCAAGCCCGCGGTTCTCAAAGTGGTACGGGAAAAGTTATGCAGCGGGTACGAAGCGAAATATCATTCTAGTTTTAAAACAACCAAGAGTTTTGAATGATCATTGAATCATCACCAAAAAACGTACCGAAGTATCGCATTAGAAACGTGTGTGTGTGTGTGTGAAGTCCCTGTAAGGATGAGATGATTTTTCTTAGAACCTTTAAACCACCATTGTTACGGTTTTTTGGTGCCCTTCTTTCATCCCCAACATAGCTGATAGTGCAATGGCAAGATATAGCGGGGACTTAAGCATTGGTTCTCACCAGAGATCGAACCAGAGATAATCAGGTCAACAATCAAACGCTTTCGCACACGACGACACGAAAGGTAAGCACATTGAAAAGGCTGAGAAACACTGACTCAAACAACATTAAACGGCAGTGCAACATAGAGTACGGGCCTCTCTGCAATGTTTCACCATGTTCAAACATTGTCAGTGATGAATCGATTCATATTTATGAAGCTTTACATTATCATTGAATCAATTTGAAATGTTGATATTTGAAGGCTAAACCTGTTCACCCGTGGACGACTGCATTGAACGATGTATCTTACTGAACAGTTATCCGACCCGACTGATATATATATATATATATATATATATATATATTAGGGTGGCCCAAAAAAACTTTTTGTCAAATTTTTTGGAGCATTTTGTTTTCTGTGTTTCCTTTGACTTCAGAACGGCACAGAAAAAAATTCATGAATATTTGACTTTATTTAGTACTGCCTCATCGACACTGAACTTTTAAATCATTTTAATAAATTTTAAATGTGAGTATGTATATATAACGCACACAGAACATGCTAGAAGGTTCTGGGAAGTTTTTAGAAAATCTATACAATTCTAGAAGGTTATATGAAATCTTTTTTTCATCTGAATCCAATTGAACAGACCTAGATATTTGTTTCAAATATATTAATTTTGTTATTTTTATGCAGTTTTAAACAACAATGAGTAAAATTAAATAAAAAAGAATACAATTTTAGATTTCTTTCTCATAGATAGCATAGTCAAAATTAAACCAGAGACGTTCTTACATGTTTGAAGCCCTATGGCAAGCTACTTTTGAGGGCTGTATGAAAAAGTATGCATGTCAGCTTTAGGCTAAGTTTATCCGGGGAACGTTGATTGGGTTGGGGGGGGGGGCATCCCATTAATTGTTGGTAGGGATGCTCGCAGATGTTAGGCCCAAAATAATTCTTAAAAACACAGCCCACCCCCCATTTCCCAAAACGCCACCACTTTTAATTCATTTTAGCCCGGGGCCTTTGACAAGTGCCCAGATTGTCTTTTCTTGCAGCTGCCAAATGGAAAGATCTGAAAGGGGCCGCCTAGTTAGCCTTTCCATAAGATGGGCTATGCATCTAACTCATAGTTTACGAGCCTGACACGGTGCTTCTAAAAAGATACATTATTAGGTTTCCAAAAGTCCGGAAGGGGCGGGGGGGGTGCTAAAGTGAATGTGGGAGACAATTGAATATTAGATGGTGGGGGGGTGTCATTGTAGAGAGCTGCATTTTCCATCCAACCCCACCCTAACCCACATAGTTTGAAGCACCCCCACCCGATTCCGTTAAAGTTTGCTTCATCCACACCCGTCCCCTCCTATACAAACCCGTACCAGCTGTAAATGAACCTATCCTCATGACAACACGTTTCAACTAGCTACAAACACTGACTATAAATTAAAAAGCAATTATGTTTGTCTCCATTCTGGACACAGAACGTTATATTTTCTATATAATGTACGTATGTATTCAGTAAATATTTGTAAAATTTGTAAATGTTTATAAATTCAATTGTGTAATGCATATATCTGAAAAAAGATATTAAAAAGACGTTTTCTTATATTTGAAAACAAAATTATTTTCTCTTAAATCTAACTACAAGTGGTTTGTGGTTACTGAAATAGGACTCATAATTGAAAACATTCGAAATTATAGTCATTTAATCGTCCGAAAACTCCGTCAATTGTTGCATAGCTCTGATACTTTCAATTAAACTCAGAACACAAGCTTACTATTTCATTTGATGAGTTTCTTAATAAATCTTGCTGAGAATGGGCGCTCCTTTATTAATATAGCTTATATAGTAAAAAACGGTACTAAGGCCCCTTTTACGGCCCTGATAGGTCAGATCGCGAAATGGAAAAAAGTCATTTCTTGGCAGGCCAAGACCTACAAAATGATATATACATCATGGGTCTAGGAATTATGGTTGTTGAGATCTAGGGTGTACACGGACAGACAAAACGGGGACAATAGAGCATTTTTTTTTCGAAAATGCTCTAAAAACTAAACAATCACTCAATCTATATTTAGACAAATGAACAGAAAAATGTATTTCAGAACAAACGAATCAGCAAAATTATTATTCTAAACAATGATGCCGAGGAAATTTATATTAAAACAAACATAAGGCAGCCTGGCAAACTAGGCACCGCCAATGGTAATAGGGGTGGGGATGAAGCTAACTTTGACGGGGGCGGGTGGGGATGAAGCTAACTTAGACGGGGGCGGGTGGGGGATGAAGCTAACTTTGACGGGGGCGGGTGGGGATGAAGCTAACTTAGACGGGGGGCGGGGTGGGGATGAAGCTAACTTTGACGGGGGCGGGTGGGGATGAAGCTAACTTTTGACGGGGGGCGGGTGGGGATGAAGCTAACTTTGACGGGGGCGGGTGGGGATGAAGCTAACCTTTGACGGGGCGGGGGGATGAAGCTAACTTTGACGGGGGCGGGTGGGGATGAAGCTAACTTAGACGGGGGCTGGTGGGGATGAAGCTAACTTTGACGGGGGCGGGTGGGGATGAAGCTAACTTTGACGGGGGCGGGTGGGGATGAAGCTAACTTTGACGGGGGCGGGTGGGGATGAAGCTAACTTTGACGGGGGCGGGTGGGGATGAAGCTAACTTTGACGGGGGCGGGTGGGGATGAAGCTAACTTTGACGGGGGCGGTGGGGATGAAGCTAACTAGACGGGGGCGGTGGGGATGAAGCTAACTTTGACGGGGGCGGGTGGGGATGAAGCTAACTTTGACGGGGCGGGGTGGGGATGAAGCTAACTTTGACGGGGGCGGGGTGGGGATGAAGCTAACTTGGACGGGGGCGGGTGGGGATGAAGCTAACTTTGACGGGGGCGGTGGGGATGAAGCTAACTTTGACGGGGGCGGGTGGGGATGAAGCTTAACTTTGACGGGGGCGGGGTGGGGATGAAGCTAACTTTGACGGGGGGCGGGTGGGGATGAAGCCGTAACTTTGACGGGGGGCGGGTGGGGATGAAGCTAACTTTGACGGGGGCGGGTGGGGATGAAGCTAACTTTGACGGGGGCGGGGTGGGGATGAAGCTAACTTTGACGGGGCGGTGGGGATGAAGCTAACTTAGACGGGGGGCGCGGGTGGGGATGAAGTCTTAACTTTGACGGGGGCGGGTGGGGATTTGAAGCTAACTTAGACGGGGGCGGGTAGGGTTGTTCAAACTATGTGGGGATGGGTGGGGTTGGATAACAATTACAACCCCGTACAGATCTCTAGTTTGCCTCTAGTTCTTAAGTTCGCTCCAACGTAATCTGAGAGGCGTGGTTGGGGGGGAGGGGGTATATTGCTTCTAAAGTAACACAACAGTAGTCTGAATACGACCGCGTAAGCGTGACCAGTCCAAGTGGCGCAATACTTCAACCTGAGTATATATTATTAAGAATATTTGGCTCTATGCCTATGATGAGGGGTGTACGGGTAATAGAGATCATCTCAATATTTCCATTAGCTGGAAAGAAATTTATAACATATTTAATTCATTTTTTTTTTCTTTTTTCTTTTAAAACTTTAAAATATCATTAAAAACTAAAACTAGTTTTAAAATTAGATGTTAAAAGTTTAATTTTTTCCCATCACTGTATATATATATATATATATATATATATATATATATATATATATATATATATATATATATTAGATATTAAGCCCGGCGTTGCCCGGGAAATCTAGGTGTAATGTTAAACCCTTCCCAATCAATTAAATTAATTTAATTAAAGCTGATTTATGCCACCTTCCTAATGTGCAGAAATGACCTATATTTCATACGTCAAAAGATGTGGCTGCCATAACCAACAAACCATCATCAAAAGTAATCCTTCGAGGGAACAATAACCTCCAGTACACAATGTTAACAAACTATAATAACTGAGCATGATTATCAAATGCGCAGCCGATTTACGAAATCAAGTGCATAGTTTTTTTTTTTAATTTGACGTCTATTTATTGTTTAAATCAAAAAGTTATTAAAAAATGCAAAATGAGAAAGTAAAAATAACGATTTATTATGAAGATTTTGCAGCGCGAAGGCAACTCATCGGGAAATGACGTCATAGAGGTTTTTTTTTATTTATAGCGACGGCGCCCCTATTTAGCAAATGACGTCATAGGTCATAGGTTAATTTACAAACGCGCTCGCTAGTGACCTAGTCTGATTAAAATGTTGTCTGTTGTAATAAAAATAAAATAATTGGAATGATATTATATATTATTATTATTATTAGTTAATATTTAGGACTTTTACATTTCAAAATAAAAAACCTCAGAAACTATTTAAAACTGTAGATTTTTAAAAAAGAAAATCGAATCGAAGACGCCATTTTGAATTATGTTTTCGTGACCTCGCTGGTCACGTGATTACTTTATCAAATACTATTGTTTTATTTATTATTTCTGAGGTCGTTTATTTATAGAACGGATTCCCCACACGCGACCCGGATAAGCTTAGATGCTTTTAATGCAGATATAAGTCTGATATTGACATCTCAGGTTCTTCTGAAAATAAGAACACACCCATATCTATTGTTTGTTTGTTTTTTTTCTGTCAAACATTCGACTTCGTTAAAAGTTTAGGGGATCTCCCACAAAATATTTGAAAAGGAAGACCTCTATAAAGAATGCTAGATAGTTTTCTTTTGTCGAAAGCGGGGGGGGGGGGGGGAAAGAGTGGAGGAGGGGGGCACTCATGTCAAGAAATACCTCGTGTGTCTAAGAGTCGGCGTGAGCATTACGATTGAATGCTTGGGAGGGGGAGGGACATGATGAACTCAAAAATGTTAGATGCGGGACCTAGAGCTGTATATAGTATCAAAGGCAAATGAGCCTTTTCCCCATCCCCTATTGAGTGAGGCAGATTATGACCTAAAGGGGATATCGCACTAGATGTCACCGCGAAATGCAGAGACTGCGAGATTATATTTGACGCCCCAAATTAACAGACTTTAAAAATAAAATGAATAATTTAAATATTAGCAAAATTTAAAAAAGAGTACTTTCAATATGCAATATAAAAACAAAAAACCAATCAAGGGATTTAATCCTGCCATCAATATGAATTATGTTCATGTGTTGATTTCTATAACTTATCTCCTTCGCTTTTTATTTTTTTTAAAGAAGCATCGTACAGCATTAGTGACAACTCTTCAAACAATAGATGGGCCTTGGGTGGTGGCAAAGGACGAGGCGTGAATGTTGCTGGTAATAGTCATATTTATAGAAAATTATATATGATGCTGTGTTTATTTAATATAGTTAGCATAATCATTCATAATAAAGTGACTACAAGCCTATATATATATATATATGTATATATATATATATATATATATATATATATATATAACTTTAATTTACACACACACACACACACACATACACACACATACACACACACACACATATATATATATATATATATATACTGTATATGTTTTTTAGACTAATCATTTATAAAAATATATAAATCTATGTTCGTTTTTTATTTATATATAGCAGGGGTGGGCAAACTTTTTTCTACGGAGGGCCACACTGAAAATGTGATTGTTGTCGGCGGGCCGCATATATATTTTGTCTACTTAATTACAATTTACAACGTGTGAAAATATGAATTAAAGATAATTTGTCATTTTACTTCACATTCACTATATTACACATACACATTACAGTTGCTAATTTGGTAATATGATCTTTACTATTCATAATTATTTTAACAAAAGTTGATTGTTACCTATCATAATAATTATGAAGACGAAGGAAGTTAATTTACATACAACCTGACCACAGAGTGCAATTAAAATTGATGAAAAGTATGTAAATATTCACAATTTTGGATAATTTTCTTGAACTGTGGAACCAGTTCACTAGTTGGCATGACTGCATTTAAATTGCAGTCAGTCATCATCGATCTGTTCTTTAGACTTGTTTATTTTCATACAAGAAAAAGCTTGCTCATAATTGTATGTGGACCCAAATAGTGACAAAAGCTTGGCAGCAACGATTTTTAGGTGTGGAAATGACGCTGCTGGCAAACATCCTTAACACCAACAAAATGAATGACTTGAAATTCTCCTTAGGTCGTAATCTGCTTGTAGGTCAAGCAGTTCTAACCAATATTCTGGAGCAATAAAACCGATTTAATATCACTAGATTCAAATCAAAATTCGGAATAAAATAAAAGAAATATTTCTGGAAAACTCCAAACAAAGAGAATTAAAATCGACATAGGATCGTAACTTGTATATGCAAACGGGACGCATAATATACTCTGACGGGCCGCATGCGGCCTGCGGGCCGTAGTTTGTCCGCCACTGTTCTATTATCATAATGATATTTTAAATGCCAGAATAAGAGAAACGCAAAGTTTATTATAATTAACAGAAGCGTAGGAACGTAGGAAGAGAGCTGTGGGTTGTGCGGCGCTGAAAGAGCTCTTTTAAATGTTTCTTTTTTAGCACTTTTCAGAATAGGAGGAGGGCACTAAAAATGCAGCTCGCACAGGGCGCCACAATAGCTAGCTAGTAGCTACGCCAGGCTACGTCTCTGATAATTAAAAATAATTTTAACAAATTATGAAATCGGCAATCCATTTTTTACCTGTTGAATGAATTGTATTTTTTTATGAGAATTTTTTTTTATATCACTTTACATACTTAAACGGGAAAAAGGAAAGGGGCGGAAAAGCAATTGTGCACCCTGGCCAAACATAGATAGGCGTGAGAACTATATCTTTTTTTTAATTAGTAATACACGTTATGTTATGTTTCATAAGTTTTTTTTTTTTTTTTTTTTTAAATGTTAAAACCAAGAACTCAGAATTTGGCAGTTAAAAAGAGAGACCTAGGGAAAAAACCTATTTATTTTTTTTTTTTTTTTCACATTTGTTCTACATATTTTTAATAATTTAATTGTTTGACTAAGCACAGGTAACTATTTAACGTCATATCAGTTTGAAATTTTAAACCCCAACAAGTTTTTTAAAAAAATCTAATTGGCCCACAGGTGGCGTCGACGTATGAGGTGTACAAAGGGCCCCACTTTTAGACCCTTTTAATGCCTTTTTAAAGGGCCGTTTTTCTTATGAGCCCGGGTCCTCAACTTATCTTTGTCCCATTCTTTATTTGACCTATTAAGTATTTTATTAAAATAACAATCAACGAAAAGGACAAATGTTGAGAATAAATACAAATTTGATGATTTTCTATTGCCATAATTAGTTTTGTATGTACTTAATGTGAGCACACAGACCATATGGAGGTACTGTCGGCTCCGAGAATTATAAGCTATTTCCCCTCAACCCCCTTTTTCCACTGTGAAACTATGTAGGCCAGGTGTCGGTGAGAGCATGTCGGTTTCATCATAAAGAAAAACCAAACATTGGAAAGAACTACACGATGTTTAAAATGAACAAGTTAGAGTAGTGAAATTATAGAAATGATTGTGGAAGCCGCACTTAACTCAGCAATGAGGACTGAAATTCAATGGCTAGAGCAGGGCGTCTGCCAGGTAAGTGTGGGACTCTATCAATCTAAACAACTGATCCTCTGACCACAACATCCCCACATTGGGGCCGTTAATGGCAGGGGCCACAAACATGTGTTTTGGTTTTCACATACTTTGGTGTGACCCTTGCGATCAAGGTTATAGCAAGCGGTTGGTCTTGTTATTCCAGACTTATTAACACTGGCTGGACAAGTCAATCTTCAGCTGTCGCTGAGTTCTGTAATTATAACACTGGCTGGACAGTCAATCTACTATCTCCGGTCGTGTGGTATGATCTTCAAAACTTGTAACTTAGTTTTGGACCTGTTTTAATTTAGTGAGAAGGCTCAAATTTGGCACATTATACATGACAATACACGACTTTAGTATGTCTGACTTCATGAATTAACATCTTGTAGAATTACGAAGCTAGTTAGTTCATGTGGTTAAACTATGTTACAGGATGCAAAAACAAATTTAAAATTCTTTGAAACTAAAGTGCATAATATAAATAAAATAACACTTTTTTTTAAAAATAAGCTTTTTTTTAAAAATGCACTACAAAGCAAAAAAACGTATTATACTGAAACATATTTATATACATCATCATTACTAAAATTTAACTCATGTATGATTACAATATATCGAATCAAATGTGTTTTTACAAAAGCTAATAAGTTACAAAAATTAAATAATTAATCTATATATCTAGACCGGCACCTATGCTTATATCTACGTAGTGAAAATTTGTACAAACTTTTAAGGATTTATTTAGTCAAGTTTAAATAAAGTAGAAAAATATACTATAAAAATTATTTACAGAACTTGTGAACTTTAGGCTCAAGAACTGCTGAAAAAAACTTCAGCCATATAGGTTGTTTTTTCCCACAATTCAAAGCTGGTTGTGAAGTCAATTAGATAATGATTGTTCTGAAAATACCCGAAAAAATGATTTTTATAGCCAGCATTCCAATAAAGCTGTGAGTATGTACCGCACATACAAATCCCATTGAGAGGGCGTACAACCGTTTCCTTTAGTAGGCCTAGTCTTTAAAAAACCGTTATCTACACCTCACACACACACACACAAACACACACACAACAAGGAATTCCTTCTTTGTGTAATATATGTGGTGAAATAAAAATAAAGCTTCAATTGCACTAAATTTGTGTATAGATTTTTTTCTTCATACCGTTGGGGGGGGGGTGAAAGTTGCTTTAAACAAAAAGAAAAAGGTTCATCTCATGTTCATTAAATAAATAAATAATGATCTCATTTAATTTTATTTAATATATAACATTATATTAATCAATTATTCTAATATAAAATGGATAAGAAATATTAAGGTTACCCAATTTCGAGTAAGTAACCTTGAAAAATCAAAAGAACGATAAAGTGTTAATTTAATAAGTCGCACAACGTCATCAAAATTAGAGGGAAACTTGTTCGTAGCTCAATCATTAAATAAAACCAACTATGCGTCGCATCAAAGTAGACAGTACATGTGTACAAATTAAGAGTTTCGAAAACGAAATTAACAAAGAAGCATTCTAAGTGCTACGCGAACTCGACGTAACGCCTAAACATAATATGGGATTGAATGTAGAGTTTATGAATGTGATACAATTTATTATCATAAACGACAACAGTGACATCTGGTATCCCCGCGACAGTAAGATGACTGTAATTAACATTGGAAACCAGCTGACAGTAAAAGTGGCCACAATAGAAGCGATGGTGCGACAAGCTTTAAACTTTTTACGACACTGGAGTAAATTTTTGCTGTTTTGAGGTGCGTTGACAGTCCCAGTCATTGGCCTTGGGGTTAGGTTATTTATTAATGACAAAGATTGACCAATTATGACTATCACGTAATGAGATTTTTCAGTATGTACGCGGGTTGAGACTTTGTTGATGTTCGTTTATTAAACTGTAAGTATTGTGCTGATCTATTAGTCCATCGACGAATTTCCAAAGCAATCAAAATATACAAAATATAAGTTAGAACAATGGGATAAAAATAACTAGGCCGGCGGAAATCATATTTGTTCTGAAAAACTGTTCTGAGAAAAAATGTAACTATGTTTCCTTGAAACATGTTTCAAACTCTGTGTTTCCCACGTTAAAAGTTATCGGAATAAACCATGATTATAATGAGGATTGTTGTGGGGATAAACCAGGAGGATAATATTACGCAATATGTAAGCTTGTCTGGTAAAAACTCTATAGTGTATTGGTTGACAGATTGCCAGATATTTGTCAAAAGCCATGCTAAATATGTGACAGGCAGAAACTGAACACAAATTAGCACTGAAAGCTTGCCAACATTTGAACATTGTCAACCCAATCACCCACGTCCCATTATTCATGACCTGTATCAGCACAGGAGAAGCTAAAAAAGACACAAATGAACAAGCCTATAACACACATAGAAGACATTAACTTGCGAGTTAAATTGTTATCTCCACTACAAGATCTGGCGTATCGACACAGGGCAATGAGGAGTGTCAGATTTGACACAAGGGTGTACAAGACAACAACAATGTAGATGACAGTCAAAGCGACGATGACATTCAAGCTTATCTGAGATGACATCGTGCGGCCTCACATCCGGCAAACACGAGATCTCGTTGGTCAACGTTTTATTGGTCATTTTGTGGTATTTTACGTTCACGGTAAAGTCTGTTGGCGACGACTGATTCGATTGCGAGAATGTTTCTGGCCAATAGACGCTGATGGTCTGTAACTACAGACGGTGGAAGAAGGTTGGAAAGCCCATTAAGCGTTGTCCAGTTTGCATGTTGGCTATTCTAGCCCGGTGACAACAGTAACCGATGTCCTCCGTAGGTCATATATGTCAAGAGTCTTTGGTCATATGCATAAGGACGTTACAAACACTGAACCAATTGTTGTCATTTGCTAGTAAAGAATCACATCCTTTGACTAACATCAAAGTGGTCATCTGCTAGTTAAGAATCACATCCTTACACAACATCACTGTGACTTCCTGATTTCTCTGTAATGATCTCTCGGTTTCACCTGTGAATGAAACATAAAAAAAGATCTATTATTTGTATTCCTAATTTACAAATAAAAGAGATTATTTTATACGCTTTCATAGCTCTATTAGACAGGCAGTTGTCATGTTAAAGTAGTGTTTTAAGAAACTCCGCAATGAGATAATACGTTCTTATCTTGGCCTAATCGATGTGAAATATTGAACATTTATTGATGTAAATATACTACAAAGTAATTTAAAACGTTTGTGTCAATTTATCAATGTCTTTTTTAACTAAAATTATTATTACAGGTACATTCAGGACTTTTTATATAGAAAACTTTCTCAATCTTAAAGAGCACAATAGTCAATTTAAATTCTGAAGGGTACTTGTATAACTGAAATATACATTTTTCTGTATTGATTCAATTTGTATTATAAATTCATTTTTGAGAATGATAAGCTATATTTTTTTAACTTGAAAGCATTTTTAAAACAATGATTTTTTAAAAAAGTTGGCTAATGTTGATTACATTAACAATTTTTTAAACTGCAATGATTTCAATTTTGTTAATTGGGTCAATACTATCTGATTGTTTTTCAATAAATAAGAAGAAATCTAAGTGAGATTATCCTGATCTTGAATCTGCAAGGAGACCACTCCACATAGCAGTGAAGTTCCTATACCAGTGTTTAGTGGATTATTAGAACTTTCACCATCAGACTCTGACGAGGGGCAAGATCTGGTTTTTGGCAGGTGAAAAAGTGGAAACGATTATGAAGGAAGTTCTTCAACACCTCAACCATTTAGTCAAGAAGAACTCAATGACCTGATACGATACCTAAATATGCCCAAGCAAACATCTGAGCTTTTAGGGTCCAGGCTCAATGAAAGAAATTTTCTTCAAACAAGAATTTTAAAAATTTCGTATCGGAAAGAGAAGAGTTTCTTCTTCCATATTTCAGCCAAGAGGAAGATCTTGTTTACTGTAATGACATCCTTGGATTTCTGCTCCAAATGGGACTACAAGACTACTTATCCAAAGACTGGCGTCTTTTTATAGACAGTTCCATCCGAAGCTTGAAATGTGTTCTGATACACAATGGTAATAGTTACGCATCTCTTCCTATTGCTCACTCAACAACACCTAAAGAAGAGTATGAGAATATCAAAACAGTATTGCAGAAAGTCTGTTATTATGAGCATCAGTGGTCAATTTGTGTTGATCTAAAAATGGTAAACTTCTTGCTTGGGTAGCAGTCAGGATACACAAAATACCCGTGCTTCATGTGCCTTTGGGATAGCAGGGCAAGGCAAGATCATTGGACAAGAGTGACATGGCTTGCAAGGGAAACCATGACTAGGTAAAGAATGAAAATATCATCAACAAGCCACTGGTGGACAAAATAAGATCATTCTCCCACCGCTTCATATCAAATTAGGTTTAATGAAACAATTTGTTAAGGCTTTGGAATTTTTGACGATCCTCAGATTCGAAAACTCATCAACGATCAAAATTTTACAGATTTCACGGATCACCTTGAAGCTTTCTTCATATGGAACAGTTTTGTTTTAGTTGTCAGGGACTTCTTAGGTAATAGCAGAGAATTACGAAAAACTGGTGCAAGATATGCTTGCTAACTTCAGAAACATTGGAGCAAATATAAGCATCAAGGTACATTACCTGCACAGTCATTTAGACAAATTTCCAGGTAACCTTGGGGACTTCAGTGAGGAACAAGGCGAGAGGTTCTATCAGGATATGAGGGTGATGGAGGAGAGATATCAAGGAAGATGGGACACATGATGGCTGACTACTGTTGGATCCTCCAAGATGCAAAACAAACAAAATTAATTTAAGGGATTTAATCCTGCCATCAATGTGGAATTATGATGTTCATGGACTAATTTCTACAATGTATTTCCCTTCGTTTTATTGGTTTAAGAAGCATCGCAAAGCACTAGTAACAACTCTTCAATTCAAACATTAGATGAACCTTTGATGGTGGCATGGACGAGGCGTGGGTGTTGCCGTCAGAGTTGCCGGTAATAGTCATATGTATAGAAAATGCTATATAATGGTACTGTGTTTATTGAATATAGTTAGCATAATCATTCATAATAAAGTGACTACATGTTTAAATATGTAGTTTATATATATATATATATATATATATATATATATATATATATATATATATATATATACCGTATATGTTGTTATACTAATAATTTATATACACACACATACATACATACATATATATATATATATATATATATATATATATATATACATCTATGTTTGTTTGTGCTTGTATATAGCATAAAAACATCAATAATTTTTTTTCTATAAGAGTTATGACCGGCAACACTCACGCCTCTTTCCTGTGTGGTGGCTGCTAGTGGGGCACTGGCTCCAGGCCCCAAGTCTGAAGGGGGGAACAACTCTGAGACTTTTATCGTTTTTGGTTTTTTGATTTTTGTTGTGAACTAGCGCAAAATAAACGTTTGCCAACACTCGCTAAAGCTGGTTAAAGTCCCCTAAATAACTCTCTGGCACTTTAAAACCCATTGCACCATCGGCTATGGTTGGGATGAAAGTATGGCACCATAAAGAAACATTTGTAGTTTATAGAATATGAAAGTTTTCATCTAATACACAGGTATTAGTTGTAGACCCCTGGTGGCTCACGTAGTAGTAATGTAGAATTTCAGCACTCTCCAGTAATTATACCTACGAGCCGCCACTGATTAAACTAAACTTGCATTCACAGCTGTGTGTTCATTAATTGAACTTGCATTTATTGAGTATATTTGATCTTTTAAAGAATGTGGTTGTGTCACTTGACATTTACATCCAACAATTTATTTTTTGTTGTTGTTTTTATTTACTCTAATTGTCACGGCTGCTACCAATTGTCTTGCCCCCCACCTAATAGTAAATTATTGTACAAGACGGGACCACTAAGGGCAGTTGTTATTAAGGAAGATAACCTTGAAGGGCAGGTGCCCGTGACTCGGCTGTGACATTGTTAGGGTCACAGTTGCCTTATGGCGGCCATGTTAGAGTAAATGACGTCATGTTCAGCTGGTTTGTTTAATTTTTAAACTTTTTTTTTGTACAATGTCAAATTTTATATTGTGTATGTAAGTGATAGTATCTTTTTTTTGTTATTTGTGTATGTCCAAACACCATGTATATAAAGCAAGTGACACACTCATTTACATTTTTGTAAACGTTTTTATATGAACTCAATGCGGTCAACGGTGGATTATATCACAATGACATCATCATCATTTTGTCATTGTTTTGAAACCTAAACTGGATGGATGGGATTTTTTTGTCTTACTTAACGATTGTGCACGAGTAGCATCCCCTGTATTTAGTAAACAAAGTTGACGACCCTTTAACTCCTCGCTCGTTAAGCATGAAGTCTAGCTGAACTATCAGGTCCGAACGGGCATGGTCCAGCAAGGTTTGGACGAAATAACTTGTTGTTGTTTTTTTAAAATTGTGTGAATATGTCCGTTCTTCCAGGGATTCCATCACATGTAAAGGCCCATTTTTATCTTTCAAAGCGTATTGCTACGGTTCGGATATCGACTCTTATAGATAGGAACCTACCTTCTTGACTTATGATTGGTCACTAAAACTTTGTTTTATTCCAGGTGACAACTAACTGAAAATTGATTACACCAGTGAAGAAAGAATCACGATTCAGCAACGTTTTAGAGATACCTTACAATGCGGTTGGCTAGAGCCCCAGCCAATATAGGACCCCTCCCCCTGTTGGGACTTTGAACACTTGAAATTATCCAACAGCCAGGCATTTGTTGAGTGTCGGCCTACAAGATCTTCCTGATTGTACATTTGCTTAGGGCCAACAAATAACAAAAAAAAAATGACTCTAAAACACAATAAAACTTTAACTTAATTTAGAAAGTAGATTACGTCTGGATGCTGGCAGCTAATTACTGGCCCATGGGACAATAGGTCTTCTCCCACCCATCCTTTGTCAAATCATTATATAACGGAATATTGCACCAGATGGGGCTTCTATTGTCACCGGCTCCAGAAGTGTGTTCAGATTGCAGACACAAGCAGCATGTTCTTGTCTTATTTAAAAAAAGTACTGTGTGAATTCGGTGAGGTGTTAATTTCTTAGCTACTTTGTAATCTATTAAATACTTTTTGTGTGTTCCATCGTCCATAATAAGATAGGGGTATCGCATGACCAGGGCTCGATTTACCGCCGGGGATGCCGGAAATATCCCTGGCACTGAGAACTGTCGTCCCCGGCTCTGCTTTAGCTAATATATCCCTTCCGGGGATGAAACCATAGATTTATCCCCAGCTCTGCAGACATTTTTTTCCTCCCAGGCACTGGTTTTTTTTTTAAATCGAGTCAGCTAAAGACATACAGAAAGAAACCCAGGGCAAGAAACGCGCATGATTCTACTCGCAGGGAATATATTACATTTATGACTTTTATGTGTATCCAACATTTTTATTGATTTCTAATTATAATCTGTTGTATTGATATTTTTGGATATATAATAATATGTATCTTTCATTGTAGCGATAAAACAGGCCTACACCCTCGTAAGAAAGTATTATATACACAAGTCACTTTCAATATCGTTGTGCTCTACAAGATACGATTTAACGACTGATATACACAAGCGAAAGGTCTTATCCATGGCGAAACCCTGAATATCAAATGTCAAACATATCAATAGGCAGAGTCGTTTTAAGGTCATCGTAGGCCCTATGGCACTTTGAAAGTCGTAGGCCATGCCCGACTTCATTTTTAATATTTTTCAAGAAGGAACCCGCACTTCTTTGCGATTTGAAATCCAAATAAACTTTGAAGACGCCATATGTGACTATCTAAGACAAAAGAGCCGAAAAGTTAACATACTGTAATTTACAGATCTACAGCACTGCAGCTTGACGTGCTCATCTCACACGGTTATATATAGTTACTTTAATACAAACATTATTACATTTTATTGGCATTCTGAACGTATTTTCACTTTATGTTCTGGCTTTCATAGGCCCTTGAAAAGTCCGCAGGCTATAGGCACAGTGCCTACTGTGCCTAGTTGATAAAGCGGCTCTCTAGGTCTTTCGCTTGGTCTCTTTCAACACTGAATCTTGCATAGTCAATTATATGCATTATCAATTGAGGAAGCTCAGCCTTCGTGAACTATCAAGCAAGTAACATTTGGAGTCGTACCTTCCGCATCCAGTTCTCTCATTAGAAACATCATACCTGACATGGCGCATTCCAACCTACTTTCCGGCCACGTGAGTGAAAAATTTACTTAAATTATGAGCATTAAAAATCAAAAGCCCCGCCTTCGATTAAGAACGTGAATGTTCCACCACTAGATTGATGAGGAAATATAAATCCATATCTCATATTTCAATTTTCGAATGAAGGTACTATCAAGGAAAATTATTATGTTACTTCATTGCATTTATTATTATCTCACTTTTAAATGCTACACTTTAAAAAAAACACAGTTGTATAGTAATGAGAACTGCAGCACAAACTGAAAGCCTTTGCCAATACCAGTTCAAGAACATGATGACGACATGCCAGCCACAATAGTTCTCGACAAATACGATTCTCAAGCAGTACACAAGCTCCATTGAAACGACCAGTGTTGACAGAAGTGGTGTCAAAGCTCATAGCCATGATGCTTTCTACCAGTGCCCACTGTTCTAACTGACCATAAATGGCATCAGCAGCATTCTGTCCTGTCCCTGATGTTAGTTTAGGGACACCTAGTAATTTTTCACTGCCATCACCAGAAACCATCACCGGCAAGCGGTCAACTTCTCCAAGACCCAGGATTTCAGGTAAGATTTTTCCATCCCAGTGTAGAACTAGAGGATAGTCAGGCTTGAATGAAATCTTTATATCTGCTGCTTTTTTACACCTGGCTTTCTTTCTGGCTCTTTGTATGATGCTTCGTGAAACTGTCAATGATGAAGGATCATGTCCCATGTGCTGCAACAATAGGAATCATCAATCACAAAGCTTCACGATCAGACGTTTGGTTGCGATCCAAGGCACTACTGACATGCTTAGTGAACAAGGAAGTATGATACCCAATCTTCGTCTTGTTTGTCCGTTTTTTTTAGTTGAGCTTGGACTAGGTTCATATTCATCTAGGACTTCAAATTTATTGGATGATTCATAGCTCTCTGTTTCATTTTCACCTGATTCACCTTCTATAGTTTGTTGCTGTCGTTTTTTTCAACAAATCGAGTAAAATGCCGTAAAAAGTAAAACAACGAGGCCTGTAAGCATCCCCTTCTACTTGGAATTTAGTTGTAAAATTTAACAGTATACTAACTAAGGAAAAAGGAACACAAAAAATGGTGCCCCGGTAAGTGGCACGAAGTTGGATTTTTTGGGCCACCCTAACGTATATATAATACTACAGAGATGATATATGTTTATATAACTGTATGGAAAATGTAGGCATACAAAAGCATTGAGAAGGTAGATAGTATGGAGAAGGTGTATATATATATTTATATACGTATGTATGTATAGTTTGGAGTCCAGGCTTGAGGAGCCGCCATTTTTTTCCGGCTCCGGCTCCGGCTCCCACAATTTTGACGGCTCCGGCACGGCTCCGGCTCCCTATTAAGATAGTATCACACGAGACAAAAATTTTTGTAATTGCGCCACGCAAACATGCCGCTGATAAAAAGTTATGCAAACTTTGCCGCGTTCACCCCCATAGTCAGGAACTTGAAAAATATACGCATTGTCCATTGTCGTTTTTACTAAAAAACAAACCATTTCAGTGCATCCAGAATCATATTATTATTTTCGACCGAGGTTTCACGAGTCGCCATTTTCGTAAGTAATAAAAAGTTATTTCAATGATCAAATTAGCTAATAGTAAAATGATACATTATTTAATTTTAAAGACTTCAGTATTTATATTTATTATTTATATACTCGAAGTGACTATTCGGACCCGGGTACCAATAAACTTCGATTTTTATTCGGACCCCGTCCCAATAAAGTCTGATTGTTATTCGGACCCGTGGCAAATATGCACTTAGCTTAGCTATACATAAACTTTATTATTGTTTTTTTTTTATAATTGTTTGAATTGTATGATTTAATCGTTACTCAGTGTCTAGGGTTCCACTAAGCGGACTCTGTATTATTATTTTTTCGGGTTCCGTCTAATAAAATTTAAATATAGCTAAGCTTAGTGCATATTTGCCACGAGTCCGAATAACAATCAGACTTTATTGGGACCCGGGTCCGAATAGCCACAGCCTTATAAATTTATCTACTCTATTTCAGATATTCTGTTTATAATAAAATTGTTAAATACAGAAAGCGAACATTTTGATTTTAGTCTATTACAAATAATAATTCGAAATGACGCGTTCTATTTGTCGTCGTAGTAAAAATTTATTTTAAATGATCGATACAATTATTCTATGAAATAAAACTGTTTTAACTTTATATATAACAAAATAACATGTCATTAAAAAAATTTCGGAGGGTAAACAAGATTTAAAACGAACACAAAACGATTCCCCATTAAAAATTTCTTGTGGTGATGTGCGTGCACGCTATCATTTAAATGTTGTTACTGTTGTGGCGTTCGTAAAAATAACAACATTTCAAATTGTGTAAAAAACATTTGGGAGCCTTGGAGCCGCCATATTTTTTCGGTTCCGTTTAAAGTATTTATACTGTCATTTAGTATTATTGTTAAACATTAGTTTGGTGGAAGGATATGAAGTTAAGGTGTTGCTAAAACATTACTGTTGAGAAAATCGAACTTGCTAGTAATTAGTATGTTTAAATGAGAAAATTGTATAGTTGAGAAAATTGTATAGTTGACGGTACAAACACTTAAAGCAGGGGTACCAATTTGTTGTCTATAATGGTGAAAATATATATTAAAAAATTCTGGACTTAACAAGTTTTACAATGGACTCACTCTACTGAACTCACTCTACTGAACTCACTCTACTGAACTCACTCTACTGAACTCACTCTACTGAACTCACTCTACTGAACTCACTCTACTGAACTCACTCTACTGAACTCACTCTACTGAACTCACCCTACTGAACTTGCTCATCAACTAAAATTAGTAATTAAGCTGGTCCGAAAGTTTTTCGTATTTATTCATCGTAAATTTCCGGAAATATTTAAATAATCTACAAAAATCTATATGTATTTTGCATTTTTTTAATAAAAGTTTAATTTTACATAATTTCTTTATTAGTATTTTATTTTTGTTAACTTACATCATAATCAATTTCCGTAGTTTTTCCTTATTACTTAAATCCATATCTTTACTTTTATCTAAATAAAGGTAAATTACTTTAATCCATATCTTTACTTTAATCCATATCTTTACTTTAATCGAAATAATGGTAAATTATTTCTTAAGTTACAAGATAATATTACAAATCTTAGAGCTCAACATCTCCAAAATAGAGATGTGATATTTAGTCGAACTAATAATACCCACATGCGCGCATACACACACTTACACACAAACACACACACACACACACACACAAACACACACACACACACACAAACACACACACACACAAACACACACACACACAAACACACACACACACAAACACACACACACACACACACTAACGAGCTAAATAAAAAAAATGTATTTGTTTCGCTAAGTAAATTGAATTATATAAATACAAATGTCTTCCTTAAGTGTTATTTTGATCATGTTTTACAATCATTATCCGCAATGTCTTATCTCTCTATTTCTCTCCCTCATTCTCTCTATCCCACTCTGTCCCACTGTATCTCTTTTTCTTTCTCTCTCTGTCATTGTCTGTCCATCTGTCTTTCGCTACTACATTCTTTCCCTCATACTTCTATCTATGTTCCTGTCTTGAAATCAATATTCATCTATATCTATATATTTAACTATAGTTTAAATAAATAAATATATATATATATATATATATATATATATATATATATATATATATCACTATTTTATTAATATGTCTATATATATATTTAACTATATTATCAACATAAAATCATTTTTCTTACAATCTATTTCTGTAATCATCTCTGTCTATGTATAAGTCTGATGAATTGTATTAAAAATATTTATGTATCTTAAAAATCCTTCAGAAAAAAAATATTTTTTGCTCCTTTTCTATTTGTCTATATGTGTATCTTCTCTCTCTATCTATTATCTCTCTCACTCATCTCTTAATCTTCTCTGTATATCTATCTATCTATCTATCTATCTATCTATCTATCTATCTATCTATATATATATATATATATATATATCTATCTATCTATCTATCTATCTATATATATTAAGTATTATTTGAAAAGTTATATTAGTAACAATAGTAACCGTAACATTAGATGCATACATTTCAATTATATTCTAATTATTTCATAAGTCATGGAAAGCTAACAAATAATTTACGCATTTTACCACTACAGGAGCTCACCTAAATAAGTGCAACTTTCGAAATTTAAGTAATCTTTACTTTAATCCATATCTTTACTTTAATCTAAATAATGGTAAATTATTTCTGAAGTTACAAGCATATACCATTTGAATGAGTTATTAATGTACCATTTAATTGATCAGCAGGACCGGATTTAGACGTCATAAGGCCCTAAGCTATTTGGGATATAGAAATGTTCCCTTAGCCCTACTGGGCCATCGGGGCAGATGAAGTTTAGTATTCTTCTGTTTCTATAACCTAGACATATGAAGGGATTGTGTGTTAGCACAACGTCCAGCCGCCTATAATTCCCCAACTTAAGTCAGGTACACATTTAAAGCCGGGTGGACTTGTGGGACGACTTTGCGCCATATAACATGTCGAAAGTCGAGTATCTACACCACTCGGCCATCCATCATTTGGGATATGGGGCCCTTTATAATTCCAGAAATTAAATGGCAGTGTCAAATATTTAAATAAATATGACAATTGCTCACTCTAACAATTTTTGGGGGCCTCCTAAAAAAGTGGAGGTGCTAAGCTATAGCTTGTGTAGGTTATACATAAATCCTGCACTGTTGATCAGCATCATTCCCTTCTTTTTTTATTTCATCTTTCAATACCTCTCATTTATTTCTGGAGCTTTTCAAAACACATCTGTTTTGTTTCCTCTAATTTCTTCTTGATAGAGTACTACTATTTCATCAAGGACATTTTTTCCAATTATAGACCCTACCCAGGCCCGTAGCCAGGTCAAAGTAAGCAGGGAGGCACCAATACCCAGCAAGGGGGCACCTTTACTTTTTCTATATTTTTTCCTCTTTTTCTTCTTTTTTTAAGCGGGGGGGGGCACTCCACACCTAGCCGGAGGGGGGCACGGCCCCACAGTGCCCCCACCCCTGGCTACGGGGCTGACCCTACCATTAAAAGTTTTATTTGTTTTAAATGTGTTATTATGTTTTCATCTATTTCTCTGTTATTATTTGTTTATCAAGAGTTTGAATGTCTGTTGTTTACTTAATATAATAAATAAAAAAAATGAATGAAAAGTTCATTAGTTAATCTCTGTAGTTTTGAAAGAACAGACTCCTTCAGGGGACTGTGTATATTTCTCTAATTCACTCTAAAAGTTGCAAGGCTTTAAAATATATAACCCACATTCAAAATTGGTCCAAATAAGTTACATAATATACTGCTGATATGGTATTTAAACACATAAAAGTCTTTTCTATGTGTTACTTAACTTGATTACCAGTTCTTTTTTTTTTGGATTTGTGAGAACCACGTTTAATTAAAGCTAAAAGATGTTCAAACGTCAATAATACTCAAACTGAACTAATATTAATAATAAGATACTTAATAATAATACAAACGCATGAGTGGCTAAGAAATATTTTAATAAAAAAAATACAGGCGTAACAGTTACATGAGTCCATGACCTGCCATTTTCCTCTTTCAAAACCAGAGTTGAAGAAGTCATGTATTACTAGTCTAGTAGACAAGGCAATAAAGGTATCCCTCCAACTAGCACAGAAACCTTCTATAAAGTATTGAGTTGTACACCGTCTGATAAGGATAATTATGACATTTAAAAATGGTTCTGACTTAAATAATAGTGAATTTAAGCATATACTAAACATACACAGTTATATTACAACAATAATTGAAAAAATATCCATTCAATAATAGTTATGTTAATTCGGTCGGCCTACAATCTACTATATGTTTACATTGACAACCAATTATCGACCACGTGACCTGTTATATTTGTTTAAATTTGAGACAATAAAACTATCTAACAACGGTAAAAAATATATACTAGTCAATTTTGAATATGTTATCTCTTAGAAAATATCATTATCTCTCTAAAAAAATAGCCAGAAAAAAATAGAAGTGTCCGCAAATATTAGGGGTATCGCTCAATGTACAAAAACATCAAAATGGCCTCGAGGTTTATCTTATTAAAGTTATTATAACTACAACAATAAACATTTCCAAAGAAATATAAAGCTAAAAGAGTAAGGAACAAATAATGTAACTATTTATCTACAAGTTTTTATAGTTTTTACTTACCAACTAGGTGTTTAAGTCCCAATAAAGTTCAATTCATTGTGACTGGTGTAGCGTTGCTAACTTGATTGTCGGCCATTTTCACGGTCGTGCAAGAATGGGTGTAAAATGTGTGTTATATGCTATTTCTTAGCGCTGTTCGCTTTTGGGCCATGCTTACAAATTAAGTTTTATTATAACATTTTAAAAGCAAAATGGACGGGCCTTCTAATGATACTAAAGAAAAACCTACAAAATTAAAAAATCACAAAATAATTTACTTTTTATTATGATTTTTTTTATATTAAAAATATTGTGCTCGTGTGGAGAGGCCGAACTCCCATCGGACGCCTCCCCAGGTGGCGGATAGGGGAAAGCTCGCCAGATATGGTGAGTGCCGATGAAATACAATTCTCGGGGTGGACCAAAGCAGGCACCTACTGCCTTGTAGTTAGTGGAGGGATCCACAAAGGCTAAGGGACCTAACCTTAAACAAAGGCAGCTACCCACAAGGCTGTGAAGGGCAACACCCTAGTGGTTGTGCACAGGGCTAACTACCCAGTCATGTAAAAAAAAACACTAGTTACGAAAGCCAACCAACAATTCAAAAACCGGACTGATTCAAATGGAAACCGACCTTCGCATGATCACGGACATGATTACTGGCTAGCGACTTGGAACGTGTTAAGCCTATACAGAGCAGGAGCCCTAACCCGCCTCACTGAACAGCTTAGAAAATACAAAATAAAAATAGCAGCACTCCAAGAAATCAGATGGAAAAATTCAGACATACTAAAAACAACAGAGTATACCATCTTTTATAGTGGAAACACCACAAATACATTAGGAACAGGTTTTGCCGTCAGGAAAAACATCCTCAATCAAATAATTGACTTTAAACCAACCAATGAAAGATTGTGCAGCCTCAGGATTCGTGGCAAAATGTTCAATATGACCCTAATATGTGCCCATGCACCCACTGAAGATTCAGAAGGGAATACCAAAGAGGAATTTTATGATGCCCTAGAAAGGTTATATGAAGAAGCACCTAGACATGATATCAAATTAGTGTTAGGAGACTTCAACGCTAAGATTGGCAAAGAAACAGTATACAGACCGACAATTGGAAGCTACAGTCTACATGAAGAAAGCAACGATAATGGAACGCGTCTGATTGATTTTGCATCTGGCAAAGGCATGACCATTAGTAGCACTAAGTTTCCACACAAAAGAATACACAAAGAAACATGGAGGTCACCAAATGGGGTGACAAGAAATCAAATAGATCATGTGCTAATAGACAGGCGACATGGTTCAGATATTCAAGATGTCAGAAGCTTCAGAGGAGCAGATGCCGACACAGACCACATGTTAGTCAAAATAAAGTATAGACAAAAAATAAGTATCTTTCACAACACAAAAACAAAGATAACAAACCAATTTGACTGTGAAAAACTAATAAAAGAGCCACAAACAAAAGAAAAATATGCACAAGAAATTAAAAGCAAACTAGAAACACTAGATATAGATAATACTGAAAATCTAAATAGCCACTGGGAAAAGATTAAACAAACCATAAAAAACACAGCGGAAAGTGTCATAGGGTGCAAGCAAAAGAAGAAAAGAGCTGAATGGTATGACGATGAATGCAAAAAAGAAGTGGAAGAACGAAACAAATTGAGGATGGTAATGCTACAAAAAGCAACCAGGAAGTCAACTCACGCATACACTGAGGCTAGAAGGAAGGCCACTAAAATATGCAGAAAGAAAAAACGTGAATGGGAAAAGGGAAAACTAGTAAAACTAGAGGAATACTCAAAAGAAAAAGAAACAAGAAAAATGTACATGGCCATCAAAGAGGAAAGTAACGGCTTCCAAGCAAGATCTCACATGTGTCTTAACAAATCAGGCGACCTGCTTATATAAAATGAAATGGTTCTAGAAAGGTGGGCGGAATATTTTGAAGAAATGCTGAACATTAAAACTGACAGCGAAAATGATGTACCAAACATTGCAGAGGACAATGGGGCAGAAATAGAAGAACCAACCATAGAAGAAATAAATAATATTATTAAAAAGACCAAAAACAATAAAGCACCTGGAGAAGATAACATAAATGCTGAGTTACTCAAATATGGAGGACGCACACTACACCAAGAAATACACAGGATGGTCAATAAAATATGGAAAGAAGAGATAATGCCAACAGAATGGGAAACAGCCCTAATAGTTCCACTACAAGAAAGGTTCGAAACTTAACTGCAACAACTACAGAGGAATCTCACTTCTCAACACTGTTTATAAAATACTAACAAAAATAATAGCCTGCAGAATAGGGAATTTCAGTGAAACAGTATTAGGTGACTATCAATGTGGTTTCAGGCCTAGCAGAGCAACCACAGACCACATCTTTTCCCTTCGAAACACTCTAGAATAATGTTATGAGCATAATATAAACCTACATCAGCTGTACATAGATTTCAAGATGGCATATGACAGCATCAATAGAAATTATCTTTACAAAACATTGCAGGAGTTGTGTATCCCCAACAAGCTCATTAGACTAGTACGTATGACATTAAACAACTCAAGAAGCAAAGTGAAAATCCAAGGGGAAAGCTCAAGAGAATTTAAAGTAAACCAAGGACTTAGACAAGGAGACTCCCTTTCGTGCATACTTTTCAACTTAACCCTAGAAAAAGTCATAAGAAACGTACAGTTGGATAAGCGAGGAACTATAACACACTACCTCAGAAGTGAAAAAACAAAGTCTATGAAAACAGGAACAATATTTACAGAACCCATCCAATACCTTGCATATGCTGATGACATAACATTGATAGGAAAGCAAAGCAAGGATATAGCAAAAGCATACATAGAATTAGAAACAGCAGCTCAGAAAGCAGGTTTAACAGTAAACGAAACAAAGACTCAATATATGCTGTTACAAAGAAATGAAAAAGAAGGAAGAGAAAAATTTTTCAAAATCAGTGATAGAGCATTTGAAAGAGTAGAAAACTTTAAATACCTGGGATCAACCATAAGTGAGAAAAACGATATAATGATAGAGATAAAAAACAGAATAGAAGTAGGGAACAGAATATATTATACACTGCATAAAATACTGAAAAACAGACAGATCTCCAGAAAAATTAAAAAAACCATATACAAGACAATGATCCGGCCAGCAGTAACATATGGTAGCGAAACATGGACCATCAGCAAACAAGCAGAAAATATGCTAAACACTTGGGAAAGGAAAATATTTAGGAAAATATATGGGCCAGTAAAGGACAATAACGAGTGGAGAAGTAGAACCAATTCAGAGCTGTACGAACTGTACGAAGAACCAAATATAACAGCTGAAATTAAAATGAATAGATTAAGGTGGGTAGGGCACATAGAAAGAATGGAAAACAACAGAGGTCCAAAAACGATTTATAAGACAACACCTAATGAGAAAAGGCCTAAAGGCAGGCCAAGAAGCAGATGGTTGGAGGAAGTGGAGAAAGACCTTAAAGCCATAGGAGTGAGAGAGTGGAGGAAGAAGACCCTGGATCGGGAAAAGTGGAGAAGTGTAGTATGGCAAGCCAGGGCCCTAAATGGGCTGTAGAGCCAAAGGAAGAAGAAGCAAGAATGGGTGTAAAATGTGTGTTATATGCTATTTCTTAGCGCTCTGCGCTTTTGGGCCATGCTTACAAATTAAGTTTTATTATAACATTTTAAAAGCAAAATGGACGGGCTTTCTAATGATACTAAAGAAAAACCTACAAAATTAAAAAATCACAAAATAATTTACTTTTTATTATGATTTTTTTTATATTAAAAATATTGTTAAATATAATTTAATTAAATGTTTAGTATGGTTGTAAAGGGCATTCATTTTCGCACACATTGATATATTTGACATTACTGTAGGACGAATGGCCCAGAATCGCACGGAGATTGAAATTAGGATAGTTAAATTAGATCGCGCGTCGGCCGGTAAAAAGTGACTTCGGTGATGGTTTTCATTTTAAAAATGTAACCTTTTGTTCTAAATCTACGTAATTAAAATTTACATATTATTGTAGGGCTTACAAAATACTTTAAAATGATATAATTGTTTATGAGATTTGATCAGTTTTAAGTAGAGAAATCATTAGGTTAAAACTATCCAAATATTGGCTACAGTGACGCAAAACCACGATTTTGAGCCAGTTTGTGGTACCTACTTCATTCCTTTACCTTCCTCAAACTGTACAAATCAGAGAGCATGAAAAATCATCAACAATTCTTTGCATCACAAAGGCACAATACAGCAGCAGCGCACAAGTTCTATTCGATCATTGGGAAATGACGTCACAGAGGAATTTTATTTATGGCGCCGTCGAGATTACTTTAATATAGTAAAATACTAAAATAAAAAAAAAATTAATTACAATTAAACTACCCATCGCGATGAAACGAAACCTGTCCTATAACCTTCCCCATGTAATTATGTGTATGTGTAACAAATTTCACGTTATTTGTTTTTCTGGATCTTGAGTTATAAGGGAACAGACAGACAGACAGACAACAAATGCGTCTTATAAGTATAGATATGTATATATATACATACACACACTATTCTCTCTCTTTCTCTCTCTCTCTCTCTCTCTCTCTATCATCTTCTCCCGGTCTGGTGTCTCCCTCCCACTGCCGTCTCTATAAAACCACCTAGTCTCTATAAAACCACCCAGTCTATATAAAACCACCCAGTCTATATAAAACCACCCAGTCCCTATAAAACCACCCAGTTTCTATAAAACCACCCAGTCTATATAAAACCACCCAGTTTCTATAAAACCACCCAGTCTATATAAAACCACCCAGTCTATATAAAACCACCCAGTCTCTATAAAACCACCCAGTCTATATAAAACAACCCAGTCCCTATAAAACCACTCAGTCTCTATAAAACCAACCAGTCTCTATAAAACCACCCAGTCTATATAAAACCACCCAGTCCCTATAAAACCACTCAGTCTCTATAAAACCACCCAGTCTATATAAAACCACCCAGTCTCTATAAAACCACCCAATCTATATAAAACAACCCAGTCCCTATAAAACCACTCAGTCTCTATAAAACCACTCAGTCTATATAAAACCACCCAGTCTCTATAAAACCAACCAGTCTATATAAAACCCCACCCAGTCCCTTTGTGTAATGTCCCTGTAAGGATGAGATGAAATCCCTTAGATCCTATAAACCACTAATGGGACGGTTTTATGGTGCCCTTCTTTCATCCCCACCATAGCCGATAGTGCAATGGCCATGGAGGCACCACGGGAGATATATCGGGAACTTGAGCCAAGACCTGAAAAATTTCCTTGGTCCTCACCGGAGATCGAACCAGGTACCTTCAGGTCGACAGTCGAGCGCGTTACCGCACGACCATCCGTCCCCACCCAGTCCCTATAAAACCACCCAGTCCCTATAAAACCACCCAGTCTCTATAAAACCACCCAGTCTCTATAAAACCACCCAGTCTCTATAAAATCACCCAGTCTCTATAAAACCACCCAGTCTCTAAAAAACCACCCAGTCCCTATAAAACCACCCAGTCTCTATAAAACCACCCAGTCTCTATAAAACCACCTAGTCTCTATACATGTGTACGTATCGCTGTGTCTCAGAACACATTTGTTGGCGGCCTACATTGTTAAATTCCCTCTGTAAAAAATTCTGAGTCCATCTATTTCTTTATCTCTGTATAGAGTAGATTTCGGTGTGTTTATCTGTCTGTCTGTGTGTATGATCACTTCTCAAAACACACTTTAGCCTTGTCCAATCCCTCACATTAAGCTATTCTAATTCCACTTTGTCCCCCTACCCACCACTCCTCCATTTAATCGATCGTATTTCTCCTCGACCAACCAGCCAAATGGTTCAAACCGCCATTATTTGTGAACTATAAGCCCCGCCCACTATTCCACTGCGCATGTTTTTCCCCCAGACGTGTACTCCCCAACAAACTCTGATATGGGGAAAAGAAAAACTTCCAATTCTCCCGAATTTAAAGTTCGATTTTTTTTCCACTCAGCGTTTCCTTATATAGGAATTATTATGTTTCATATCCTCGCCCATACACAGACTGCACACATTACACAGGGGTCACGTGACACAGCACGTGATGACTAGCATGCAGGATTATTCCGTCAGACTGTCAAGATAGGACAATTGACAAACATATGTAGATGGCGAGATGGGGGGGGGGGAGGGGGTAAAAAAACTTTGACGTATTTTACTTAATTACTGAACATGTACACGATTTTGTAAATGTATGTCGAAATAATTAAATTTGACCTAAACTAAATTATTTTTTTTAATAATGATATTTGTATGTAGAGGCGTTTATGGCAAACATTAAAGACTTAGATATAATGAACAGCGTATGTAACATATCACCGCTAGGCAAACTACTCAGTGATTCTATCTATCTATCTATATATATATATATATATATATATATATATATATATATATATATATATAGAGAGAGAGAGAGAGAGAGAGAGAGAGCATTCCTGGATAAATGTGACCCAGATCTTCCATCTCAGTCCTATCAGTCTCAGATTGACCAATGACCCTAGTCTATCTATGTCTACCAAGGTATCTGTATATTGATCTTTATATATATTTATCCAGAAGGGACGGGTAGTCAAGTGGTGTCAATTGCCCGACTGACAATCTGACAGTGCTGGGTTCGATCTCCGGTGAGAACCAAGGGATTTTTACTGGTCATGGTGAAAGTTTCTCATATGTCTTCCATATTGCTTCCATGGTAATTCTACTGTCTCCTGTTGCAGGATAAAAGTAAATTTGTGTTATATATAGTGATGCCAATTATTTATTTGTTGTTATTGTGTACCTGTGATGTACCTGTATTTGTTGGTCAATTACACATCTCCGTGCACGTGACACCTACACTAGTCTAAAGTAGGAGTAGACATACGTACCAATGATATCTATATGAAGTTATGTTCAATCAAATGAGAAACTAAGCAACATAAACATGGTAAGAACATAAAACCACCATCTACTTGATGTCTCTGTGACTGCTGTGTTATCTCCATAACCTCTGTGATATCTCCATGACCTTTGTGATGTCCATTTGACCTCTGGGGTGTCTCCATGACCTTTGTTATGCTTCCATAACCTCTGTGACGTCTTTATGTTCTATGTAACGACTCTATAGTGTCGGTGACGTACATGTGTCCTCTATGATGTTATTATCACCTGTATGATGTATCTTTGACACTCGTGATATTACTATCGAGCGTTCATTGGTCTAATGACAATTGTCTTAATACTCTAAAAGTATATTAACCAAGAAATGTTGGCATTTTCTCTCACTCTCTCTCTCTCTCTCTCTCTCTCTCTCTCTCTCTCTCTCTCTCTTTATTATATATATATATATATATATATATATATATATATATATATATATATATATGTATATATATATATATATATATATATGCATATAATCTTTAAAAAACAATAGACTGCTGTATTGACCAATACAAAATTACAATGTATTTAGTGTTTATTGTAATACTCTATTGAGTGAAGGATTTAGTCAACTGAAGTAACAGAGACTCATTAAAATGAACATCATACATTGGACTCACAGCGTCCAGGGCCAATGAACTACCATTACATTAACCAATATCAGAGCCTCCAATTTCAAACTGTGGGAAATGTTTTAAGACATTAAACAAAATTAGTTCGGATTAAAAAAAAAGAGACTGCATATCTCTGTATACGATGAATGGTTTATGACACATGAAATATGAAGTACAAGGCAGATATGTCATCTACAATGACACATGAAATATGATGTACAAAGCAGATATGTCATCTACAATGACACATGAAATATGAACGGTTCTGGCGTATTATTGTTTTCTTTTTTTATCCCATCTCACTTATTTGTCAAACACATACCTAACTATATCTAACTATACCTAACTATACCTAACTATACCTAACTATACCTAACTATACCTAACTATATCTAATTATACCTAACTATACCGAGGTGTTCCTAATTATACCTAACTATACCTAACTATACCTAACTATACCTAACTATACCTAACTATATCTAATTATACTTAACTATACCGAGGTGTTCCTAATTATACCTAACTATACCGAGGTGTTCCTAATTATAACTAACTATACCGAGCTATTCCTAATTATACCTAACTATACCGAGCTATTCCTAATTATACCTAACTATACCGAGCTGTTCCTAATTATACCTAACTATACCGAGCTGTTTCTAATTATACCTAACTATACCGAGGTGTTCCTAATTATAACTAACTATACCGAGCTATTCCTAATATACCTAACTATACCGAGCTATTCCTAATTATACCTAACTATACCGAGCTGTTCCTAATTATACCTAACTATACCGAGCTATTCCTAATTATACCTAACTATACCGAGCTATTCCTCATTATACCTAACTATACCGAGCTATTCCTAATTATACCTAACTATACCGAGCTATTCCTAATTATACCTAACTATACCGAGCTATTCCTAATTATACCTAACTATACCGAGCTATTCCTAATTATACCTAACTATACCGAGCTGTTCCTAATTATACCTAACTATACCGAGCTATTCCTAATTATACCTAACTATACCGAGCTATTCCTAATTATACCTAACCATACATAGAAAAATAATTATCCGGCATAGAGTATATGACAAGGTTTTTTTTAATAAAAACATAATGGCACCTCTGTTTCATAAATCTGATATCCCTCCCCACACCCTCGCCTGCACCTAAAAACAACCTCCCTCCTTTTTTTTCACCCCCCCCCCCCATTTCGCTTCTTAATTGAATTCAACGTAGAAATGTTTTTTTTTTTTAAATCTCCATTTTTCAAATGTGCACCTCCGTTTTATAGAAAAGCCGCCATTTTTTAATTGAATCAGTAGGCGTGGTTTGTAGGTGTGACCACTCCGTCCCCACCCGTCAGTTGTATAAAGTTTGAGTGAATCAGATGTGCACATTGACTGCAGACCGACATTTGAGCTACGACTGCACTCTGGGAATGTTCACTTCCGGCTGTAGAAATCTCCAAATTTCTATCGATGTTTTTCTCGAACTTTCTAGGCGTCTGCGACAACGTAATTAATCATATTGATTTTTGTTTTGTTTTAAAATTGAGAAAGATGATTGACGATCAATTATAATAGAACTAAGCCTGTGTATTTCAAATATCTAATTTTACTCCAACGGTTTAGCATTTGTTATTTTGATGTTGGTTTGTTTTTTATTTGTGACTAGCAGACGGTAATATAAGACAAGCAGACAATAAAAATTCTACGTCATCAAATTGCAATTTTTAGTCTCCTTAGTCGTACACATTTAAGTTTCCTTTGAATCACAAACCTTAACAGTTTACAGTTTCAAAAAAGCACTCGGGTTAGAATAACAGGTCGTTTTGATGCGGGGCAGAAATGATTGTAATTCACAATGCGGGTGCACCAATTTGTTGGTCACGGCCTGTTTCCTGCATAACATGACGTCTCTGTTTCACACAATTTTCTGGTATCAGACTTCGTGCCTGCGACATTACGTGGCGCCCTGGTAAATTTTAAAGCTACAACCGACAATTTCAAGGTAAGGATTTTACTTATAACTCTGTTTTCTTCTTTTTTTTTGTTCTACTTTGATCAATTTATTTATCTTCGTAGTTCAACTCCGGCTTTTAGATTATGTAAAGTTGTCCTTTAATTGTCTACACCCGATAGTTTTATTGTTGGTACTTCAAACTAAACTAGATATAGTTTTATTGTTGGTACTTCAAACCAAACTAAATTTAGTTTTATTGTTGGTACTTCAAACCAAACTAGATTTATTTTTAATGTTGGTACTTCAAACCAAACTAGATATAGTTTTATTATTGGTACTTCAAACCAAACTAGATTTAGTTTTATTGTTGGTACTTCAAACCAAACTAGATTTAGTTTTATTGTTGGTACTTCAAACCAAACTAGATATAGTTTTATTGTTGGTACTTCAAACCAAACTAGATTTAGTTTTATTGTTGGTACTTCAAACTAAACTAGATTTATTTTTAATGTTGGTACTTCAAACCAAACTAGATTTAGTTTTATTATTGGTACTTCAAACCAAGCTAGATTTAGTTTTATTGTTGGTACTTCAAACCAAACTAGATTTAGTTTTATTGTTGGTACTTCAAACCAAACTAGATATAGTTTTATTGTTGGTACTTCAAACCAAACTAGATTTAGTTTTATTGTTGGTACTTCAAACCAAACTAGATTTAGTTTTATTGTTGGTACTTCAAACCAAACTAGATATAGTTTTATTGTTGGTACTTCAAACCAAACTAGATATAGTTTTATTGTTGGTACTTCAAACTAAACTAGATTTAGTTTTATTGTTGGTACTTCAAACCAAACTAGATTTAGTTTTATTGTTGGTACTTCAAACCAAACTAGATATAGTTTTATTGTTGGTACTTCAAACCAAACTAGATATAGTTTTATTGTTGGTACTTCAAACCAAACTAGATATAGTTTTATTGTTGCTACTTCAAACTAAACTAGATTTAGTTTTATTGTTGGTACTTCAAACTAAACTAGATTTAGTCATTTAAAAAGAGTCAGTGTGTTTGATAGTAGAGTTAAAAGTCACAGTGTGACTCACTATGTGAGAATTGAATGAGACACTAGAACTATAGACTCAAATTTAAACCGTTTAAAGGGGTTGAACCTGCAGGGGGGGGGGGGGGGAAGCAAGAAGGATTTAATTAAATAAATATTAATTGAATAATGAAAATACTCTTAAAGTAGCATTGAGCATTATCTGAAACACACTATCATAAATCTGATAATTTAGTCTATTTTGATATTGTACATGTTGGTTGTAGTTTTGAACTATTTCATATGTTGTAAGATGAATGTATAAATTATATTTTAACTTAATTGTATTTCATTTTATTTACGAAAAAAAATTATTAATTATATGAGTATTTGGCAAGCGGAAAATCTGCCCAAATTATTTTTGTAATTATCACGTTATTAATCAGAGTGGAAAACTTTACTGGCCAGGGAAATGTCAGATCTGTAATTAAGTTATTTGCTGATATGTCAAAACACGAATATGTAAATATAAAGCTGAAATAAGATGCTTGCCAGTTAATTATATCACAAGCTGTGTTTACAATGTTGAGTGACAGCACCACGTATGCCTGGCTTTCGTTACGGTTGACTTAATGCAACATGTCACTTTCATGTTGGTCGTTTGGGTTTCTTTTTCTTTAGTCTGAACAGACAATCTTTTGGTAAATGTTCAATAAAAATGAAATCACTTGACCTAAGAATATAAACAAGTTTTGTTGCTCTATTGTTGTTGATTTAAGTTCCAAACCTCCATTTTATATGTACACAGCATGAAACCGTTTCAATCTGTTGATTCAGTTGTAATAAATACATTTCACTGAAACCGTTTCAATCGGTTGATTCAGTTGTAATAAATACATTCCACTGAAACCGTTTAAATCAGGTTGATTCAGTTGTAATAAATACATTTCACTGAAACCGTTTCAATCGGTTGATTCAGTTGTAATAAATACATTTCACTGAAACCGTTTCAATCGGTTGATTCAGTTGTAATAAATACATTTCACTGAAACCGTTTCAATCGGTTGATTCAGTTGTAATAAATACATTTCACTGAAACCGTTTAAATCGGTTGATTCAGTTGTAATAAATACATTTCACTGAAACCGTTTAAATCAGGTTGATTCAGTTGTAATAAATACATTTCACTGAAACCGTTTAAATCGGTTGATTCAGTTGTAATAAATACATTTCACTGAAACCGTTTCAATCGGTTGATTCAGTTGTAATAAATACATTCCACTGAAACCGTTTAAATCAGGTTGATTCAGTTGTAATAAATACATTTCACTGAAACCGTTTCAATCGGTTGATTCAGTTGTAATAAATACATTTCACTGAAACCGTTTCAATCGGTTGATTCAGTTGTAATAAATACATTTCACTGAAACCGTTTAAATCAGGTTGATTCAGTTGTAATAAATACATTTCACTGAAACCGTTTCAATCGGTTGATTCAGTTGTAATAAATACATTTCACTGAAACCGTTTCAATCGGTTGATTCAGTTGTAATAAATACATTTCACTGAAACCGTTTAAATCAGGTTGATTCAGTTGTAATAAATACATTTCACTGAAACCGTTTAAATCGGTTGATTCAGTTGTGATAAATACATTTCACTGAAACCGTTTCAATCGGTTGATTCAGTTGTAATAAATACATTTCACTGAAACCGTTTCAATCGGTTGATTCAGTTGTAATAAATACATTTCACTGAAACCGTTTAAATCAGGTTGATTCAGTTGTAATAAATACATTTCACTGAAACCGTTTAAATCGGTTGATTCAGTTGTAATAAATACATTTCACTGAAACCGTTTCAATCGGTTGATTCAGTTGTAATAAATACATTTCACTGAAACCGTTTAAATCAGGTTGATTCAGTTGTAATAAATACATTTCACTGAAACCGTTTCAATCGGTTGATTCAGTTGTAATAAATACATTTCACTGAAACCGTTTCAATCAGGAAGATTTTTATTTAAGCTATGTATTTCTTGTTCCTATTTAATTAATAGATAAAAAACAACATATTTCCAAAACATATATTCTGTGACCCTTCTTCTAAGTTTTGTTAGTCGTTAATGGGTCATTCTGGAAACTCTGTGCGTTGATAATTGAAGAGCTTAGATTGTCTACATTTCAGTGAACAGTTTAAATTGATTTACATCCCAGTGTACAGTTTAAATTGACTATATTTTAGTGTAATATAGAATGTAAACAAATTAATTAATTAATTTTTTAGAATAAAGGTAAGTCACTGAAAACATTTTTCTCAGACTTAAAAAAATTAATATTACTTTTAGTCAAACATTTCAGAAAATACTGAACAGACTGTTGTCATAAATTTTTTGTATTTGTTTGTGTGTTTGTTTGTTTGTGTGTTTGTTTGTTTGTGTGTTTGTTTGTTTGTTTGTGTGTAAGTGTGTGTGTCACTGAGCCTAGTGTATTATTGTTCTGAACTATTTTATTCACAAAATTATCTTCATGTTATACTAGTTTGAGTAGTACTGATTCAAATATACTTGTGTGTGTGTGTTGTATTTAAGTACCTACTTATTTATCTTATTGTCAGTCTGCTCATTTCAGTTTCTTCCATTCATAGCTGTATTTTTTGTTTTATAACACTTTGGAGGTTTGGGAAAAAAAAACATGTGTGTGTTAACATGGCACTTGGATTGTGAAATGACTCACCAAGATAAGCCTATTGTAAATCAACTCACAAAAATAAACAGGTTGTAAATCAACTCACAAAAATAAACAGGTTGTAAATCAACTCACAAAAATAAACCGGTTGTAAATCAACTCACAAAAATAAATCGGTTGTAACTTACTTGTCCCTGTCAATTCATTGTTTAATTTATTAGTTTTGGAATCTCTTTTAGTAATCATTTCGTTTCAATGATTGTTAACATTTTAAATAGAACTGAATATATTTAATTTAGTTTTGGTTAGCTTGTTAATGTGGGATAAAAAGTAAACATATTTAGAATTCAATTTGCTTAATGAGTTATATATTTATTATACTAAGTGTACAGAAGGGTGGGGGGTGGAGGGGGGTCGTGTGGTCGTGCTGTGAAGAGCGCCTGACTGTTGACCAGAAGGATGGAAAAAACAAACTGAAATGCAGTTTCGAAAGAACTAAAAGACAATGATAAGCGCTAATCATGAAAATGAATTCAGTCGCTCTATCCGGTATTAAATAAATGTCCATTACTAATACACTGTATCAATATATAAATGTTAGTCACTGGCTTCCAATGATTTCTTGTTATTATTCACTAAACTAAATCTGTATACAGAAGCTATTGCAACCCTGACATATATTAGCTAGGGCGAAAGTGATGGCGAACGAAATGTAACAAAAAAAAAAACACTTATTTATTGATAGCAAAGTCCCAACACTCCAATTAAATTAAAGGAAGTGATATTTTTGTCGCATGTCGATGTGATCCATAGATATATAAGACTAGATCACTTACGGGCTATGTAAACGTGTTATATGGTCGGTCCCCGAATACAATGAGTATAACCTATTTATTTTTACAAATTCTTTGCAACTATGATGACGTAGTACGGAAGTACGCATAGATTGCATAAACAAATAGCAAAAAAAATAAAGAAATTTACTCTTCTCTTTTTGAAGTTAGGGTCCGCACATAAAACACTTTTTCGGTCTCTGTTAAATAAGCATAAGCGATCTAGTCTATATATCTATGATGTGATCCCTGCTTGCCGACTAGGCCATATTCTCCATCACTGAGCCCTCGTCTTCTTTAGTTTGTTATGTAATCATTACTTGTCGTTCATATTTTACGTTATTCGACTATTTCAACGCCTTACATCGCTTGCCTTTAGCTGTTCGATACCTGGAGTGAATACAATGCCGATCTGTTCTAAAATACTGATTCCACCTGTTCGATTCCCGATTACAATATTTAGAATTAACAGACTATATGTAATGCTCGAAATTATGGTCCAATGAATCGGACGATAAATAAGAAATGAGATAAAAGTTCCGCAATCCAAATTCTGATTGCCATGACCTATAAAAGGTTCAGATATGAACGATTTCATCCTCCCACTTGTAGAGATTATTTTTATCACATTCTTAGTGAAGACATTGTGTCAGTGAAGACATTGTGTCAGTGAAGACATTGTGTCAGTCAAGACATTGTATCAGTGAAGACATTGTGTCAGTGAAGACATTGTGTCAGTGAAGACATTGTGTCAGTGAAGACATTGTGTCAGTGAAACCATTGTGTCAGTGAAGACATTGTGTCAGTGAAGACATTGTGTCAGTGAAACCATTGTGTCAGTGAAGACATTGTGTCAGTGAAGACATTGTGTCAGTGAAGACATTGTGTCAGTGAAGACATTGTGTCAGTGAAGACATTGTGTCAGTGAAACCATTGTGTCAGTGAAGACATTGTGTCAGTGAAGACATTGTGTCAGTGAAGACATTGTGTCAGTGAAGACATTGTGTCAGTGAAGACATTGTATCAGTGAAGACATTGTATCAGTGAAGACATTGTGTCAGTGAAGACATTGTGTCAGTGAAGACATATGTTTAGAAGTCGTGGCCCATGCGCACCAGATGCACCTGTCGTTATATCCGCCTCTGACGGCTTAGTCAGTTTATCTCTGACACGAAAAGATATTTCAAATATCTCTTGTTTACTCAGAAATATTATTCATGTCGTTAAGAAACTGTTTTTCGATATTTTCTTTTTCATTCCCAGGGTAGTTCATTTATTAATTATGTTTTTTTTTTGATGAGTGTACTTCTATTTTCTACCTACTTGTACAATAAAATCAAGTCAAGCTACCAGTGAGTTTAATGTCAGTGCCCACTGTATTTACTGTGATATACATATTTAAATATATGTGTGTTCATCTTTTTGTTTGTATGTGTGTTTCATACATCTTTGATATCATTTGACCTTGAACCAAACGTTCGTTCAGATGTGTTCTTTTACGTATCTAATCTCAAACTGAAACAAAAGTGACCCAAGCTGTAAATTGTAAATATTTTTATGACATATTTGTTCTTGGCGCTAAACAACGTTAATACCAAACTTTGATACATCTGATATTTTTCTGGAGTGATTGATTGATTTGAACTTTATATCCAATGAGACCATATCATTGAACTATCCTTCCATACTCCGTGTCATCTAACCATCACCAAAAAATATAAGACATACAGAATGTACCCTTCTATACTCCGTGTCATCTAACCATCACCAAAGAATATAAGACATACAGAATGTACCCTTCCATAATCCGTGTCATCTAACCATCACCAAACAATATGAGACATACAGAATGTACCCTTCCATACTCCGTGTCATCTAACCATCAACAAAGAATATAAGACATACAGAATGCACCCTTCCATACTCCGTGTCATCTAACCATCACCAAACAATATAAGACATACAGAATGCACCCTTCCATTATCCGTGTCATCTAACCATCAACAAGCAATATAAGACATACAGAATGCACCCTTCCATTATCCGTGTCATCTAACCATCAACAAAGAATATAAGACATACAGAATGCACCCTTCCATAATCTGTGTCATCTAACCATCACCAAAGAATATAAGACATACAGAATGCACCCTTCCATAATCTGTGTCATCTAACCATCACCAAAGAATATAAGAAATACAGAATGCACCCTTCCATACTCCGTGTCATCTAACCATTACCAAAGAATATAAGACATACAGAATGCATCTCCTTCGTTTGAATCTATATTTCTATTTCCAGCCATCGCCATATTTGTTATTTTTTAAACAATAATCAATTATTGTGATACTTTACTGGATCACTTGTATCGAGCATCTCCTAATGAAAATAATGTCAATTAGTCTTCTGAAGGCCGGAACGACAATGTATTAAAAATCTATTGATCAATTTTCAAACCGGTATTTGTTTAAATTGACAAAGTTGTCTCAGAATTCATTTTTTTAATAAATGTAGCTATCGGAAGTCTTCTATTTACAAACGAGTGGACTTTTATATAAATATCAATGTGCTACATTATTATAGATCATTTATAACTAAAGATAAAATTGTAAAAAATAAAAAATTAATGCCCAAACTTTTTAATTGTACAGCATGATTTAATTCGTCGCTGTTTACAATCCGAGTTTATATTTGTTTGAGAGAGACGATGTTTTCCATACAGGCTTCAGGTAGATGAAGGCATGTTTTGCCTTGCATATTCTGGCTTTGACATCTTCGTCTGATCTGCCTGTGGCGGAAACAATGTTACCGAGGTAGGTAAAAGGGTCTACTTCTCTCAGATGCTCATGGCCAAGGGTGAAAGGTTTCTGGTATTAGCTAAGTAAGGCCATGAATTCTGTATCGTCTGCATTTATGTGTAGCCCAGTTTTGGGCGCTTCATGTGTTAGTTTATTTGTTTTAGCTGCATATGCTGATGCTTCTAGGATTGTAGAAACAAGTTATCAACAAAGTCTAGGTCTTCTAAGCATTGTGTCATGGACCACTGTATCCAAGTCTTTGTTCCTCGAGTTGTCTGCCTCATGATCCAGTCTATAACTATAAGTAAGATCATGGGGGAACGTAAGCATCCCTGGCGTACTCCAATTTTAACTACAAATTGGTCTGTTAGCTTACTTTTGAGTATCACTTGGCAGGTGGCACCTTTATAAAGTTGTATGATCAGATGGATGTGGGTCTTCACACCGTACTGCTGTAGTAGTTGCCAGATGGTGTCAATGACTGTACTGCTGTAGTAGTTGCCAGATGGTGTCAATGACCGTACTGCTGTAGTAGTTGCCAGATGGTGTCAATGACCGTACTGCTGTAGTAGTTGCCAGATGGTGTCAATGACCGTACTGCTGTAGTAGTTGCCAGATGGTGTCAATGTAGATGCTTTCAAAGGCTTGGCGGAAGTCAATGAACATTAGGTGTAAGGTGGATTTCCACTCCAGGGATTGTTCAATGATGATTCTTAGTGTAGCGATTTGGTCAGTACAGAACCTGTCCTACCAGAAGCCGACTTGTTCTGGTCTGAGCTGTTTATCGATGGCATCCCCCAGCCTCTCTAGAATGATGCGAGTTAGTATTTTGCTCGGCACATATAGCATCACTATGCCTCTCCAGTTCTTGCAGTGTCCCAAGTCTTGTTTCTTGGTAATTTTAACACGGCGACCTTTCTTCCAGTCTTTGGGTACTTTCCCTTCATTCCATATTTTGTGTATAAGTGGTAGCAACATTTCAGTTGTTGTTGCTATGTCTGCTTTGATGGCTTCTAGTGGAATACCATCAAGTCTAGCTGCTTACCTGTCTTTTAATAGTTTTAGTGCTTTGTAAATTTCTTGTTTATTCGGGGGGGGGGGGTATGTTTACATTAATTTCACTTCTAAGTGCTGGTATATCTGCTTTTACTGTTGGTGGAGTTCTGTTTAAGAGTTCATTAAAGTAATCAGTCCATTTTTTCATTGGTGAGAGGTAATCCTTTGATATCATTAATCGGTTAGTCTTGTTTTATTCGTTTCATGGATAAGGTTCTGTTATTTGGTAGAGGGTGCTAATGTCTCTCTTCTCTGCTGCCAACTCTGCTTCTGTCCCTAGTGTCTCAAAAAAGAGTCTCCTGTCGTTCCTGGCACTTTTCTTCACTTGCTATTGAGGATTTTATATTGCTCCTTGAGTATGCGTTTTGTTTTTTTTTTTTGCTTATCAACGCAACTTATCACACATCATTTTAGAGAATTTGAGTCATACACACATCATTTTAGAGAATTTGAGTCATACACACATCATTTTAGAGAATTTGAGTCATACACACATCATTTTAGAGAATTTGAGTCATACACACATCATTTTAGAGAATACACACATCATTTTAGAGAAATTGAGCCAAACACACATCATTTTAGAGAAATTGAGCCATACACACACCATTTTAGAGAATTTGAGCAGTGCACACACATCATTTTAGAGAATTTGAGTCATACACACATCATTTTAGAGAATTTGAGTCGATCACACATCATTTTAGAGAATTTGAGTCGATCACACATCATTTTGGAGAATTTGAGTCATACGTGTGTAAAAAGACGTGTTGGTGCAAGAAGACACTAGCGAGGTCAAGGTCATTAAAACGTTAACCAGACTGGGACAGGCTTCAGCTTGCTATACACACACATACACACACAGGATAGTTTACACCTTTCAATTTCACGCTACATAGATACCCCCTCCCCTTCAATCTCATTACACAACTACTTTCCCAAATCGTCCTGTTCTAAGCGCCATCTACACCTGCACCTTGGAGCTGCTATACAAGGGCCTTAATCAAAACCTTAACCTGAGAAGAAATTATTGAAAAAATAATAAATATGAGGTGAATAAAATTGCGAAGAAATTTCCACTAGCTACAGGTTATTCTAAAATGTATAAATGTAAAAAAAAAATAAATTAAGGCATGACATTTAGCAACTGACTTATACGAGTTAAGCGTGACATTTAGCAGCAACTTAGAACACAGGTAACTTTAATCCTGCGTTTATTTTCAGTTTGTGATCTTTAATTAAAACAAAACAGTGAGTTAACTGGATAGGTTAAAATGTTCTTTATGAGTTACTTGTTCTATAATGATATTAACAGTCAATATGTGTCAATACATTCCCTTCATCACATTGTTTTATTACTTTTATGTTGATGTGAACATTTTGGGAAATAAAAGCAAATGAGGCCCAAATCACCAAAGTAGGTGAGGGGAAGGCCAAAATCGTCATTGTATGTCAGGGGAATGCCCTAACCGCCATAGTAGGTCAGGAGAAGGCCCATACATCCTGATGTGATTGAGTGAGTGTGTGTGAAAAAAATCAATTAACAATTTATTAAAACATTTCTATTCTAAATAACTCTGCAGCTTACAATATAAATTGAACGTGTATACTAATCTATCGATTTCCGAATCATGTGGGATGCAGACGCCCCACTGTAATGTCATCGCACCTCCCACCACCCCTCTCCGTGATGCACCACACCGAGACACGATGTGGCCTGTATTTGAATTTCAAAGTCTGTGTAAGTTTAGACCCGGCCCTCTGAAGGGCTCGTCCGTTGTTCGCTTTTTTTCTACTCTCGAGACAATGTGTCGTCACATGATGGCTTCATCAAAACACACTTCACTCGACCAGAGATCATCAAAACACACTTCACTCGACCAGGGATCATCAAAACACACTTCACTCGACCAGAGATCATCAAAACACACTTCACTCGACCAGAGATCATCAAAACACACTTCACTCGACCAGAGATCCAGGTCCAACAATCATATTTCAATATAGTGTTGATGGACATACATGTATACATCATTGATAGACATACATGTATACATCATTGATAGACATACATGTATACAGCATTGATAGACATACCTGTATACAGCATTGATAGACATACCTGTATACAGCATTGATAGACATACCTGTATACAGCGTTGATAGACATACCTGTATACAGCGTTGATAGACATACCTGTATACAGCATTGATAGACCTACCTGTATACAGCATTGATAGACATACCTGTATACAGCATTGATAGATATACCTGTATACAGCATTGATAGACATACCTGTATACAGCATTGATAGACATACCTGTATACAGCATTGATAGACATACCTGTATACAGCATTGATAGATATACCTGTATACAGCATTGATAGACATACCTGTATACAGCATTGATAGACATACCTGTATACAGCATTGATAGACATACATGTATACAGCATTGATAGATATACATGTATACAGTATTGGAGTCGGGACATACATGTATTAGTAAATTTATGGGGAGTCACGTGTTTTGTGAGACCTTTATGGCAGCGTTAGTAAGGTGAAGATGTTGTAATTAAGCTCAATATCACACAGTGTTATCTCTAGTACAGTCTGTGATATCACACAGTGTTATCTCTAGTACAGTCTGTGATATTATACAGTGTTATCTCTAGTACAGTCTGTGATAGTATACAGTGTTATCTCTAATACAGTCTGTGATAGTATACAGTGTTATCTCTAGTATAGTCTCTGATATCATACAGTGTTATCTCTAGTACAGTCTCTGATATCATACAGTGTTATCTCTAGTACAGTCTGTGATATCATACAGTGTTATCTCTAGAACAGTCTGTGATATCATACAGTGTTATCTCTAGTACAGTCTGTGATATTATACAGTGTTATCTCTAGCACAGTCTGTGATATTATAAAGTGTTATCTCTAGTACAGTCTGTGATATCATACAGTGTTATCTCTAGTACAGTCTCTGATATCATACAGTGTTATCTCTAGTACAGTCTCTGATATCATACAGTGTTATCTCTAGTACAGTCTGTGATATCATACAGTGTTATCTCTAGTACAGTCTGTCATAGTATACTGTGTTATCTCTAGTACAGTCTGTGATATCATACAGTGTTATCTCTAGTACAGTCTCTGATATCATACAGTGTTATCTCTAGTACAGTCTCTGATATCATACAGTGTTATCTCTAGTACAGTCTCTGATATCATACAGTGTTATCTCTAGTACAGTCTGTGATATCATACAGTGTTATCTCGAGTACAGTCTGTGATATCACACAGTGTTATCTCTAGTACAGTCCGTGATATTATAAAGTGTTATCTCTAGTACAGTCCGTGATATCATACAGTGTTATCTCTAGTACAGTCTCTGATATCATACAGTGTTATCTCTAGTACAGTCTCTGATATCATACAGTGTTATCTCTAGTACAGTCTGTGATAGTATACAGTGTTATCTCTAATACAGTCTGTGATATTATACATTGTTATCTCTAGTACAGTCTGTGATAGTATACAGTGTTATCTCTAGTACATTCTGTGATATTATACAGTGTTATCTTTAGTACAGTCTCTGATATCATACAGTGTTATCTCTAGTACAGTCTCTGATATCATACAGTGTTATCTCTAGTACAGTCTCTGATATCATACAGTGTTATCTCTAGTACAGTCTGTGATATTATACAGTGTTATCTCTAGTACAATCTCTGATATCATACAGTGTTATCTCTAGTACAGTCTGTGATATTATACAGTGTTATCTCTAGTACAGTCTGTGATATTATACAGTGTTATCTCTAGTACATTCTGTGATATCATACAGTGTTATCTCTAGTACAGTCTGTGATATTATACAGTGTTATCTCTAGTATGTTTGGAGAATATAATTTATAAGACCAATAAAGAGAAAACAAAAAATCTAATGTTATGTACAGGTGTAGATATATAAGACATATATCTATGTGTTCAGGTGTAGATATATAAGACTTATATATATGTGTACAGGTGTGCTTAGGCAAGAGGGGTGTACTTGTGGGACGACTTTGCACCAAATTCACCTGGAAAAACTCCACGGGTCTCATCGAGGATAGAACGCAAGACTCTCAGGTCGACAGTCGAGTATCTACACCACTCGGTCAGCCGTCCCAATAGAGTCCGGTGTAGTGTCAAAATAATTTTACAATAACTGTCAAACTCCACCATTATGTGTTGATACGATGTAATAAATGAACGTGCAAATTGAAACACTGGGTGCAAAACTAAACAATGGGCGCAAAGCTAAACACTGGGTGCAAAACGAAACACTGGGTGCAAAACTAAACACTGGGTGCAAAACGAAACACTGGGCGCAAAGCTAAACACTGGGTGCAAAACGAAACACTGGGCGCAAAACGAAACACTGGGTGCAAAACTAAACACTGGGCGCAAAGCTAAACACTGGGCGCAAAGCTAAACACTGGGTGCAAAACGAAACACTGGGCGCAAAACTAAACACTGGGCGCAAAGCTAAACGCTGGGTGCAAAACGAAACACTGGGCGCAAAGCTAAACACTGGGTGCAAAACGAAACACTGGGCGCAAAACTAAACACTGGGCGCAAAGCTAAACACTGGGTGCAAAACTAAACACTGGGCGCAAAACTAAACACTGGGTGCAAAACTAAACACTGGGTGCAAAACGAAACACTGGGTGCAAAACGAAACACTGGGTATTTTCATGAGGAACGTACATGATATGAAAAAAATTATATATGAATAGAATTTTTTTTATATAGTCAAATGCTACCAAATTAGTCGTTTTCCTTTTATCCACCAGTAAATAAGTTTGGTAAGCTGGGTTGAGATGTCAGCCGTTGCCTACTTAGCAGCTTATTTTCTGTCCTATTATCCACCCAATATATCCTATCCCTCACATGTGGATTCGAAGTCTGACCCACACTTTGCTCCCGCCCCATAACCCGACCTGCCAGTGAGTCACGAAACAATATGATCAGACACAGGTAACTATATCACCCAAACACACATGTAAGAAGTTGGACGGATGGCAGAGTGGTGTAGATACTTGATGGTCGAGTGGTGTAGATACTTGATGGTAGAGTGGTGTAGATACTTGATGGTAGAGTGGTGTAGTTACTTGATGGCAGAGTGGTGTAGATACTTGAGGGCCGAGTGGTGTAGATACTTGATGGCCGAGTGGTGTAGATACTTGATGGCCGAGTGGTGTAGATACTTGATGGCCGAATGTTGTAGCACTCGACTGTCGACCTGACAGTTTTGGATTCAGTCCTCGGTGAGAACCATAAAATTTTTTTTTTCCATGTGAAATTTGTTTCAAAGTCGTCCCACAAGTCTCACACACAATGTATGTCACAAACTCATCACACACACAATGTATATCACAAACTCATCACACACACAATGTATATCACAAACTCATCACACACACAATGTATATCACAAACTCATCACTATTTAAAAACTATTCTAATAATAACTTTAAAAACCGCCGCCATTTGTATAATTTTCATTTCTAATAGAGTAGCAACAAAATATTGATACACAAATATGGCGGCATTCGGAAATGTCAGTTTTGATTGAAGCGCATTCTGTATAATTTATAATCTGTGCTGTATCCAAACATGTATAATTTATAATCTGTGCTGTATCCAAACATGTATAATTTATAATCTGTGCTGTACCCAAACATGCATAATTTATAATCTGTGCTGTATCCAAACATGTATAATTTATAATCTGTGCTGTAGCCAAACATGTATAATTTATAATCTGTGCTGTATCCAAACGGATCTACACCAAGAAATGAACCAGTGCTCCAGATCAGCAATTCTCAATCATTTTCACGACTGTACCCGACAGGACGAAAGTATGTCCGCAGGTACCCCAGGTACCCCTCACACGTAAGTTCGTAAAAAAAAGTGTATTTGTTTTCATCATGGAATGTACTCACCTTTCTAATGTGATACTTGATCACGTGGTGATGAGTCATGCAGCGAACTGGCGACATTCTTCAAACTCTTTGATTGTTTGAAAAGAAAATTGTATGTCGCTGCGTACCCCAGGATAACCTTTCCCGTCCCCCTAGAGGTACGTAAACTACCGGTTGAGGACTGCGGCTACAAATAATTCTCATTTCATCTCATTAATGACCAGATCACTCTTGTCACACGCAGCGCGTATCAATGAAGTACAACCACCCCCTCCCCATAGGTAGCATTTTACAAGATCGCCATTTTGACCCAAGTCAACATTTATAACCCCTTCTGATACCGTACTTCCCTATTATTGAGAATGAAAAATGTGTGTCTGCTGCTTGGTACAAAACACATGAGAAACGTCTAAAATCATTATGAGACATTTATCAGCGGTGTGGCTGAACACACAAGGTTATGATGTATGTGAACACACAAGGTTATGATTCATGTGAACACACAAAGTTATGATTCATGTGAACACAGAAGGTTATGATTCATGTGAACACAGAAGGTTATGATTCATGTGAACACAGAAGGTTATGATTCATGTGAACACAGAAGGTTATGATTCATGTGAACACAGAAGGTTATGATTCATGTGAACACACAAAGTTATGATTCATGTGAACACAGAAGGTTATGATTCATGTGAACACACAAAGTTATGATTCATGTGAACACAGAAGGTTATGATTCATGTGAACACAGAAGGTTATGATGTATGTGAACACACAAGGTTATGATTCATGTGAACACAGAAGGTTATGATTCATGTGAACACAGAAGGTTATGATTCATGTGAACACAGAAGGTTATGATTCATGTGAACACAGAAGGTTATGATTCATGTGAACACAAAAGGTTATGATTCATGTGAATGCGATCATTGGCCGAGTTTGTTCTAAGTTTGTTGTCTGTCATTTTACTTGTAAAATTGACATAATTTCGTTTAAAAGCTTGCACATTTTTTTTTAACTTCATACTTTTTTATTTTCATGATAATTAACATTTTTATATTGGATTTGAAACTATGGCCAGAAATGACTTTTTTAAATTATTGCTTCTCTGTTTGAAGAATATATTTTATTAGACAAACAAAGAGAAAAAAAATCTAATGGTCTAATTTTATGTACAGGTGTGTTTAGGCAAGAGGATCCGGCCCGGGGAGGGGGGGTCTCAATGTCACGTCTGCTGATTCAAAAAAAAAAATAAAACCAGAAAAACTCCAGACCAGGCGCTGTTAGGACTTGTTCTTCCGTTCTTTAAAGAATAGAAATATGCAAATAAGTTTCGGTTGCCATGTTACTGGGTGGTTTACAACAATTTCATTTCGGACGTAAATGTCATGCAGGTTTTTGTTCTCAGGATTTTTTTTTTATTTTGCCTCTCCGGCACAGAAGAGGAAAAGAAATAATGAGCTGCCTAAAAAATATAGGCAATGGACCTATGGTGTTCTTTGTGAGGGGAAAAATGATTGCTAGAAGTGACAGGCTGATATACAGACTCAGGTTAGACAGACAGTTCACATGAAATACTCAGAATAAGTGAATGCTTTTGTTTTGTCTTTGTCAATGTCTTCATTACAGCTGAGTCTGTCTCCAAGAACGTTATTAGAGAATATGGTCTGTGTTATTAGAGAATATGGTCTGTGTTATTAGAGAATATGGTCTGTGTTATTAGAGAATATGGTCTGTGTTATTAGAGAATATGGTCTGTGTTATTAGAGAATATGGTCCGTTCATATGGATAGACAATGTCCTATTCAACAAACATAGTTAATTAATAATTTAAAACTACTTCATTGAATAACTGTAAATTTTATTTAATTTTTTTTTTAATCTGTGGTATGTACATTAGGGTGACAAACAAATGCATTGTAAAAAAATATATTTTTTAATGCTCTCAACCTTTTATTTGGTTCCATTTAATGAAAAAAATATATCGGTAAATTTTGAAGACAATCCGTTGATGTTTAGGGGTTGCTCAACGCAGTTTAAGTTTGCAAGGTTACTCGAATCCACATTTTTCATATTTTTCACGTTTTTCATATTTATCTCTTCTATTTTAATAATTAAGTTCAGAATGTTTTCAATATTTTATTATTTGCTCATTTTATGAGTCATCATACATAATACACAATATTGAAAATTTTTTCTACATCAAGTGAAACTCTTCGAAATGTACTTATTGAAAAAGTGCTTGGAATAAATTGGACATTCATGAAAGAAAATCAACCAGACACGTGGAGTACAGCAACCGAATACCAGGAAGCACATAAAATTGTTGATTCAGTAAAAGTTGTAAATGATACAGCCGAGAGAGGGGTGAAACTCATTTCAGAATATGCAAAAGTTTTAACGAAAGATGAAACTCAATTGCAATATATTTTGCAAACCGTGGAAGAACATCGAGTCAAACTCCAGATATGTTGAAGTCTACAATTGTGAAGGCATTAATGAAAACAAGTGAACATTCTTAAATTAAACATTAAACAAAATCATATAAATAACAATTAATTTGAATACCATAATTACAACTTTGTATTTTGTGTCACCCTAATGCACATAGTTTTAGAGCATAACGTTATACTTATATTTTTGTAGCACAATACTTTACATAATTCTTAGGCAATCTGAACACAGACTATTAGTCTGAAGTTCAATACACTATGTCCAACTTCAACTTCCTTGTATATATAACCATTACACTATCTTCTGTCAAATATCGACATGAACTACCAACTATGCCGCCATTTTTTTCTTTCTATGCAAATTTCTAATTATACAACATGCGCACTACAAACAAAAGTAGCACTTGACCTTATATATCTATGCACTTGACTTATGCAACTACAAAACCTACACAAAGGTGTATACGACTGGCAAAGTAGGCAATCGCCCTCCCCCCCCCCCACACACACTTTTTTTTTACTCCCGTGACTAACTTTTGTTGACCGACTTGTTGTCCGTCTTGTTGTCCGGCTTGCGCGTACTTTTGCTTTAACTAATCACTCTGTGTTATATTTGATTTCTCAGAGGGATACTGGTCTATGTTGGTTCAAATCTATAACAGGCCATGTTTTTTGAAATTAAACATTAATCGAAAACAAATAATTCATTTGTCTGCAATATAGCCCCAATATTACCACAATATAGCCCCACTATAGCCCCAATATTGCCACAATATAGCCCCACTATAGCCCCAATATTGCCACAATATAGCCCCACTATAGCCCCAATATTGCCACAATATAGCCCCACTATAGCCCCAATATTGCCACAATATAGCCCCACTATAGCCCCAATATTGCCACAATATAGCCCCACTATAGCCCCAATATTGCCACAATATAGCCCCACTGTAGCCCCAATATTGCCACAATAATTAAATAAATCTCCCCTCCCCCATCCTCCCGATTCCTACTTGAAATCAAGATAATATGGGATTAATGTTTATTATAAGCCCCCCCCCCACACCTTTCACTTTCCAACAAAAACGTTTACCTAATGCCGAAAAATATCTCAATGTCTCTGACTAGGTCCCCCCCCCATTAACAGTGTAATGTTTGTCTCACTTAATGTCTATATAACGTGTATAAATGTATGTATGTATGTATGTATGTATGTATGTATGTATGTGTGTATGTATGTATGTGTGTATGTATGTATGTATGTATGTATGTGTGTATGTATGTATGTGTGTATGTGTGTATGTGTGTGTGTATGTATGTATGTATGTATGTATGTATGTATGTATGTATGTATGTGTGTATGTATGTATGTGTGTATGTATGTGTGTATGTATGTATGTGTGTATGTATGTATGTATGTATGTGTGTATGTATGTGTGTATGTATGTATGTGTGTATGTATGTATGTAGGTATCTATGTGTGTATGTATGTGTGTATGTATGTATGTATACATGTATGTATGTAGGTGTATTGCTACATACACGTACCCATTTGTTTACACGTGATATACAAACAACAACAAAACGAAGTGTGCTATTTGGGTGTTTCTTTCAGAATTATGTAGGAAAGGTGTTCTCATAGCCAGAGGAATCTTTCATACATAATTTTATCAGAGGCACTCTATCTTTGTCTACATCAGCACATATATACAGGTAGGTCATCTTGTCATTTGACAACTAACAGCAGTTGACATCTTACTGACTTGACGCTAATGACATTTCTAAACTAATATTAAATATGGATCTATCCAAATAGTACACTGAAAATGAAATTTTAAAATGTTTATTTCGCAGGGTATGTATCTCGCGCGTTACTTCACCAAAATAAACATATTAGGACTTTTAGGCCATCCGACCGAAACTTCGCACATTTGATCGAAATTTCTTACATCCGACCGAAACTTCGCACATTTGATCGAAATTTCTTACATCCGACCGAAACTTCGCACATTTGATCGAAATTTCTTACATCCGACCAGAACTTCGTAATCCGGTCGAAAAACGTAGTGTATGAAATTTCATTTTGTTAGATATAAATTCAATATGGTTTAATTATTTCACTTCTTTCTGGCACTGAGACTTTAATTTAGTCAATATATAATTCTATAATAATTGTTGTTTTTTATTTGTTTCTTTTTTATTTGATATTTTGAGTGTCTAAAAGTTTTCATCTGGTTTTTGTTCTTAAATTTAATTTTATCTAATACGATGAATACACAGTGTGTAAATGAAAGACTAAACTATGTTAAATTTAATATTATCTAATACGATGAATACACAGTGTGTAAATGAAAGACTAAACTATGTTAAATTTAATATTATCTAATACAATGAATACACAGTGTGTAACTGAAAGACTGAACTATGTGTTGTTTCATATTTTTTTTAAACGTAACACTGGTAAAAGAATTTCAGTTGCTTCTTTTAATAGAGACTATACTCTACAGTAATTATTAAAAATATGAAAAACTTCACAACTTTGCCATTAAATGAACACATTCTAAAATGAGAAAACTTAATCTCTTTCTGCTATTTTCCTCTCTATATAAACATTATCAAAATAGTTTTTTTTTTTCTAATTTTGTGAGAATCTAATTAATAGACAATAACTTAGATGAAAGTTTTGTCATAGAGATTACATTGGTCTCTCCCATTTATAAATCGATTGGAGAAGTAGGTGATAATTGGTTTTGAGTGTCACAAAACATATCACTTCCTATCTACCGCCTATAAAAAATGTTATCTATCTATGTGTTGTTTTTTTTTCACTATGTTGAGAAAATAAGGGATAAATAATTTTCTAATAATAGTTAAAAAGTAAAATTATAATGACGTATGTGATATAAAGCTAATAACTTCCTACCCATAAATACTTTCAAGCAAATGTTTATAAAAAAAAAAAATTATTAAAAAAATGAGTTTTTTTTTTATTTTTTATCTTTATACATTTAGTTTTAACATAATTAAATTTCCAATAAATTGGCTCGTTTATAAAAGACATTAAAAGTCCGTCATTATTTTCCACAACTTTGTATTAGTATTATATTAGTATTATATTAGTATTATACTTGTATTACACTTGTGTTATACTTGTATTATACTTGTATTATACTTGTATTATACTTGTATTATACTTGTATTATACTTGTATTATACTTGTATTTTTATTTTGAAATCAAAATCTCCATCTGTTGTTGTTTTTTTTTTTACAATTAGAAACATTACTTAATGAAGTAAGCTTTTTTTAAAATGTATTTAATTAGCCAATTGTTTTGTAGAATATTCAAGTATGCCGAATTTTATTGTTCTCACTAAACTATAAAACTTCCTAAATCTAAGATTTGCCGACGAAGACAGCACAGAAAGTGAGTTTAAATAAAAACTTATAAAAATATCTCCCGGGTGGGCTAAGTGGGAAAAATGTAGAAAATTAATTTCAAAAAGAGGGTACACAGATGTCAAAATGAAAAAGGGGGTACACAGATGTCAAAATCAAAAAGAGGGTACACAGATGTCAAAATCAAAAAGGGGGTACACAGATGTCAAAATCAAAAAGGGGGTACACAGATGTCAAAATCAAAAAGGGGGTACACAGATGTCAAAATCAAAAAGGGGGTACACAGATGTCAAAATCAAAAAGGGGGTACACAGATGTCAAAATCAAAAAGGGGGTACACAGATGTCAAAATCAAAAAGGGGGTACACAGATGTCAACTATTTGAGAAACACTGCTGCTCTAGAGATATTTACTAGTTTAGAAATGCAGTGATCCACATTTTGTCAGATGTACCAGAAGAAAAAACAAACAGCGTGTCCCCGGCCTAAGTAGTCAAAGCCCCCTCCCCCCACAAAGTTCTTTAGTCAAGTCCATGTAGCCCCCTCCCCCATGTGCTTTTAACTATGTTCTGTGCAGAATAATGTAAAAGTTTGTAATTTTAAGTCTTTTTTTCTGAAGCAAACCATTTCAATGTCTCTATATACGCGAAACGCAGGTGATAAGACTCCTATCACCAAAACCTTATTATGATTGTCATCACCAACACCTCCTTATGAATGTCATCACCAACACCTTCTTATGGTTGTCATCACCAACACCTCCTTATGAATGTCATCACCAACACCTCCTTATGAATCTCATCACCAACACCTCCTTATGAATGTCATCACCAACACCTCCTTATGAATGTCATCACCAACACCTCCTTATGAATCTCATCACCAACACCTCCTTATGAATGTCATCACCAACACCTCCTTATGAATGTCATCACCAACACCTCCTTATGAATCTCATCACCAACACCTCCTTATGGTTGTCATGACAACACCTCATTATGAATGTCATCACCAACACCTCCTTATGAATGCCATCACCAACACCTCCTTATGACTGTCATCACCAACACCTCCTTATGGTTGTCATGAAAACACCTCATTATTAATGTCATCACCAACACCTCCTTATGGTTGTCATGACAACACCTCATTATGATTGTCATCACCAACACCTCCTTATGACTGTCATCACCAACACCTTCTTATGAATGTCATCACCAACACCTCCTTATGAATGTCATCACCAACACCTTCTTATGAATGTCATCACCAACACCACCTTATGGTTGTCATGACAACACCTCTTTATGAATGTCATCACCAACACCTCTTTATGAATGTCATCACCAACACCTCCTTATGAATGTCATCACCAACACCTCCTTATGAATCTCATCACCAACACCTCCTTATGAATCTCATCACCAACACCTCCTTATGAATCTCATCACCAACACCTCCTTATGGTTGTCATGACAACACCTCATTATGAATGTCATCACCAACACCTCCTTATGAATGCCATCACCAACACCTCCTTATGAATCTCATCACCAACACCTCCTTATGGTTGTCATGACAACACCTCATTATGATTGTCATCACCAACACCTCCTTATGACTGTCATCACCAGCACCTCCTTATGAATGTCATCACCAACACCTCCTTATGACTGTCATCACCAACACCTCCGTATGAATGTCATCACCAACACCTTCTTATGGTTGTCATCACCAACACCTTCTTATGAATGTCATCACCAACACCTCCTTATGAATGTCATCACCAACACCTCCTTATGAATGTCATCACCAACACCACCTTATGGTTGTCATGACAACACCTCTTTATGAATGTCATCACCAACACCTCCTTATGAATGTCATCACCAACACCTCCTTATGACTGCCATCACCAACACCTCCTTATGAATGTCATCACCAACACCTCCTTATGAATGTCATCACCAACACCTCCTTATGGATCTCATCACCAACACCTCCTTATGAATGTCATCACCAACACCTCCTTATGAATCTCATCACCAACACCTCCTTATGAATCTCATCACCAACACCTCCTTATGGTTGTCATGACAACACCTCATTATGAATGTCATCACCAACACCTCCTTATGAATGCCATCACCAACACCTCCTTATGAATGTCATCACCAACACCTCCTTATGGTTGTCATGACAACACCTCATTATGATTGTCATCACCAACACCTCCTTATGACTGTCATCACCAACACCTCATTATGACTGTCATCACCAACACCTCCTTATGACTGTCATCACCAACACCTCCTTATGAATGTCATCACCAACACCTCCTTATGAATGTCATCACCAACACCTCCTTATGAATGCCATCACCAACACCTCCTTATGAATGTCATCACCAACACCTCCTTATGAATGTCATCACCAACACCTCCTTATGAATGTCATCACCAACACCTCCTTATGAATGTCATCACCAACACCTCCTTATGAATGTCATCCCCAACACCTCCTTATGACTGTCATCACCAACACCTCCTTATGAATGTCATCACCAACACCTCCTTATGAATGCCATCACCAACACCTCCTTATGAATGCCATCACCAACACCTCCTTATGAATGCCATCACCAACACCTCCTTATGAATGTCATCACCAACACCTCCTTATGAATGTCATCACCAACACCTCCTTATGAATGTCATCACCAACACCTCCTTATGAATGTCATCACCAACACCTCCTTATGAATGTCATCCCCAACACCTCCTTATGACTGTCATCACCAACACCTCCTTATGAATGTCATCACCAACACCTCCTTATGAATGCCATCACCAACACCTCCTTATGAATGCCATCACCAACACCTCCTTATGAATGCCATCACCAACACCTCCTTATGAATGTCATCACCAACACCTTCTTATGGTTGTCATCACCAACACCTTCTTATGGTTGTCATCACCAACACCTCCTTATGGTTTTCATTACCAACACCTCTTTATAAATATCATCACAGTTATAAATTATGTTTTTTCTAGTTATATATAATATTTCTCTACCCACTGATCGATTGTTTGTCGTACTTGGTAACATGGTAAAAAAAATCTTTGCGGATACTTTGAACATGTTTGTAAATTGAGTTATTGCTACGGCACTCCTAGCGGCGTATCGCGGCACACTAGTTGCGGTGCCGTACTCTACAACCGGTACGCCTTGCAATACCGATTTTTGTAGATGGAACAATAGCATGGTGGATGGAAAAATTGCATGGCAAATGATACAATAGCATAGTAGTTGGAACAATTGGATGGTAGATGGAACAATAGCATGGTAGATGGAACAATGGTATGGCATAGGAACAATAGCACACTAGATGGAACATTAGCATGGTAGATGGAACAATTGCATAGTATAGGAACAATAGCATGCTAGATGGAACAATAGCATGGTAAATGGCACAATTGCATGGTATAGGAACAATAGCACACTAGATGGAACAATCGCATGGTAAATGGAACGAACAATTGCATGGTAGAGGGAAAAATAGCATGATAGATGGAACAATGGCATGGTAAATGAAAGAATTAGATGCTGCTAAAATTGCTTTAAATGTAGAGTAGCCAGTTGTGATATTGCATAACGTAAAAGTTACTTTCAGAACTTTTTAGAAAAAAAAACGAAGTCAAAATAATTTCTTTATTGTATTTTTAATTTGGCCATGACCTCAGTAAACTACTCGTAGATTATGACACGGATGCATTATGGGTACGGGCGAATTTCAGGTGGGCAGATTGCAGTACATGGCCCGCGATCCGTAGTTTGCCCAGTCTTGCGGAGCCGGAGCCGAGGAGCCGGGAGCCGCTACTTTTTGCTGGAGCCGGAGCCGGAGCCGACAAAATCTGGCGGCTCCACGGCTCCCAAATGTTTGTTTTTTTACAGCAGAATTTTTTTTTAGCTTTAAAATTCCAAATTTGTTTAATTGTTTGCCTCTACAATTTGAAATGTTGTTATTTTTACGAAAGCCACAACAGTAACAGCGTTAAAATGATAGCGTGCACGCACATCACCACAAGAATTCTTTAACGGGGAATCGTTTTGTGTTCGTTTTAAATCTTGTTTACCCTCCGAAATTTTTTTAATGGCATTTTATTTTGTTATATATAAAGTTAAAACAGTTTTATTTCATAGAATAATTGTATCAATCATTTAAAATAAATTTTTACTAAGACGACAAATAGAACGCGTCATTTCGTATTATTATTTGACCCCGAATCAGGCCCGTAGCGTGTGTGGGGGCCAGGGGGCTTAGCCCCCCCTTGCGTTTTGTCTGGCCCCCTCTGCTTATTTGCTCTACTTAGTAAAATGTATTACCTGCCGCCCCCCCCCCCAGCTATTGCCTGGCCCCTGTTGTAGAATGCCTGGCCCCTGCTGTAGAATTTTCACGCTACGGGGCTGCCGCGAATTTGTAATAGACTATAAACAAAATGGTTGCTTTCTGTATTTAACAATTTTATTATAAACAGAATATCTGAAATAGAGTAGATAAATTTATAAGGCTGTGGCTATTCGGACCCGGGTCCCAATAACGTCTGTTTGTTATTCGGACTCGTGGCAAATATGCACTAAGCTTAGCTATATTTAAACTTTATTAGACGGAACCCGAAAAAATAATAATACAGAGTCCGCTTAGTGGAACCCTAGACACTGAGTAACGATTAAAGCATACGATTCAAACAATTATAAAAAAAACAATAATAAAGTTTATGTATAGCTTAGCTAAGTGCATATTTGCCACGGGTCCGAATAACAATCAGACTTGATTGGGACGGGGTCCGAGTAAAAATCGGAGTTTATTGGTACTCGGGTCCGAATAGTCACTTCAAATTTATAAATAATAAATATAAATACTGAAGTCTTTAAAATATTTTAAATAATGTATCATTTTACTATTTGCTAATTTGATCATTGAAATAACTTTTTATTACTTATGAAAATGGCAACTAGTGAAACCTCGGTCGAAAATAATGATATGATTCTGGATGCACTGAAATGGTTTGTTTTTAGTAAAACCCACATGCGTATATTTTTCAAGTTCCTGACTATGGGGCAGTCCCGTAGCGTGAAAATTCTACATCAGGGGCCATGCATTCTGCAGCAGGGGCCAGGCAATAGCAGGGGGGCAGGTAATACATTTTACTAAGTAGAACAAATAAGCAGAGGGGGCCAGACAAAACGAAGGATGGCCCCGGCCCCCCTGCCCCCCCCCCGCACGCTACGGGCCTGTTATGGGGGTGAACGCGACAAAATTTGCATAACTTTTTATTAGCGGCATGTTTGCGTGGCGCAATTACAAAAATTTTTGTCTCGTGTGATACTATCTTAATAGGGAGCCGGAGCCGGAAAAAAATTTGGCGGCTCCGCAAGCCTGAGTTTGCCCATGTCTATTGTAAATGTTCAAATATTTAGAATCGACTTTTCAAAGCAGTCGATTACTTTATTGTTTCAAGTCACAGTATAGATGGCATGTTTATATCTGAAACCTTTAAATCATTTATGAGACGGTTATTGTACTTTCCTTGTCGTAGTCGCACTATATCCGAAATGGACCAAGGAATGCTTATGTGACTTGACTTGTTGGGGTTTGAACCGGAAACCATGAAAAATAAGGACATCATGCAACAAAAGCACCATGAATCACAGGGTATAAAAAAACTATCTTTTTTTTTTGTGTGTGTGTCTAAATCAGAATTTAATGTAAAGAACCATGTAGACTACTATATTATTTACAAAGTGTTTTTTTTTACAGGATTTGATGTAAGTGTATCGTTGATTAAAACTTGAAGTACAGTCAGACAAGAAAAGATGTGAGACTAAATCAAATCCTCGAAATGAAACCAAACTAACAACTTTTTTGTTTTGTTACAAAACATTTTTTAAATCTCTCTATGTCAACATTCACCTAAAAGTATAAAAAGAATTAATTATCACATATTCATTAGATATTAATAAATGTTCTACTGTCTATTGTGGTTTTAATGAGATTAGAAACACTCATAGAACATACAGTGGGAAAATCCAATTATTTCCCTCAATTATTGCAATAAATCGTTTTAAAGGTAACGATGACGTCATCAGTAATCGATCTTTTTTAAAAGAATGTTTGAACGTCGAAATCTTTTTAGTCTAGCTGAGTTTTATTATAAAATTGACCGTACAATTTTCCTGTGGAATCTAACGATATAATTTGTAAATAATTTAGACGAATACCACAGGGAAAGACTGAAATATAAAAAGTGGAATCGGCGTTAGACGCAAGTAAAAGTATTGATATGTTGTAGGGCAATACTCATCTACATCAGCTATATATTTTACAAACAGGCATAATCATATTCTATACATAATCATATTCTTATTGCAAACACAACAGTAGATTTCATTGTGTCACGGTTCACATGTATTCCGGTGATCTTACCTTAGAAGTGTAGATATAAGGTATTAACAGGATTGTTGTTTCAGTGGAATCTGATGAAATGATTTCACTAGTGAAAAAATATATCAAAATTTCTCGAGGCTCATGTCCGTCCTCTTTGTATACACTGTAATACAGTGATACACTGATATATTTGTATACAGTGATATATTTGTATACACTGATATATTTGTATACAGTGATACACTGATATATTTGTATACAGTGATATATTTGTATACACTGATATATTTGTATACAGTGATACACTGATATATTTGTATACACTGATATATTTGTATACACTGATATGTTTGTATACACTGATATATTTGTATACACTGATATATTTGGTACGGGTGATACATTTATTATATATCTGATACCGGTTTATTGTTGATGTCTGGTATGCTTCATACATTGTTATATCTGATACATTAATTTGACTCGTACCAGTGATACATTAATTTAACTCGTACCAGTGATACATTAATTTAACTCGTACCAGTGATACATTGATAAAAATGGTTCAGGTGGTGAAATTGTTCATTTACATATCTCATACCATTAAGTGAGAGTGTTCATATTTAGCACCGGTGATACATTGACAGACCTGGCACAGTTGAGCGAGGTCATTAAGATAGTCTCACACAAACACATACACACACTTGCATACACACATCTACACACACAACACAAACAATCTGTTCATAAACGTTGTTGGAAAGCTTTCTTTCTCCGGACATTTTAAATTAGTACACTGTTGGTCAAAGTAGTAAACGGTGCTGGCCGTCACTGGTGTCTTTAGACTTTTCTTCCTCAATAGACCTATCACCTATATATTTTTCGGAAGATAGAAAATTTCATTTCCTCTGTAGATGGCATTCAGTTTTAGACAATATAAAAGCGAGAAGAAAAAAACAGTAAAACAATTTTAACTGTCAAAAGTTTTCTTTATGTTTACCTGTGCATTACCTTTTTGATGGGGGGGGGGACAGGTCATTCGTAAGGTCGTCAAAGGCACCGTTGTAATAAAAAGGTAAATAGGGCCCTTAGCTAGATTAATTTACTCTCGACTAGACCAGGACAGATACATAGCCCGAACAAAACGAACAGAAATAATTTGCTTCTATTGTTCTGCTGCCTGGATTTGATCCGTTTCTAGGAGAATGTTTTAAAACATGGAATTGGAATTGAGCGATTTTTTTTTATTTATTTAGATTGAGAACCCATGTTGCACTTGATATGTAAAAATAAATATTTCATTTTGAAACTCTTTCTTCTGGTGTGAAACTCTTTCTTCTGGTGTGAAACTCTTTCTTCTGGTGTGAAACTCTTTCTTCTGGTGTGAAACTCTTTCTTCTGGTGTGAAACTCTTTCTTCTGGTGTGTAAGTTAGATTCAATGAGATTAATTATTGAACATAACAGATTCCACGCCCTGCCCACGAACTAAATTTAGCTTGTTCAGCTGCCATTTAGAACTTTTCAGCAATTGTAAAATTTTTTGGTAATATACAGTATGTCGTTGGTTCTTTTTAACAAGCACCAAAGAATCGGTCAACTGAGAACGTTTACAACCATCACCAAAGAATTGGTCAACTGTTTACAAAGTTTATAAAAAAATGTGGTTTGCTCGCAGTGATACACACAATTTAATTAAAAACTATCTGTACCCGGCCACGCGTTGCCGTGGCTATTCCCTATGCAATGTAATAGTAAGTATTGAGAAAGTTCTTGTTTCTAATTCAATTTATAAAAAAAACACATTTTAGAAAAAATAATTATCAATCATTTAAAAATATAAACAAAGGAAAATGAGTTCTATTTAGTAATCTTTGTTTCTAAATTTGTTGTTTATTGATGAAATGATTTTAGATACAATATTTTTATTTTGTACCATTATTTGTGTATAAATACACAAATTGTCATTTAAAGCTATAAATTCTATATTAATAAAAAACAAGCAATTAAGCCTGTTCCATTCTGGACACAGGACGTGTTAGCGCATTTTCGTGTTATGTATCAGTACGTTTGTTAGCTTTCAGTAAATATTTGTAAATTTTGGAAATGTTTATAAATTCAATTGTGTAATGCATATATCTGTAAAAAAAAATTATAAAGACGTTTCTTTATATTTGAAAAAAAATTATTGTCTCTTAAATCTAACTACAAGTGGTTTGTGGTTACTGAAATAGGACTTATAATAGAAAACATTCGAAATTATAGTCATTTAATCGTCCGAAAACTCCGTCAATTGTTGCATAGCTCTGATACTTTCAATTAAACTCAGAACACAAGCTTACTATTTCATTTGATGAGTTTCTTAATAAATCTTGGTGAAACTACGTGCTGCAGTATTTCGCACCAAATGAACGGGCTATTGAACGTACAAGGTGTATATATAATATATAAGCCCCTTAGGAGCCCTGAAGCTCGGTACTCAGAGGTCCTATCGCAAAATAAACTTTTGATGTACACATGGCAGGCCAAGACCTACAAAATGATATATACATCATGGGTCTAGGACTTATAGTTGCTGAGATATAGCGCTCCTTTATTAATATAGCTTATATAGTAAAAAACGGTACTAAGGCCCCTTTTACGGCCCTGAGAGGTCAGATCTCGAAATGGAAAAAAGTCATTTCTTGACAGGCCAAGACCTACAAAAAGATATATACATCATGGGTCTAGGACTTATTGTTGTTGAGATCTAGGGTGTACACGGACAGACAAAACGGGGACAATAGAGCATTTTTTTTTAGAAAATGCTCTAAAAATACGGACGTAATAAATATTAGTTTGCACCATAGATATATAAGACTAGATCGCTTATGCTTATTTAATAGAGACCGAAAAAGTGTTGTATTCGAGACCCCTACTTTAAAAAGAGAAGAGTACAATTCTGTACAGTTCTTTATTTTTTACCGAAAAAGATTTCCTTCCTTTTAATAAAAAAAAAATCCCCATTCATGCTAGAGGTTGGCGCTTTTAAAATCTACTGTGTCCGAAAAAATTATATTTGACGGTTAGTAATAATATAATCAAATAACCGGGTACACAACACGAAGGCATTTTATTCAAAGTTAATTGAAAAAAAAAAAGTTTTTGAAAATTTGTCAAGGAAAACAATGCAAAATGTCTTCTGCTATTTATTTCTGTTGCTTAAGGTTTCTATGCGTACTACGTCATCAGGTTATACAGAATTGTACTCTTCTCTTTTTAAAGTTATGGTCCGCACAATATATGTCTATGCATAGCCCATAAGCGATCTAGTCTTATATATCTATGGTTTGCACTCTCAATACAAAAAGGTTGAAAAACTACTTCCCGTGGATTTTACAAAAGAATAATCTCTAAAGTTAACAGAACAATTTTACGATACCGTTTGATTAATAAAAAATATACTGTCGAAATAATAGTTTACAAACTAAAGTAAAAAGAAATATTTTACGACACCGTTTTGTTAACTGAAAAGAAATATGATGAAATATGAGTTTTACTCGGCGGATTGGTTTATTGACTATATGTTAGTTAGCACTCTATGACTTATGATCTACCTCCTATGGTTTTTAAAAAAAATTAAAGTGAAGTAAATAAATAATTTTACCAAACCGATCGTTTAAATATTATTTTTAAATATAATGGATATTATGTCTATATCAAATATATATATATATCAACACGCCGAGTAATTTACTGCAATTTTGTGTGTAAATTTTAAGGCAATTGGTGAAGAACTTTCGAATTTAACATAAGCGGCGTGAAACCTCTTTCCATTTTTATTTATATAGATTCGTCAAGCATTATGTAATGTTAGTGAAAATAACTACCGGCAGCTGTTGATTGTGCACAAATATTGATGTCGGCAATAGGAGTTTTAGTAGTTGGGTACTGAGATATGCACCGTCATAAAGTTGAACAATTGTCTGACAAAGTACTTTCATAATCAACACAGGTAATACAAAATATTCGAAAGCAAGTCAAACGATCACACAGATTAAAGAAACAATGAAACGTAGGCGAACTGATCCCGGTAAATATTTCATTGCTTGTGAAAATTGACATCATAACGTCATAGACTAAATAACTATTCATGGCGGGAAGCAACCCTTTTACCACAGTGAAATATTAATCATTATTTGTGTAACTAACATAATGTGTACAGTTTGTGTACAGTTTGTGTACACTATACATATGGAAACACCTACAGCGTCATTTGTTCCAGTCGAGCGCGTACCTCATCTATATTCCTTCAACGACATTTGTTCAAGTCGGTTTTCTAAAAACATTGAAAGAAGTGGTTAACGAAACAAAGACAGAAATAATGATTTCCAACAGTCCTCGAGAACAAATTGTGAGATGTTTATCTCATAGATCCTATAAACCACAAATAGGACCAAAAAAGCCACAAATAGGACAAATACACTACTAATAGGACAAGTAAACCACTAATAGGACAAATAAACCAATAATAGGACAAATAAACCAATAATAGGACAAATAAACCACTCATAGGACAAATAAACCACTCATAGGACTAATAAACAACAAATAGGACAAATACACTACTAATAGGACAAGTAAACCACTCATAGGACAAATAAACCACTCATAGGACTAATAACCCCTAATAGGACAAATAAACCACTCATAGGACAAATAAACCACTCATAGGACTAATAAACCACTCATAGGACAAATAAACCACTCACAGGACAAATAAACCACTAATAGGACAAATAAACCACTCATAGGACAAATAAACCACTCATAGAACAAATAAACCACTCATAGGACAAATGAACTACCTTTTTCATCCCTACGAGGCACTACGGGAAACATATGTAAGTGACTGGGAATCGCAGGAAACCCATAACCCACAGTAAGCAGGTCTTGCTACAACTTCAAGATCCGGCTTGCGTTACACAGCCATCCAGGGGACGGATGGTCGTGCGGTAAAGCGCACGACTGTCGACCTGAAGGTACCTGGTTCGATCTCCGGTGAGGACCAAGGAAATTTTTCAGGTCTTGGCTCAAGTTCCCGATATATCTCCCGTGGTACCTCCATCGGCTATGGTGGGGATGAAAGAAGGGCACCATAAAATCCGTCCCATTAGTTGTTCATAGGATATAAGAGATTTTATCTCATCCTTACAGGGATTTCAGACACAGCCACCAAAAGACGAAATAGTATGTTTCATTAATCATTTTGTGACAGTAAGTCAGTGTCTAAAAGGATAAAATAGCAAATGGACATTAAGCTGGATGTGTGTTAATATTGCTTTAACTATTCCTAACTCTGTATAATACAAACATTTTGTAGGTAAACCAATTTTTTTTTTATTTTGTTGTTGAAGACAAATACTTTTCGTTTCACTGGCTTCAGTTTTGAGACACAATTTTACCTTCTTAAAGTAATTTGTCACGACGTGATTGCGACCAAAAATACTTTCATTCGGTTTTTTTTTTCATGTAAGTTGACAAATTTAGTTCAGAATATTTGTTTCATTAGTACTGCTATTTTACCACATGGTTGTGATATTTCTCGTCTATTGATGATGAACAAAACTTAAAGAGCTGCATGTAACATCGTACATAGTGTATATTAAGCATGTTAATGTTTTACAGTAGACTAATAAACTATCACTCAGTAGTTTTTTGTAGTTGGATGTTATATTTTTTGGGTGATTGGGGGGGGGGGGGAATGGACGAAGGGTGGGCGTCATTGGAGAGAACATGTACATAATGGGGACCAGAGATTGTGTACATATTGTACATAATGGGGACTGGAGATTGTGTACATATTGTACATAATGGGGACCAGAGATTGTGTACATATTGTACATAATGGGGACTAGAGATTGTGTACATATTGTACATAATGGGGACTAGAGATTGTGTACATATTGTACATAATGGGAGACTAGAGATTGTGTACATATTGTACATAATGGGGACTAGAGATTGTGTACATATTGTACATAATGGGGACTAGAGATTGTGTACATATTGTACATAATGGGAGACTAGAGATTGTGTACATATTGTACATAATGGAGACTAGAGATTTGTGTACATATTGTACATAATGGGGACTAGAGATTTGTGTACATAAATGTACATAATGGGGACTAGAGATTGTGTACATATTGTACATAATGGGGACTAGAGATTGTGTACACATTGTACATAATGGGGACTAGAGATTGTGTACAAATTGTACATAATGGGGACTAGAGATTGTGTACATATTGTACATAATGAGGACTGGAGATTGTGTACATATTGTACATAATGGGGACTAGAGATTGTGTACATATTGTACATAATGGGAGACTGGAGATTGTGTAATATTGTACATAATGGGGACTAGAGATTGTGTACATATTGTACATAATGGGGACTAGAGATTGTGTACATATTGTGCATAATGGGGACTAGAGATTTGTGTACATATTGTACATAATGGGGACTAGAGATTGTGTACATATTGTACATAATGGGGACTAGAGATTGTGTACATATTGTACATAATGGGGACTAGAGATTGTGTACATATTAACCATAATGGAGACTAGAGATTGTGTACATATTGTACATAATGGGATACTAGAGATTGTGTACATATTGTACATAATGGAGACTAGAGATTGTGTACATATTGTACATAATGGAGACTAGAGATTGTGTACATATTGTACATAATGGGGACTAGAGATTGTGTACATATTGTACATAATGGGGACTAGAGATTGTGTACATATTTTGCATAATGGGAGACTAGAGATTGTGTACATATTGTACATAATGGGGACTAGAGATTGTGTACATATTGTACATAATGGGGACTAGAGATTGTGTACATATTGTACATAATGGGGACTAGAGATTGTGTACATATTGTACATAATGGGGACTAGAGATTGTGTACATATTGTACATAATGGAGACTAGAGATTGTGTACATATTGTACATAATGGGATAATAGAGATTGTGTACATATTGTACATAATGGAGACTAGAGATTGTGTACATATTGTACATAATGGGGACTAGATATTGTGTACATATTGTACATAATGGGGACTAGAGATTGTGTACATATTGTACATAATGGGAGACTAGAGATTATGTACATATTGTACATAATGGGGACTAGAGATTGTGTACATATTGTACATAATGGGGACTAGAGATTTGTGTACATATTGTACATAATGGGGACTAGAGATTGTGTCCATATTGTACATAATGGGGACGAGAGATTGTGTACATATTGTACATAATGGGGACTAGAGATTGTGTACATATTGTATATAATGGGGACTAGAGATTGTGTACATATTGTACATAATGGGGACCAGAGATTGTGTACATATTGTACATAATGGGGACTAGAGATTGTGTACATATTGTACATAATGGGGACTAGAGATTGTGTACATATTGTACATATTGGGGACTAGAGATTGTGTACATATTGTACATAATGGGGACTAGAGATTGTGTACATATTGTACATAATGGGGACTAGAGATTGTGTACATATTGTACATAATGGGGACTGGAGATTGTGTACATATTGTACATAATGGGGACTAGAGATTGTGTACATATTGTACATAATGGGGACTAGAGATTGTGTACATATTGTATATAATGGGGACTAGAGATTGTGTACATATTTTACATAATGGGAGACTAGAGATTGTGTACATATTGTACATAATGGGGACTAGAGATTTGTGTACATATTGTACATAATGGGGACTAGAGATTTGTGTACATATTGTACATAATGGGGACTAGAGATTTGTGTACATATTGTACATAATGGAGACTAGAGATTGTGTACATATTGTGAATAATGGGGACTAGAGATTGTGTACATATTGTACATAATGGGGACTAGAGATTGTGTACATATTGTACATAATAGGAGACTAGAGATTATGTACATATTGTACATAATGGGGACTAGAGATTGTGTACACATTGTACATAATGGGGACTAGAGATATGTGTACATATTGTACATAATGAGGACTAGAGATTGTGTCCATATTGTACATAATGGGGACTAGAGATTGTGTACATATTGTACATAATGGGGACTAGAGATTGTGTACATATTGTACATAATGGGATACTAGAGATTGTGTACATATTGTACATAATGGGGACTAGAAACTGTGTACATATTGTACATAATGGGGACTAGAGATTGTGTACATATTGTACATAATGGGGACTAGAGATTGTGTACATATTGTACATAATGGGGATTAGAGATTGTGTACATATTGTACATAATGGGAGACTAGAGATTGTGTACATATTGTACATAATGGGGACCAGAGATTATGTACATATTGTACATAATGGGATACTAGAGATTGTGCACATATTGTACATAATGGAGACTAGAGATTGTGTACATATTGTACATAATGGAGACTAGAGATTATGTACATATTGTACATAATGGGGACTAGAGATTGTGTACATATTGTACATAATGGGGACTAGAGATTTGTGTACATATTGTACATAATGGGGACTAGAGATTGTGTCCATATTGTACATAATGGGGACTAAAGATTGTGTACATATTGTACATAATGGGGACTAGAGATTGTGTACATATTGTACATAATGGGAGACTAGAGATTGTTTACATATTGTACATAATGGGGACTAGAGATTGTGTACATATTGTACTTAATGGGGACTAGAGATTGTGTACATATTGTACATATTGGGGACTAGAGATTGTGAACATATTGTACTTAATGGGAGACTAGAGATTGTGTACATATTGTACATAATGGGAGACTAGAGATTGTGTACATATTGTACATAATGGGGACTAGAGATTGTGTACATATTGTACATAATGGAGACTAGAGATTTGTGTACATATTGTACATAATGGGGACTAGAGATTTGTGTACATATTGTACATAATGGGGACTAGAGATTTGTGTACATATTGTACATAATGAGGACTAGAGATTGTGTCCATATTGTACATAATGGGGACTAGAGATTGTGTACATATTGTACATAATGGAGACTAGAGATTGTGTACATATTGTACATAATGGGATACTAGAGATTGTGTACATATTGTACATAATGGGGACTAGAAACTGTGTACATCCTGTACATAATGGGAGACTAGAGATTGTGTACATATTGTACATAATGGAGACTAGAGATTGTGTACATATTGTACATAATGGGAGACTAGAGATTGTGTACATATTGTACATAATGGAGACTAGAGATTTGTGTACATATTGTACATAATGGGGACTAGAGATTTGTGTACATATTGTACATAATGGGGACTAGAGATTGTGTACATATTGTACATAATGGGAACTAGAGATTGTGTACATATTGTACATATTGGGAGACTAGAGATTGTGTACATATTGTACATAATGGGAGACTAGAGATTGTGTACATATTGTACATAATGGGGACCAGAGATTGTGTACATATTGTACATAATGGGATACTAGAGATTGTGCACATATTGTGCATAATGGAGACTAGAGATTGTGTACATATTGTACATAATGGGAGACTAGAGATTATGTACATATTGTACATAATGGGGACTAGAGATTATGTACATATTGTACATAATGGGGACTAGAGATTTGTGTACATATTGTACATAATGGGGACTAGACATTGTGTCCATATTGTACATAATGGGGACTAGAGATTGTGTACATATTGTACATAATGGGGACTAGAGATTGTGTACATATTGTACATAATGGGATACTAGAGATTGTGTACATATTGTACATAATGGGGACTAGAAACTGTGTACATCCTGTACATAATGGGAGACTAGAGATTGTGTACATATTGTACATAAAGGGGACTAGAGATTTGTGTACATATTGTACATAATGGGGACTAGAGATTGTGTACATATTGTACATAATGGGAGACTAGAGATTGTTTACATATTGTACATAATGGGGACTAGAGATTGTGTACATATTGTACATAATGGGGACTAGAGATTGTGTACATATTGTACATATTGGGGACTAGAGATTGTGTACATATTGTACATAATGGGAGACTAGAGATTGTGTACGTATTGTACATAATGGGGACTAGAGATTGTGTACATATTGTACATAATGGGAGACTAGAGATTATGTACATATTGTACATAATGGGAGACTAGAGATTGTGTACATATTGTACATAATGGGGACTAGAGATTTGTGTACATATTGTACATAATGGGGACTAGAGATTGTGTCCATATTGTACATAATGGGGACTAGAGATTGTGTACATATTGTACATAATGGGGACTAGAGATTGTGTACATATTGTACATAATGGGGACTAGAGATTGTGTACATATTGTACATAATGGAGACTAGAGATTGTGTACATATTGTACATAATGGGATACTAGAGATTGTGTACATATTGTACATAATAGAGACTAGAGATTGTGTACATATTGTACATAATGGAGACTAGAGATTGTGTACATATTGTACATAATGGGAGACTAGAGATTATGTACATAGTGTACATAATGAGGACTAGAGATTGTGTACATATTGTACATAATGGGGACTAGAGATTTGTGTACATATTGTACATAATGGGGACTAGAGATTGTGTACATATTGTACATAATGGGAGACTAGAGATTGTGTACATATTGTACATAATGGGGACTAGAGATTTGTGTACATATTGTACATAATGGGGACTAGAGATTGTGTACATATTGTACATAATGGGAGACTAGAGATTGTGTACATATTGTACATAATGGGGACTAGAGATTGTGTACATATTGTACATAATGGGAGACTAGAGATTGTGTACATATTGTACATAATGGAGACTAGAGATTTGTGTACATATTGTACATAATGGGGACTAGAGATTTGTGTACATATTGCACATAATGGGGACTAGAGATTGTGTACATATTGTACATAATGGGGACTAGAGATTGTGTACATATTGCACATAATAGGAGACTAGAGATTGTGTACATATTGTACATAATGGGGACTAGAGATTGTGTACATATTGTACATAATGGGGACTAGAGATTTGTGTACATATTGTACATAATGGGGACTAGAGATTTGTGTACATATTGTACATAATGGAGACTAGAGATTGTGTAAATATTGTAAATAATGGGGACTAGAGATTGTGTACATATTGTACATAATGGGGACTAGAGATTGTGTACATATTGTACATAATGGGAGACTAGAGATTATGTACATATTGTACATAATGGGGACTAGAGATTGTGTACATATTGTACATAATGGGGACTAGAGATTTGTGTACATATTGTACATAATGGGGACTAGAGATTGTGTACATATTGTACATAATGGGGACTAGAGATTGTGTACATATTGTACATAATGGGGACTAGAGATTGTGTACATATTGTACATAATGGGATACTAGAGATTGTGTACATATTGTACATAATGGGGACTAGAAACTGTGTACATCCTGTACATAATGGGAGACTAGAGATTGTGTACATATTGTACATAATGGGGACTAGAGATTGTGTACATATTGTACATAATGGGGACTAGAGATTTGTGTACATATTGTACATAATGGGGACTAGAGATTGTGTACATATTGTACATAATGGGAGACTAGAGATTGTGTACATATTGTACATAATGGGGACTAGAGATTGTGTACATATTGTACATAATGGGGACTAGAGATTGTGTACATATTGTACATAATGGGAGACTAGAGATTGTGTACATATTGTACATAATGGGAGACTAGAGATTGTGTACATATTGTACATAATGGGGACTAGAGATTGTGTACATATTGTACATAATGGGAGACTAGAGATTGTGTACATATTGTACATAATGGGGACTAGAGATTGTGTACATATTGTACATAATGGGGACTAGAGATTGTGTACATATTGTACATAATGGGGACTAGAGATTGTGTACATATTGTACATAATGGGGACTAGAGATTGTGTACATATTGTACATAATGGGAGACTAGAGATTGTGTACATATTGTACATAATGGGGACTAGAGATTGTGTACATATTGTACATAATGGGGACTAGAGATTGTGTACATATTGTACATAATGGGAGACTAGAGATTGTGTACATATTGTACATAATGGGGACTAGAGATTGTGTACATATTGTACATAATGGGAGACTAGAGATTGTGTACATATTGTACATAATGGGAGACTAGAGATTGTTTACATATTGTACATAATGGGGACTAGAGAGCGTGTACATATTGTACATAATGGGGACTAGAGATTGTGTACATATTGTACATAATGGGAGACTAGAGATTGTGTACATATTGTACATAATGGGGACTAGAGATTGTGTACATATTGTACATAATGGGGACTAGAGATTGTGCACATATTGTACATAATGGGGACTAGAGATTGTGTACATATTGTACATAATGGGGACTAGAGATTGTGTACATATTGTACATAATGGGAGACTAGAGTTTTGTGTACATATTGTACATAATGGGAGACTAGAGATTTGTGTACATATTGTACATAATGGGAGACTAGAGATTTGTGTACATATAGTAGAAATGTGTGTAGAGCAGGACGTTAGATTCGGTTGCTGTCTGTGTACGTCATTTTCTTTTTTCATTTTTGCTGGCCGTGTAGTTGTCTTGAAATTTTACATTCGGTACAAGATTGAACTATAAAATATTATTTTAAAGTTGGCTAAGCCGACATGTTTAGCAAGTTGAGATAATTTTATCTTACTTAAAATCCCGGCTTAATTAGTTTATCTGATAAAATAATAATAAAATTATTTAAAACTATTTAATTGTAAATAAAAATAAGCATTTTTAAGAAATTGAACAAAACTTGAAACATTAAGGTTAATGTTTAACTCTATCTGGTTCATTCACTTGAACAAAACTTGAAACATTAAGGTCTAACTCTATCTGGTTCATTCACTTGAACAAAACGTGAAACATTAAGGTTAATGTTTAACTCTATCTGGCTCATTCACTTGAACAAAACTTGAAACATTAAGGTTAATGTTTAACTCTATCTGGTTCATTCACTTGAACAACACTTGAAACATTAAGGTCTAACTCTATATGGTTCATTCACTTGAACAAAACGTGAAACATTAAGGTTAATGTTTAACTCTATCTGGTTCATTGATTTGAACAAAACGTGAAACATTAAGGTTAATGTTTAACTCTATCTGGTTCATTCACTTGAACAAAACTTGAAGAATTAAGGTTAATGTTTAACTCTATCTGGTTCATTCACTTGAACAAAACTTGAAGCATTAGGTTAATGTTTAACTCTATCTGGTTCATTTATTTGAACAAAACGTGAAACATTAAGGTTAATGTTTAACTCTATCTGGTTCATTGATTTGAACAAAACGTGAAACATTAAGGTTAATGTTTAACTATATCTGGTTCATTCACTTGAACAAAACTTGAAACATTAAGGTTAATGTTTAACTCTATCTGGTTCATTCACTTGAACAAAACGTGAAACATTAAGGTTAATGTTTAACTCTATCTGGTTCATTCACTTGAACAAAACGTGAAACATTAAGGCTAATGTCTAACTCTATCTGGTTCATTCACTTGAACAAAACTTGAAACATTAAGGTCTAACTCTATCTGGTTCATTCACTTGAACAAAACGTGAAACATTAAGGTTAATGTTTAACTCTATCTGGTTCATTCACTTGAACAAAACGTGAAACATTAAGGTTAATGTTTAACTATATCTGGTTCATTCACTTGAACAAAACTTGAAACATTAAGGTTAATGTTTATCTCTATCTGGTTCATTCACTTGAACAAATCGTGAAACATTAAGGCTAATGTCTAACTCTATCTGGTTCATTCACTTGAACAAAACTTGAAGCATTAAGGTTAATGTTTAACTGTATCCGGTTCATTCACTTGAACAAAACTTGAAATATTAAGGTTAATGTTTAACTCTATCTGGTTCATTCACTTGAACAAAACGTGAAACATTAAGGCTAATGTCTAACTCTATCTGGTTCATTCACTTGAACAAAACGTGAAACATTAAGGTTAATGTTTAACTCTATCTGGTTCATTCACTTCAAGTTTCACCGCCATATCAACCTCCCCAAGGACCCGCCACAAAAGGACACAATTAAAATTATAAAAAGTTTGTTTCAACATGCAAGTTTTGTTGGTTCTCGTTTAGAATGTTGAAGTAAATAATATTTCCATGATTTTGATGCTTCTTAAAAAAGAAACTTTTCAATTTAGCCATGGACAAGTTTTTAATAAAATCTTCTACTCAAAAAAAAAAGTCCATAATGAAAGAAAAGGAAACAAACTAATTGTTCAAGTACACACAAAAGTACCAAGAGCCAATTTTAACATCTATTACCGAAATACGCTACAGCGTAGACTCCTTCCCTCCCCCCCTCCCCATCGTGTCAAAGAACACTCTTCTAATACAAACTCCCATTAAATAGGTTGCTTATAGGACTCAATTTCATTATCAGGTTCACGGTGATGATTCTGTGCAGTGGCACAACCAGGTGGGGGGAGGGGGGGCAGGGGAGCTTGAGCCTCCCCCCCGACCAAATCATCATACATATTTTACTATATAAACTGTCGTTTTTTTATATGTGAGCCCCCCCCCCCCCAGTATTTTTTGCTGGTTGCGCCACTGATTCTGTGTCGTTCAACACTTCACAATAGAATATCTCTATACCTATAAGAGGCATTTGCTGTCTGTCTGTCTGTCTGTTTGTCTGTTCCCTTATAACTCAAGATCCAGATAAACAAATAATGTGAAATTTGTTACACATACACATAATTACATGGGGAAGGTTATAGGACAGGTTTCGTTTCAAATTGATGGGTAGTTTAATTGTAATTAATTTTTTTTTTTATTTTAGTATTTTACTATATTAAAGTAATCTCGACGGCGCCATAGATAAAATTCCTCTGTGACGTCATTTCCCTATCATACATTTTTAAAAGAGGGGTAACTCCCGGAAACTCCAATTGTAAACATGATGAAATCAATAGTCATATCTATTTACCTATCGTTTTATGTATTCGGAAGATTAAAATTAAAGGTGCACTTTAATAAACCGAAATACGTTAATTAAAATGTTTCTGTGACATTATTAACATTATTAATACAATCTCAATGCATAGTTTAATTGTAATTAATTATTTTAGTATTTTACTATATTAAAGTATTCACGGTATGGGATCGCCTTCACTATAAATAAAAATCGCGCACCAAGTGAATGTGTAATTGAACGGACGGTGAAGAAAGGGCTAGGGACGGGAAAAAAAAATATTGTTGTTGTTTTTTTTTCATGCTGCAAGTACCCGACTTTGCCCGGGATTAAAATAAGGTTTTCTGTTTATTTAAGAAGCGTAATTTGACGTTTAATTGTACTGAGAGAGGGAGGGGGAGAGAGATAAAGAGAGAGGGGGCAGGGAGGGAGAGGGAAGGAGGGAGGGAGGGAGGGAGAGAGGTGGTAGGGAGGGAGATTAAAGGGGATGGAGGGAGAGAGGATGGGAGAAATGGGAGGGAGTGAGAGATAAAGAGAGAGAGGGGGCAGGGAGGGAGAGAGGGGGGAGGAGGAAGGGAGGAAGGTGGAGAGAGGGGGGGCGGGGGTGAGAGAGGGAGGGAGGGATATAGGGAGAGAGAGGGAGATGGGAGAGTTAGGGAGGGAAAGAGAAAGGGAGAGAGGGGGTAAGGAGGGAGAGAGAGAGGGGGAGGGAGGGAGAGAGGGGGTAGGGAGAAAACAAAAGGTAAACAGAAAACCTTATTTTAAACCCGGGCAAAGCCGGGTACTTGCAACTAGTGTTGATGTAAGGAGCGTTCGTAATATTTACGTTAAAACAAAAATTCTTTATCGATAAATCAAACGAAAAGAAAAATTATTTACAAACTCATTTTATTTCTAGCTACTACTCAATATTATATATTTTACATTTTCTGTACATTCGTTACATTGTTTATAGATTTGGTCATTCCATTTAAAACTTTGATAGCCTAACGCAGTTGATTCTAAAATAAATTACAATCTTACCTCTTCACAGTTCAAAGTCCATCTTTTATCTATTCCAATTACCATCACAATAAGAAGGAGGTCATCTACAACAACGTGTGTTCTTGCAATGCTTACATTTAGTCAAGTAGGCTAGTTGGTTGAGAAAACAAATAAAGTATGCTGATACATTTAGTCAAGTTAGCACAGTAGGCTAGTTGGTTGAGAAAACAAATAAAGTATGCTGATACATTTAGTCAAGTTAGCACAGTAGGCTAGTTGGTTGAGAAAACAAATAAAGTATGCTGATACATTTAGTCAAGTTAGCACAGTAGGCTAGTTGGTGGAGAAAACAAATAAAGTATGCTGATACATTTGTGGAGTAGAAACTAAATATACACATATATGTTGCCGAAAAATTAGATAATTAAGAGCTTTGGTATGTTGACGATATATAAATAATTACAGAACTTTTAAAATTTATTTAGACGACAGAATATAATCATACAGAAAGCGAATAGTTTGTTTAAAAGTTATTTAGACGAAAGAATATAATCATACAGAAAGCGAATAGTTTGTTTAAATTTATTTAGACGACAGAATATAATCATATAGAAAGCGAATAGTTTGTTTAAAAGTTATTTAGACGACAGAATATAATCATACAGAAAGCGAATAGTTTGTTTAAATTTATTTAGACGACAGAATATAATCATACAGAAAGCGAATAGTTTGTTTAAAAGTTATTTAGACGACAGAATATAATCATACAGAAAGCGAATAGTTTGTTTAAAAGTTATTTAGACGACAGAATATAATCATACAGAAAGCGAATAGTTTGTTTAAAAGTCTCTAATAATGACTTTAAAAATGCCGCCATTTGTGCAGTGGCGTAGCGAGCTTAACTTGCGCCAAGGGCACAATACCTTTTTAGCGCCCCCCCCCCCCCAATTTGAAAAGCATATAAAATAATATGTAAAATATAACATTTGGCGCCCCTTTGTGAGTAGGCCCGGGGCATGATGCCCCTTGCCCTCCCTCACTACGCCACTGCATTTGTGTTCTTTTTTAATAGTGTAGTACCTATAGATTGGTGCGTAATAACACAACAACACTACAATGGCGGCTTTTGGAACAATCAATTTAAACTGCCGATGGGCATTCTGCGTCATTTGTATATTGTGGTTTGATTACAGGCTCCCATAAAGTATCACAGAGGAGTGTTTCCCAACACAGTCACAGTGGAGTGTTTCCCAACACAGTCACAGTGGAGTGTTTCCCAACACAGTCACAGTGGAGTGTTTCCCAACACAGTCACAGTGGAGTGTTTCCCAACACAGTCACAGTGGAGTGTTTCCCAACACAGACACAGTGGAGTGTTTCCCAACACAGACACAGTGGAGTGTTTCTCAACACAGTCACAGTGGAGTGTTTCCCAAAACTAACCAGTCAATATTCCGCCCTTGACAATCTCCACTAATGTGGGTCACTTTGTTTGCACATTTCCCTTTTTTTTGTCATAGTGGGGTAACTAAGGGGGGATGGAGCAGGAGGTTAGCCACCGGGTGTCACCACAAGTAAAGAGGTGTCATTTTCAGAACTTTCATTTTCCAGGCACTTAACGGACGCCACTAAGGCTGGTTATGCCACTGCCTGTACTCTGACTGGTATTCAGGTTACAACCGCTCGAGGCGGCCGTGCATCAATGATAATCATATACATAAAACGACTAATCCCACTTCCTGTGTGTTACTGTGTGCACATTGTATAGTTCAGTCATCACGGATCTTAAAATAATATATAGAATATACTGTTGAATTGTTGATGTTGTAGTCTACTTTAGCAGGCTGGTCGACTAGTATACATAATCAAGTGAAAGGTTTCACCCAAACAATAATAATTATTCGTGGTCACAGTGAAATGGCTCTGTGCATGGCTTAGTTAATCACAGCGAAATGGTTTTGTTTATACCTCAGTTAAACATAGCAATATGGTTCAGTTAATATACATATCTATATTATAAAGCAGCTAGGTTTGTCCGGGTCGCTTCCGTCCGTGTGGGGAATCCGTTCTATAAATAAACGACCTCCAGAAACAATAGTATTTGATAAAGTAATCACATGACCAGCGAGGTCACGAAAACATAATTAAAAAAAAATGGCGTCTTCGATTCAATATCTCTTTTTAAAAAATCTAAAGTTTTAAATAGTTTATGTGGTTTTTTTTATTTTGATATGTAAAAGTCCTAAATATTAAATAATAATATATAATATCATTCCAATTATTTTAGTTTTTAATACAACAGATAGCATTTTAATCAGACTAAGTCACTGAAGTCATTTGCAGAATGGGAGCGCCGTCGCTATAAATAAAAAAAATCCTCTATGACGTCATTTCCCGATGAGTGCCTTCGCGCTGCAAAATGACATAGTAAAGTAGTTATTTTTTACTTTTCAATGCATTTTTTAATGCTTTGTTTTGATTTTAACTATAAAAAGACGTCAAATAAAAAATAATAATTCTGCACTTGATTTCACGTAAATCGGCTGCGCATTTGATAATCATGCTCAGTTATTATAGTTTGTTAACATTGTGTACTGGAGGTTATTGTTCCCTCGATGGATTACTTTTTGATGATGGTTTGTTGGTTATGGCAGCCACATCTTTTGACGTATGAAATGTAGGTCATTTCTGCACATTAGGAAGGTGGCATAAATCAGCACCTAATTAAATTAATTAAATTGATTAGGAAGGGGTTTAACATTACACCTAGATTTCCCGGGCAACGCCGGGCTTAATATCTAGTTATATGTATACTAGCTGTACCCTGCAAAACCTTTGCATAGTTATATTTCCTTAGGTTTGATCAGTAGGCTAGGTAATCTTTTGTTACGGACAAATCCGATTTTTTCATAATTTTATTACAAGTTAAAAATGCAATATGTTGTAGAAATACAAAAAAAAATATTTAAATAGAATTATTTCACATTTTGGCCTTTGGATTTCATGTTTGAAAATCGCAGAAACTATTAAAAAATGTAGAATTTCAAACAACATTTATCGAATCGAGACGCCGGCAAGAAACCATTTTGAATTTTTGATTTCCGCTTTCGATATAACACATTTGCCCCCCCCCCCCAACCCCCCACATTTTGGAAAAATGACATAAAGTTGTCACAATAAAACTGAACTAAATTTCCTGAAAGTTTATTACATTGAAGAACATGTACATATATCAAACATAAAAAAGAATTATATCTGCAAGTATAACTTATTACATTATTGTCATTTTTAAAAGAACTATACAAATAAAATAGAGTACAAAATTATAGTTTACTCTGATACAGAAATAAAATTGTAATTTTAAACTATTAATTCTGGAGCAAACATTTTAAATGTCTTGGTATTTGTCCAAATCGATTGATAGCATTTTCTTTAATTTTTTTCTTGTTTTGCATATTCTTTTTCTGTGGATACTCGTCTTCAGTGGCGCAACTAGACCAAACTTTCAGAGGGGTGGGGGGGGCGAGATACAACTTACTTACATTACAAGCATTCATATGAAAACAAAATAAGTATAGTCTAGTCTTTTAATTTTTTTTTATTTCGGGGGGGGGGGGCAAATGCCCCCAATGCCCCCCCCCCTGTTGCGCCACTGCTCGTCTTAGAGTGCTTAATGTTCTCTCGATTGTGCATGTTGTTACTGGAAAAGTCAATGCTGTCAAGAAAGCCATTTTAATCCTGGGGAAAAAATTGGTTTCATCTAAAATCTCACATAGAGTCATTGTTTCGTTTTTTCCCATTTACTAGTTTTACATTTCCATATATCATACAAGGTTTCACTCTCCTCGATTAAATTGTCAAACGCGTAATATTTAGCAATAGCCCCGGCTTGATCCTTAAATGCGAGTCTTTCTAGTTTTGTCATCAAAAAGGGATTCAAAACTAAAAGGGAAAATGCTGGTTTATTTTCTACACAAAAACGAGTTCCCAGTTGATATAATAGAATCAAGGTAGGGTGTAAAACAGTTATTCTAAAATAATCCTCAGGCAAATCAACTTTTGCATTTTCCCTGTTCATTTGTCTTCCAGCTTTTCGTGCAGGTTGAATGTCGACACCAATGTCTTCTGCAACACCTTTTGTAACTAAAGATTTCCTTATACCTCACATCACAATTCTGTCGATCAACAGCCAATGAAGACAACAATTCTTATATGTATTTTTGTACTGCCAGTAAATCTAATTGCACTGACTGTAAATTTTGGGTCACAGCTTCTTTGATGAATATTTTTTTTATAATTACTAAACAGCAATTGTAGCCCAACCCTAACCTCTAACAGCACAAGGTAACTAGTGTGCAACTTGCTTAGTTTTTCCAGATTGTTCTAAATATTCCAGATGTTTAACAATTTCTGTCATATTTTCAGCGAAAATCCGCAAACATTTATATCTATTTGTCCTTCTAGTTTCACATAGCAAAGGAACATTTGGAATTGGTTTTCTTCGCTGATTAATTTCTCATGAAAACACTATAATTGACTTATTTTTTCCTATTGTGTTTCATACAGCATTCACATTATTTAAATCGTTCACGACAAGATTTATTTTATGTGAACTTCAATGTACAAATGCTGCTTTTGGGTCTTTTTTCGAATTATTGCTAGGACTCCTCCTTCTTTACTTGCCATTGTAGAACATCTGTCTTATCCTTGACCAACAAGATTTGTCATATCTAATCCAAATTCTAATGAAATTGTAATGATGATGTTCTTTGACAAATCTAACACCTAGTGACATTTGTTCGTTGCCTGAATTTATTTTGTCTCGTCGGCACTTAAGTATAAAAATTGCAACTGAATTTTTTGCTTCACGAACAATTACTTCAAACAAGAGAGATCCACACATAGAGTTTTGTGTAGTTGCCGAGATATACTTAGCACTACAAGAACCAATTGACAAATGATTACCTAGAACTTCATCTCCAGATTGAACACGAGACTCTAACAGGTCGTAAAAATTACCAGAATGTGACTCTTTTCCACGAAGTAGCAAATGATACATGCCGCAAAAAAAGGGTTGTTGAAATGGAGGGACCCAGTTTGTTGCAATTTTCTTGAATTTGTCTTCTAAATGATGTGTTCAACAGATCGCCTATAGAAACTGCTTTGGCTTCCAATAATGCAACAAAATAGCTTGCATCTTTAATAAGAGCCTTTGTGCCATGTGCTTTAAATCTTTAAATGTTTTTGCATGATTTGATGACAAAGGCCCCCTGAAATCCACGAATTACTTTTTGTAAATACAACACGCAAAATTTGCAAATGGCACAATTTAACATTTGCCAGTATACAACCCACGATGAATATTCTGATAACCAAGTATATCTAAAACCTCTGTTTCCACCACTGTCAGGTCTAAAAATCATACTATTTATCAGGGGTCTAACAATCAAGGAATAGCAGAAATTTCTACTCATTTGAAAGGTCGCATGTCAAGACATACCTTCCAATATCCAATTTAGGACGATTATAAACTAACGAGATTTGCCAGATTTTAAAAAAACCTGAGTACCAAAAACATTTTTGAAGTACAAATCAAGCTACAGAAGGCCAAATTAAACAAAAAAATAAAAAATCGGAACTTGCTTGGAGTCAAAATGTTTGAATTTTCAAATACATTTATTTTTGTCAATATAAATAATTAATGTTATAGTTAACTTGGATTTAATTGAGAAATAAACATATATGGCATTGTCAGTTAAAATAAAAAACGTATTTTTTTACCCCCCTCTGTAAAAATTTCTAGCGACGCCCATGAAGCCGCCAATGTATTTTTTAATCAAAAGTTTCTATTAACAACTGTACACGTCATCATGACCTTTAAACCACTCATAGCAATTAACGTAGACAGAAACCGAGCAATTAACGTAGACAGAAACTGAGCAATTAACGTAGACAGAAATCGAGCAGTTAACGTAGACAGAAACTGGATTTGTCTATGGTATACTGTTTTCGTCTCATAACTATCAATTGCATTTGAGAATTAAAAACCACAATTGTTAGTAAAACATATATATATATATATATATATATATATATATTAGTCGTCCCGCGGCGTAGCATACGCCGCCTTACCAATCAATATAATTACTGTAAATATTTTTTTAAATAAGCAATCAAATAAATAACAGGCTGACATATTCGGAGAAATTACATACTATGCAAAGTTGAACTTTGACCTATCATTTGCAGACTTTATGGTCACTATCTGGTACCTTCCATCAACTTGTTTTTTATTTTATTGTTTACATATTATTAGTTAATTCTTTGGATGCCTTGATTGTCAATGAGCTGCCAGACCTAATTTTCTCTTTATTGGTTAGATATATTTTAATGCCTTTTTAAGATCAGAATTATTTTCATTCAGATTCTAATAAACATATTTCCGGGGGTGGGTGTTTTAATTTGCATTGCTATTTTATTTTTGGTTCACTTTGTATCTGCCTCAATCCACCCCTTACCTCAGCACACTCTAATGTTATTTTGATGTAAGATTATTTTTTTTCATACAGGCCATACCAGTCTCCATATTACCAGTTTTGTGTATTTTTTTAGACTTGCTCAACACAGCTTAAGATTCTTTCAATATAACCTTCATCCTACACTATTCAGTACAGATAGATATTAGTTAATAGTTTTTGCAATGCGTACATATTCTGAAACAGTTAACATTTGTTTGTAATTCGCCATACATATTTATAATTCACTTAATCGGGATTTTCTCCTAAACAGCAGCACAAAGATATCAAAACAAAAGATTTCATCATATCTAATATTTTATTGTCTACACTTCAGCGTTGAATGTGTTCTCTTGACCCACTTTTAGCCTAATGTTAACACCGGGCCCAGCCATAGCATTTTCACATCTTATCTATATTTATACACCATTTTTTATTATTCTAAAATTGGAAATTAGTTCAATATTACTTTATTCTTCACACAGAATTGTATTATTAAATGTGTTTTTTTTTTTTATTTTTTATTTTTTTTTTTACAATAATCAGTTGACAGATTCTATTTTATGTACAGCATTCCCTCATTTTCCGCTGTTAAACGGCTACAGAATTTACCGCGACTGGGGATAAATGAGAAATTAAAATAATCCGGTTTTATAAAAGAAACTAGCTGAACAGGCCCGGTACCCGGACCGGCTATTTGGCACGCAGTTGGAGTTGAAAATGATGATGCGCTCACAACACCATATCATTGACTAATCTTAATTTCATTCAAAATATTTTAAAGGACTCTTTCTCAATAGTTATTTTTTTAATATTGTATCAATTCTCTTTCACTTGCCCCACACCCATCCTTCCCTCCCTCACCCGCCACCCCCTTCCACTCAAGACATGCCAGAATCGCAGTGGGTCTCAATGTACAAAATTACAAAAAGGGGCATTTAGTATAACTGCGTGTTCACCCTGTTAACAATACCACGTGACACTTCTCCCTACCTCCCCCCCCCCTTCCGTTAAACACTCCTTTCCCAACCCTACATCCCCATTCCAACAGTTCTTTTTTTATAATTTTATAATTTATCATGTTTAACATGACGTATTTAAAAAAAAAAGATAGACGTGAGGTTAAAAAATTAGCGGTGTTGCAACTTGAATCGTCTGCTTGACCCCCCCCCCTTTTCTGCAACCATTTGGTTTATTCCCACCCCTGTCCCAACCAACTCGGTAATATATATTTGAGCGCGTTAACAATCAGTCTATGTACAAAAAATAGATTTTTATATAATTCATACCAAAGAAAATAATCCTTAACAAAAACAACCCCCGACTATTAAACATAATTTGCGCATACTACTCAATATCATTTAAAAATCTTAATTCATTAATAAGAAATCCTTGTTGTGTTTAGAATTCCGCAGCATTTCATTTTTATTCAAGAAAGATTCATTTGATGAACAAAATGCGCACCAAACATACTCTCATTTAACATACATTGTCTCTTTTTAGTTTCTATAATTTTGGAATTCCCCAGACTATTTTTATAGAGACGGTCGATGACACGCACTGTTTTTTTTTTTAACTCCGCAAAGGTGTGACGTAGAACTCAGACTTTTTTTTAGCGATGTAAGCTTTCAACCCGTACGGTGCCGTTTCGTGTATTTTTAACGAACAGACATGCGGCTCTTATCGCCATGAGCATACTTTACACCGCACGGTGTGTAGGTCTGTCGAACCACCGTCTATGTTAGCCGATTATGTATATAGATTAGAAAAAAAAACGCGAGTTGTCGAACGTTGTTGAACGCGTCTTGCTTTCTGTGACGTATTCGGGAATTCTCGCAGGAAGCCGCCGTTGTCTTGCAAGATTGGGCGAAGAAAAGATATATATATACAAGATATATATATATATATATATATATATATATTTAATGAATTAATGATTTTTACTTTTATTAGTTTTAGGTGAATGTTGACTTAGTGAGATCGGAATATCTATTAGGTTTGGGTTATTAATGAGAATTTTTAAAAATGGTTTCTTAGATCTATGTGTTGTACACTTTATTGTTGTGTCTCTTCATGGAAATTAAATACTTTTATTATAAACAATGATTATATCTTTCGCTTGTGGAGTCTTTGAATAAGCTGAGATAATTAATTAGGAGTATTAAACATATTTAGTTAATTCGAGGTTTACATCTAACGTATTAAGGTTTAGTGTAATTTGAAATTATTATTTTTGTGACTTCACGAGGAAATTAATTCAAAGCATCCCTTAATGTACGAATATATATGACTGTTTTTAACGCTTTTAATTTGTGTCTTATTCTAAGATTGTATTATAATTATTTATTGCAATTGTACTATTTACGTTCTTCATTTCGTTTTAATCTTTTTCTTTACCTTTTTTGTATCTTATTCGAAGGTCTCATTATTATTGATTTCAGCTAACCTATGTATATGTTTCAATATTATTGATTTCAGCTAACCTATCTATATGCATCATTATTATTGATTTCAGCTAACCTATCTATATGCATCATTATTATTGATTTCAGCTAACCTATCTATATGCATCATTATTATTAATTTCAGCTAACTTATGTATATGTTTCATTAATTTCTATCTATTTCGTATTTCGTTGGGAAGGAGGGTTGAGGTTTCAAGGAAGTATGGTGGTGGAGATTCCAAGAAAAAGGGGGGAGGGGGGGAGGCGTATACTGTACTGTATTGATAAGTGTGTTGTTATTTTTTAAATTGTTTTAAAAATAGTGTGTGTGAAAGTTAACTTAGTGACATTGTCGAATTTTTTTTGTGTGTGTGCCACTAAACAAATCTTGCAATAATTGTTCCATCACTTTTTATCTGCATCAGTATCTTTACAAATCGGCATTAAGGTGATGTGTTTAATTTATAGTCTGAAATAGCCAAGAACATCCAGTAGATCATTATTCTATAAATAGTTACTTCCAGCTCTAATATTTAATTACCAACATAAAAAGATTTATATCGAAACCGCAAGAAAATGTTTTTAACAATTTATCCTAAGTCTCAGGCCGATACTTCAAATATGTTTATGTATGCTGTACTATCATACACTGCACTGTACTGTCCTGTACCTTAATTTACTGTCATGTCGTCTACTGTACAGGACTCTTCTGTATATTCCTATATCAAACCGTACTGTCCTGTAGTATACTGTCCTGTTCTTAATTATCGTGTACGTTTTTAAAAAAATAACAAGTTTGTCAAACAATTGTGTTTCGTGCTGCCAGCTGGACACATTCAAGATTTTTTGTTCATAACAAAGCATCACGTCATGTGTTGTTGTTGAATGCCACCATAAGAGTTAAGTTATCGTCATGTGTTGTTGTTGAATGCCACCATAAGAGTTAAGTTCACGTCATGTGTTGTTGTTGAATACCACCAGAAGAGTTAAGTTCACGTCATGTGTTGTTGTTGAATACCACCAGAAGAGTTAAGTTCACGTCATGTGTTGTTGTTGAATACCACCAGAAGAGTTAAGTTCACGTCATGTGTATATCTGTTGTTGAATGCCACCATAAGTGTTAAGTTATCGTCATGTGTATATCTGTTGTTGAATACCACCAGAAGATTTAAGTTGTTATCATTAGGGATGTGACGAAGTTTGAATTCGAATCCGACGACATTCGAACTTCGACGTTTTTTGAGCAAATTCAAATCAGACGGATTTATTAAAAAAACCGTCGGATTCGAATTTGAAAAATTACCGTTTTCAGATCAAACACGGCCGTAGAAATCGTAACTTAAAAAACCTAGAAACTTTCGAAAACCATATAGGGGCTGTCCATTAATTACGTCAACAAAATAGGGGGGGTCAGAAATTTTTGACAATTGTTGACAAGGGGGAGGGGTGAGGTCAAGAAAAGTTGACGTCAACAATGTTACATTTTTTTTATTTAATATAATTACTTAATAAATAGGAAATTTAAGCCGCGTTTGTAGTTCTGTGTTACACACTCGACTAACATTCAGTATTTTAATTAAACTAACTATATTCCTACTAATTTTGCCACATAAACATTTTGGAAGCCACCTTTTTTAGGGGGGGGGGGCGGTGATCAAATGTTGACGTAATTTTATAGGGGGGGGGGGTCTCTGTAAGTTTGACAAGTTGTTGGCAAGGGGAGGGGGGTGGGAGGTAAAAATGGCCAAAAATTTGTTGACATAAATAATGGACAGCCCCATATACAGAAAACAGATAAAACTCAACTCCTGGACCCTCACTCAGCTGTCCATAGATTAGACGTAGTATTTGGTCATGAACGTATTTTAGATACACCCATCTCGCTAAACATTGTTTTCATCCGAGCTTTCTAAACCTCGGAATGGATATGCGGATTGGAATAGCGGAGTGGATGTGTGGATTGGAATGGCGAAAAGCTGGTTATGTGTGACCAATTGGAATGAGTTGGAATGACATTTGGAATAATTTGGAATGAGTTGGAAGAATGACGTTTGTAATGAGATAAAATGACATTTGGAATGAGTTGGAATGACGTTTGAAATGATTTGGAAGATTTGGAATTATATATAGATTTAGGTATATTATATATATATATATATATATATATATATATATATATATATATATATATATATAACTTGTTGCGTGCTGGATTAAGTGCCACTTTTACTTTGTATTTAGTATCTTGTCTGCCTAGGATTATTTCACTATGTAGCCAGTCGTTCTATAAAATAGGTAGTCTAAATACAGACTTCGTACAGTAGTATTTATCACAGAGGCACTTGGATTCCGTGTATATGGTAATATTTATTATAAACACAAGGTACATCACATGCAATATGGCCCAACATCATTTTCCTTAAGTACAATAACATCAATATCAACTGATAATCTACTTGTGTCCACTCTCGGCTCTATCTAGAAATCTAATGTCCTTTCACTCTGGTCACTGGCTTATATCAGAGACCGAAGTCGATCCCCGCCCCCCCCCTCCTTAAACCAGGTCAATAAAGCCCTTTTAGCCAAGTGTTGACCAAACCCGCATCCGCATTTGAATCCGACGGATTTATATTTGCCAAATCCGAATCCGACGGATGCGGATTTTCATCAGCTCCGTCACATCAAGCACAATGGAAAAGAATTATTTATTAAGTTTATAATTACTAGCGCTGTGGTTTCTGGTAAGGCAAACAATAAATTATTTCCCTGCTCTCCATGCTAGATCCCTGCTCTCCACGCTAGATCCCTGCTCTCCATGCTAGATCCCTGCTCTCCATGCTAGATCACTGCTCTCCATGATAGATCCCTGAGGTTCTCTTAAAACTGCCAGTTCATTTATAGATTGTAAAAATCTATATAGGTTCTAAAGTCTATAGTGTCCATTGGGTCGCTCCCCTCCCTGACTGTCTGGAGTATGACTAGTTGACTAGTAACACCCACACACACCGTCGCTGCCCAGTTTATTCATAAAAATTTTAAAATTTAAAATTTAAAAATTTTTAAATAGATAAAATAATAACATCATATTTAGCCAATATCATTCAGTCAAACTTTTATAGATATAAATATTGTTTCAGACAATCTTATCAACTAAAACACAAAACATCCGGCTGAAATGATTTGAAAGCTTCAATAAATTGACAACTGTTTAGTTCATTGTCGCGCGGTCCACCTGTAAAAACGTTATTGTTTTAGTCGGAACTCACCTGTAGAGTAAAATACAACATCATTATGACTTTTATAGAAATTCATAAATACAAAGTCCCCTATTTTACTTTTCTGGTTTACAGACATTTAGATGTGCATCATATAGACAGAGCTGAGGATATGTACATTGAGTTTCTCGAGACATTAATTATAAATTTAAATTTTGTAACAAACCACCAATAATTCGTCCGCAAACCACCATGTGTTGCTAGAAAGTTTTCAACTAAAGTTATACAAAATCTAAAAAAGTAGCACACACATTTGTTTACCTTATTAAATTTTAAAATTATTTATATATTTGGAACTAGGTTTGTAGATTATGGCCATAAAATGTAGCGCCACTGGACCCACTGTACCCACTGGCACCACTGGACCCACTGCACCCACCAGTTGCGACATACACTTTGAGAACCACTTCTTCAGTATTTGTTCAAACTGTGAAAAAAAATATATTGTTTTACAAGGTATTTGTATCAGTGCAACGAATGATAAACTCAAATAAAACACAGAAATTTATTTACTTAGTAATAATACATTGGAAACAAACTAAGAAAAATAATGGGAGAGACAACATTGTGCTGTCATAGCTAAGTCTTACAGTACAACGGTCGGCCAACTGGTTTATACGGAGCCCTTGATGTCTGTGAGAACGTTTTTTTTTTGGGGGGGGGGGGGTATTTAGATATTTTGTTTAACTCAATAATAATATTTTTAAAATTTTTTTAAATTTGAAATGACGTTTGCATAAATTTACAAAATGAACTGGGTACCAAATGGAGATGGAGGTACAACTGAATTACAATGAACCTGACGTTGGTTCTTGTGTTGTTATACAAGTGCAAGTGTTTGTACGGCAATATGGCTGACTGGTGGCATGACATGGATTGAACTGGTATAGTAAACTGTGGTTGTTCTGGGCAAGGCTTTTATTCAACAGTAAACATCATGATATCAAATTATAAAAGTATTACCCATAGCTAAGTATTTCACAGAAATTCAGTTTGTGTTTTTTGTTGTTGTTATTTTTTTATTGGTTTTTTCTAATACTTAAAATTTAAAAAATTCCTTAGATCAGAGATGTATTTTTTGTGTCAAGTTTGTCACTGGCCAGTAAAGAGGTTTTGGGAAAGTAAGATGTCCAGAAACTTCCAGGAAATCCCATGTAAGTCGCAGAATTGAAGACAATGTTGAAGATTTTAAAAAATATGTCTATCAAAACATTAATCAATCACCATATTGTTCAAATTAATGTGTTTACAAAAGTTATCATTCACATCTTATTTGTTTAATGATTGAATGTGAAGGAGTATTTGAAAACTACTTATTCGCGATCTGCTTTGAAGCTACGTCATGGGACAAGTGGCAAAATGGATTGGAAATCGTACAAATAATGTGGTAAATATTACAAGACCTCGGTTTAAGGAATAGATTGAAATGTTTAAAATGTTGGCCACCTTAATATTTTTCATTTTTTAGCGCATTTTCGAGAAGTCGAATGTGCAATTGTTTCTTTTTTGTCCGTCTGTCCGTCATCACCCTAGATCTCAGCAACCATAAGTCCTAGACACATGATGTGTATTCTTTTTTTTTTGTAGGTCTTGGCCTGCCATTCCTGCGTCGAAAGTCCATTTCGCGATCTGACCTCTGAGGGCTGGGCATCAGTGTTTCTTAGGGTACCGTTTTATTACTATATAAGCTATATTAATATTTATGTCATTTTCATGGCCCCATTCTACACCTTATACGTAGCGATACGAGAATAAGGGCCCTAGGGGCCCCAAGAGTATCTATCCCCAAACAAAAATTTGGTTTGATTAATTTTGGTCATTACCTTTGTGGGCTGGGAGTCAGTGTTTCTTAGGGTACCGGTTTTTTTTTTCAGATATATGCATTACACAATTGAATTTATAAACATTTCCAAAATTTACGAATATTTACTGAAAGCTAACATACGTACACGAAAATGCGCTAACACGTCCTGTGTCCAGAATGGAACAGGCTTAAGATGCTGTTTTTTTTTTATTGAGTTATGTATCTAGAGCAAAAGAAATGTTGACACAAAAATTTAAAGGGATAGCTGATGTAATTAGAATAATAAAAGAAATATATTCTCAATCAGATCAATTAAAGTATGTAACACAATTTTTGTTCCTGGATTCTAAGTGTTATATTTCAACTTCGTATGTCTAAAATCTACAACATTCAGCACAAACTTTGTTTTTATCACAATAGCCCTGAAAAATGTTGTATTTATTGTGACGAAACACAAAAATCTTTATATTTTCGTTCATGAGGTCTAAACAAAAACACTAGCGCGCTGAGCCTGGATATCAGAAGCTCAGCATAGGACTTGATAAGACTAAGGTCTCTGATCAGATTGTTTACGTCTTTCAGGTTAGGGAAGTGTGGCCTTCTCTCCTCAATCACATCTGTGAAATCGTAATCTGTATATCCAATATCTGACTGTCTGACCTGCTGAAGATGACTGATCCCTATTCGGGTTAGTGGAAAAAGGCAGCTCGGGGCTGTGTGTTACTGGGGCAATGGAAGAAGGAATGTCTGGATAAACGATATGAGGTGTATACTTGCCAGTGTGATGTTTAGTAGGATCCACCATGCAGAAGTAGCAGTTGCTTGATAGCGGGATAGCAAACTTCATGGCTCTTTTCTCACTTGTAACAACCTGTAACATAGCAGATATAACTAATTATACAAATTTAAAAGCAGAAAATGTTAAACATTACGTAATACAGTATATGATATTAGCATTTAACATATTTAAATATAATACATTCATATACGTGAAAATGTTATCACCAGCAACTCCTTAAACTGTGCAAGATCTAAATCATTGAAATTCTATAATATAAAACACTGTCAAATTAGCAAGCAGCATATGTTTATCTTACCTTCAAGAGCTTTCTTGCAATATACGCATGGGAAAAAATGTGTCTACGGCTTGTCTTGATTCCCGACACGCATAACAAATTATGCCTTGTTGGCCTTGCAATCTTACGACATGCTTTCACGGTGTTCGGGCAGGATAGCGACTGTCAAAACAGTGACTGTCAAAACAGCGACTGTCAAAACAGCGACTGTCAAAACAGCGACTTCACAAGAACGACGTGTTCAGGTTGGCAACTTTCAAAACCGCAGTTGTCTGAATATCGACCGCATTATAATAGTAACATTCACTACTCACTGTTAGGAGATAGGGTTGGGCTCAAAGACCAAAGACTATTCCCTTCGATGTTGTGATATAAAAGATGTCTAGCAATTAGGATTAAGACGAGTCATTGTCAAATAGACGACTTAAGAGAGGGTGGGGAGAAAACAATAGACTTATAAAACAGACATAATAAGCCATGAGGGGTTTTTTGTACATAATTTGATCTATTTCTATCTTGTTTTAAATCATCTTTTTAAATCATGTGACTTCGTATGTAGCTAACCCAAATTAAATATTAGTTTTAATTCATTTAATTTATCGAGAATAAATGGAATGTAATTTTTTATTCCTTTTGCCTTGAATTTTTTTTAATTGAATATCTAAAGCTCTTTGCAAAGAAATATGCTCTATCTGTACAAAGAAATATGCTCCATCTGTACAAAGAAATATGCTCCATCTGTACAAAGAAATATTCCCCTTCTGTACAAAGAAATATGCTCCATCTTACAAAGAAATATGCTCCATCTGTGCAAAGAAATATGCTCCATCTTACAAAGAAATATGCTCCATCTGTACAAAGAAATATTCCCCTTCTGTACAAAGAAATATGCTCCATCTTACAAAGAAATATGCTCCATCTGTACAAAGAAATATGCTCCATCTTACAAAGAAATATGCTCCATCTGTACAAAGAAATTATGTACAAAGAAATATGCTCCATCTGTACAAAGAAATTCTGTACAAAGAAATATGCTCCATCTGTACAAAGAAATATGCTCCATCTTACAAAGAAATATGCTCCATCTGTACAAAGAAATATGCTCCATCTGTATAAAGAAATATGCTCCATCTTACAAAGAAATATGCTCCATCTGTACAAAGAAATATGCTCCATCTTACAAAGAAATATACTTCTGTACAAAGAAATTATGTACAAAGAAATATGCTCTATCTGTATCTTCCTAACATAGAAGTGAGTACACATAATACTAGTTAACGTTACTTTGTGTCATTATTATGTCAAAAATTATCCATTCACACCAAAACTAGAAATTTTAGCTTAAAGGCTTAATAAGGTCTAAATCAGTAACTGATTTTTTATTTGAAGACAGCATCAAAACTAAATTCCAATCTTCTTATCATGACCTCAATTTTTTTATTACCCATAAAGAAAAAACCTTAGCTAAGTGTAAAACCCATTAAAAAAAGATTTAATCAGCTTTCAAAAACATATTTTTGCGAGAAAACGTTTCATCTGTTACAACAGTTAAAACAGGAAACAGGTCTCGGTTTGAATTAAAATCACTTCGTCTTGCTGTAAAGTGATTTGAGCCCACGATTTTTGAATTTAATTTCAGACAAGCGTAGAGCAAATGCCAAATTAAAATTTGTATTTCTTACTTATTTTTTTATTCTCAAATACCTATGATTCAATTTTATAAGATTTTAAAAATCAAAATCAAGCAAGATTTTTTCGCTTAGGAAACACTTGATTGCATGACGCAGGGTTGTACGAGTCCAGTATAGTCTCCGGGTGTTGAAAGAAACGGGTCGTACGAGTCCAGTATAGTCTCCGGGTGTTGACAGAAACGGGTCGTACGAGTCCAGTATATTCTCCAGATATTGACAGACACGGGTTGTACGAGTCCAGTATAGTCTCCAGATGTTGACAGGCACAGGTCGTACGAGTCCAGTATAGTCTCCAGATATTGACAGACACGGGTTGTACGAGTCCAGTATAGTCTCCAGATGTTGACAGGCACGGGTCGTACGAGTCCAGTATAGTCTCCGGGTGGTGACAGAAACGGGTCGTACGAGTCCAGTATAGTCTCCAGATATTGACAGACACGGGTTGTACGAGTCCAGTATAGTCTCCAGATATTGACAGAAACGGGTCGTACGAGTCCAGTATAGTCTCCAGATGTTGACAGACACGGGTTGTACGAGTCCAGTATAGTCTCCATATGTTGACAGGCACAGGTCGTACGAGTCCAGTATAGTCTCCGGGTGGTGACAGAAACGGGTCGTACGAGTCCAGTATAGTCTCCAGATATTGACAGGCACAGGTCGTACGAGTCCAGTATAGTCTCCATATGTTGACAGGCACAGGTCGTACGAGTCCAGTATAGTCTCCAGATGTTGACAGGCACGGGTCGTACGAGTCCAGTATAGTCTCCATATGTTGACAGGCACAGGTCATACGAGTCCAGTATAGTCTCCAGATGTTGACAGGCACAGGTCGTACGAGTCCAGTATAGTCTCCAGATGTTGACAGACACAGGTCGTACCAGTCCAGTATAGTCTCCAGATGTTGACAGGCACGGGTCGTACCAGTCCAGTATAGTCTCCAGCTGTTGACAGGCACAGGTCGTACGAGTCCAGTATAGTCTCCAGATGTTGACAGGCACAGGTCGTACGAGTCCAGTATAGTCTCCAGATGTTGACAGGCACGGGTCGTACGAGTCCAGTATAGTCTCCAGATGTTGACAGACACAGGTCGTACGAGTCCAGTATAGTCTCCAGATGTTGACAGGCACGGGTCGTACCAGTCCAGTATAGTCTCCAGCTGTTGACAGACACAGAGAGATTCATTGCCCAAAATATGTGATGAGTATCAGACACAGTGCTATCATGAGCATAGGAAACATTACCTAGTGTGGGTATGCATGACGCCACTGAAATATCCAATTGCCTAGTGTGGGTATTATGACGCCACTGAAATATCCAATAACCTAGTGTGGGTATTATGACGCCACTAAAATATCCAAACAGTGGTTTAAAGTTTGTATATGGAACATAGGATGACATCTAGACGCTCAAATTTACCTTATATGCGACTTAATACTTCAATTCATTGTCTATTTGTTGTTGTTGTTGTTGTTGTTTTGACTTCTTATTAAGTAGGTGAATGGGCACGAGATAAATATTTGTGATTAAAATTAGATACTTCACTCAATTTTCTTTTGTCGACAAATGCAACATAAACCGTTGTTTGTTATCTAGAACATGGAATGTTTATACCTGAAATGTTCACATCTTGAGATTAATTGTATCTATGACTCTTCATCTCATTTTTACAGTCGTATCACAGAATGAGACATACTGCATAAGTTTCTATAGGGGCATCGTTTGCTGATTCCAAAAATAGAATTAAATGATGAGTCATGAGTCCCTCGAAAAAAGAAAACAATAAATTGAATAATAGATCACTAAGTTTCAAGTGTTTGTAGAATATAAATTATTGTTTCCTTGCTCGGCCTGTTAAGCATGTATATTTTGTAAGATGATATTTTAAATTGTTATTTGACAATATTAGGTTTATATATCATTTGAGTATCACGTGATTTTGTGAGAGGACATCCATGATTTTTTGTAATAGCCAGAGTTGCTAGATTTTTTAACGAAAGCCGCGGAAACTCATTAAACAAAAACAAAATGTCCAAATGTACTTGAAATGTACGTCATATAAAACAATGATGACAAATAAAGCCGCCAAAAAAAGTTGAGCGGGGATCCACGCCCCCTCAAGCCCCATCCCAAATGACGACACAGCTTTTTTTTATTTTAATATGATGGTTAAAAAAAGAACCCTACCATGTATAGATGTATCTATGATATCTTGTATATAATTTAATATAATTTAGTATAAAGATTTAATATAATTTAATATAATTTAGTATATAGGTTTAATATAATTCAATATAATTTAGTATATAAATTTAATAATTTAGATGTAATTATGTACAGTGGGACTGTTCACCCATTAATTATAAATGTACACTTTGTCGCGACCCAACTAAAACTCTCTGGTGGGTCATGATTCATACTTTTAGAACCAATGCTGTAGTTAATGAAATCATTTATTTGGAGATCATTGGCAGCGGGGTCGCCACAGAAGTCTTTGAATGTTAGCGAACTTCTGACAATATCTTCTAAATAACGGTTACTTCCGTATCATTGTATAGTACATTATGACAAGTAGAGGGTTGATTGATGTTCAGTGGTCCCCAGAGTGACGGCCCTGTTGGCAGAGTTCAGGTTACTGGTGGTAACTGTAGGTCCAATTATATTGGGGCCTACTGATGGTAACTGTAGGTCCAATTATATTGGGGTCTACTGATGGTAACTGTAGGTCCAATTATATTAGGGTCTACTGATGGTAACTGTAGGTCCAATTATATTGGGGTCTACTGATGGTAACTGTAGGTCCAATTATATTGGGGTCTACTGATGGTAACTGTAGGTCCAATTATATTGGGGTCTACTGATGGTAACTGTAGGTCCAGTTATATTGGGGTCTATTAATGCGAACTAAATCACAAACGTTATCATCTGTAACATGTGTTAAATTTGTGTAAAAAAAATCAATTCTCTAAAAGTCAATTTAAAATTATTCTTCACATAATTCTCTTTACAAATTATTTGTCTGATTTTATTTGATGGTTTTAAATTTCTCCTATTATCTCATAGCTGCGTTTTTATCGTGTCATTTGCTCGAAGATGTATTATTTATAACATGAATGCGGAGGTACACAGGTTGAAAGACTTGGAACAAAAACATTTATGACGTGTTCTGTTCTGAAAGACTAGAACTCCCATAGAAAAACATGAGAACACACAATAAATACAAAACTGCAATTGGTCTTTCTATTATTATTTTAAAATTCTTTCCAACATTTTCCGGTCCTGTTTTTATATTTCTGTCATGGCTGACACGTTCAATGTCGTCAGGAAGTTGTGCATAAAAAAATTGAACTAAACCCACGGTGGTGGAAATAATGTGCGGGATTAATGCATGGATTACAGTTTGAACTAAATGTATTCATCACTTCAGGATGGTGGAAATGAAACGGGGGATTTCGGCTGTCTGGACTTTTTTTTCAACATCTTTCATTGGGAACTTGAGTGAGGGGGGGGGGAGCTCTTAACAACTTTATTGAGAGAGAACGTTGTATGTGTTTGAGTGTTGTGTGTATGTGTTTGAGTGTTTTGTGTATGTGTTTGAGTGTTGTGTGTATGTGTTTGAGTGTTGTGTGTATGTGTTTGAGTGTTGTGTGTATGTGTTTGAGTGTTGTGTGTATGTGTTTGAGTGTTGTGTGTATGTGTTTGAGTGTTGTGTGCATGTGTTTGAGTGTTGTTTGTTTAAGAGTTATCGCTGTAAGAGTGTGTGTTTGTGTCGTTGACATGTGCGTGTGATTTACACAGGGAAGTGTGTATGACGTGATGTGAGAGTGTGACGTGATGTGAGAGTATGACGTGATGTGAGAGTATGACGTGATGTGAGAGTGTGACGTGATGTGAGAGTATGACGTGATGTGAGAGTGTGACGTGATGTGAGAGTATGACGTGATGTGAGAGTATGACGTGATGTGAGAGTGTGACGTGATGTGAGAGTATGACGTGATGTGAGAGTATGACGTGATGTGAGAGTGTGACGTGATGTGAGAGTATGACGTGATGTGAGAGTGTGACGTGATGTGAGAGTATGACGTGATGTGAGAGTATGACGTGATGTGAGAGTGTGACGTGATGTGAGAGTGTGACGTGATGTGAGAGTATGACGTGATGTGAGAGTATGACGTGATGTGAGAGTACGACGTGATGTGAGAGTACGACGTGATGTGAGAGTACGACGTGATGTGAGAGTGTGACGTGATGTGAGAGTGTGACGTGATGTGAGAGTATGACGTGATGTGAGAGTATGACGTGATGTGAGAGTACGACGTGATGTGAGAGTATGACGTGATGTGAGAGTATGACGTGATGTGAGAGTATGACGTGATGTGAGAGTGTGACGTGATGTGAGAGTATGACGTGATGTGAGAGTGTGACGTGATGTGAGAGTATGACGTGATGTGAGAGTATGACGTGATGTGAGAGTGTGACGTGATGTGAGAGTATGACGTGATGTGAGAGTATGACGTGATGTGAGAGTATGACGTGATGTGAGAGTACGACGTGATGTGAGAGTACGACGTGATGTGAGAGTATGACGTGATGTGAGAGTATGACTATTAAATAAAACAATAGAGGAACTGGTGAGTAGAACAACCTGGCCTCAAGTATTTGGATGCAAAAGAGCGGGGGGGGTGAAATTCTTCCAATGCAATCCAGGGTGGGAAATCTTCCTGTGTTTACAAGGGATATATTCTTGTTATGTACACTTCTATTAGTCCAGATTTCGTCCTTAGCAATCAGGTGAAAACAGCCATCAGCTCATTCCACCAGCTGAACAGACTCCACAGTCAACAAACGGCAGATTTTAAGTTAACTGGAAAGAATTTTAGACATCAATATTACAGCATACAGTGGTTAGAAGAAAAGCAAAAAACTTTTAATATTTTGTTAAATGTCTGATAGTAAAAAACTTTGAATTTACTGAATTCATATAAAAAGTAAAGTTCCCTTAGCCTAATCTGTTTCTGTGACCTGAACATATGAAGGGATTGTGTGGTTAGCACAATACCCAGCCGCCTCTACTTCCCTAAGTAAAGTCAGGTACTCATTTAAAGATGTGTGGACTTAGGGACTTTCACCATGACCTGAAAAGATCTCAAGGTTCACAATTAGGCTCAAACCCATGACAGTCGAGCGCTCTGCATTGCACGACCACTAGTCCCTGACTGAGCATTGTACTAACCCCACAATCCGATATAATAGTTGTGGCTACAGAATCAGGTGAGCACTGTATAGACATTAACAGGAAACACCAAATATCACCTGGAAATGTTCCCTTGGTTCACACAGAGGATTGAACGCGAAACTCTCAAGTTGACAGTCAATGGCTCTACACTACTTTTTCATCCGCTACCCGATATCATATAAACTATAACATAATTATTGAAAAATAAAAACGAAGTTAATTTCGTAATACAAAAATGATAATTGTGATAGCCCTAAGAAGAAAATATAATAATGTCTGCCATATACAGGATATACCAATGTCTGCCATATACAAGATATACCAATGTCTGTTTTATACAAGATATAGCAATGTCTGCCATATACAAGATATACCAATGTCTGCCATATACAAGATATATTAATGTCTGTTTTATACAAGATATAGCAATGTCTGCCATATACAAGAAATACCAATGTCTACCCTATATAAGATATACCAATGTCTGCCATATAAAGATATACCAATGTATGCCCTTTACAAGATATACCAATGTATGCCCTTTACAAGATATACCAATGTCTGCCATATAAAGATATACCAATGTCTGCCATATACAAGATATACCAATGTCTGCCATATACAAGATATACCAATGTCTGTTTTATACAAGATATACCAATATCTGCCCTATACAAGATATACCAATGTCTGCCATATACAAGATATACCAATGTCTGCCATATACAAGATATACCAATGTCTGTTTTATACAAGATATACCAATGTCTGTTTTATACAAGATATACCAATATCTGCCCTATACAAGATATACCAATGTCTGCCATATACAAGATATACCAATGTCTGTTTTATACAAGATATACCAATGTCTGTTTTATACAAGATATACCAATGTCTGTTTTATACAAGATATACCAATGTCTGCCATATACAAGATATACCAATGTCTGTTTTATACAAGATATACCAATGTCTGTTTTATACAAGATATACCAATGTCTGTTTTATACAAGATATAGCAATGTCTGCCATATACAAGATACACCAATGTCTGTTTTATACAAGATATACCAATGTCTGCCCTATACAAGATATACCAATGTCTGCCCTATACAAGATATACCAATGTCTGCCCTATACAAGATATACCAATGTCTGCCCTATACAAGATATACCAATGTCTGCCCTATATTCACACTTAAGTAAAGTATATAGGGGAGAAATGATAAATTTATTGGTACGAATGAATAGGTAAACGTAAATAAACGTATTTCTTAAACAAATAACTTGAAAGAAGGCGGGACTGTTTGTTGACTTTTTACAAATACATCTAGATCTGCATTTTTTCCAGGAATTCAAATACAAATACATAGTTGCCTATTTTTTCCAGGAATATGTATGGAGTGATTAGAATTACTCTAAAGAGTTTAAAGAGCTATTAGTGACCATTGTCCTGCTAGTATGCAATAATTAGTGACCATTTTCCTGCTAGTTTACAATAAATTTTAAAAACAAATGCTTATTATCGTTTTAAAAATTGTTATAGCGGTTTGAAAATCGTCCTTTTAGGACATTTTTGTTGTTTTCATGGCAATATGAAGAGCAGACTAGAATGAAAAGCAGACTGGAATGAAGAGCAGACTAGAATGAAGAGCAGACTAGACATTTAAGTATAAAGTTAATGACCATACACTAGCACATGCTTTGAATAACCACGTCTTTGAAACGACTCTACTATGATGGTGAGTAAAAAGAGGGCAGTATTTAGTTTTTTTAAATGGTTTCATATTTGATCGTATTTTACACTTTATTGTTTTGTGTCTTATTCGAAGATTGTACCATTATTGATTTCAGTTTAACTATTTGCGCTCTTCTTTAATTGTTGCTATATTCTATAGTGTCACTCTCTCTCTGCGTGATGTATATTTAGTCCGTTTTGACACTATTTTTGTGTCTGCTTAAACAGGCTGCACAACGAGTTAGTGAATATTTACGTACTACAATGAATAGGCCTTGATTCACATTTATGTGTGTTCTCTGTTGTTAATATTTTCATGTATGCGTGTTCTCTGTTGTTAATATTTTCATGTATGCGTGTTATCTGTTGTTAATATTTTCATGTATGCGTGTTCTCTGTTGTTAATATTTTCATGTATGCGTGTTATCTGTTGTTAATATTTTCATGTATGCGTGTTATCTGTTGTTAATATTTTCATGTATGCGTGTTCTCTGTTGTTATGATTTATCACGTCCTTTCTAAATCCCTACCCCAGCTGCAGTTGTTATGTCCATGTTGCCCTATAACATCTGCTATTGTTATGTCCATGCTGCTCTACCGCAGCTGCAGTTGTTATGTCCATGTTTCCCCTACTACAGCTGCAGTTGTTATGTCCATGTTTGCCCTACCACAGCTGCAGTTGTTCTGTTCATGTTTGCCCTACCATAGCTGTAGTTGTTATGTCCATGTTGCTCTACCACAGCTGCAATTGCTATGTCCATGTTTGCCCTACCACAGCTGCAGTTGTTATGTCCATGTTTGCCCTACCACAGCTGCAATTGTTATGTCCATGTTTGTCACCACGGAGTACTAAGGTCATTGTGCCACAGTGTCTTTTCATTTAGATATATCGATAGTTTGAACGGTATTTCGTTATCCGTGCCCGGGGCCTGCTGTGAGCACACTCTGTCGTACGCCATGAAAATAATCAATAGTGATGAAATAAAAATAGGATTTAAACAACCACGACTTGAGCATGTATTCTGGACTGTGGCCATTCCTCTGGTTTGTCTTGATGCTTTAATATGTTGGGTCTGAACATTGTCCGCCAGGTGTCGCTACCGTTTATTTAAAATGTGTGGTAGTATAAGGACGCTGCAGAAACAATAATACCTAAACTTTGTTTGAGATAAAATTAAAAGACGAATTCGTACAGTAAGCAGATCCTGCCTTATTAAATACAAAGCCCAACTGGAAATATGTGTACGGGCACACGGTTTCAAAAGATTTGTATAGACTTAAAATCTAAATGACATATTTATGTTAAGTTGTAAAACAGTCAAAATACATGTGATTAAACAGACCAAAAAGCCTTCATGTAATATAAATGTAACTAAAATATTTGTTAGCCAGGACTATGAACAAATACCTTCAAATAATGTTACAGTAGGCCCCTTGAACAAATTGCCACAAAAAATGTTATAGAAGGCCCCTTGAACAAATTCCCACAAAGAATGTTATAGGAGGCCCCTTGAACAAATTCCCACAAAAAATGTTATAGAAGGCCCCTTGAACAAATTCCCACAAAGAATGTTATAGGAGGCCCCTTGAACAACAGCCACAATGGTGTTCACTTTAATTGTCATCCAATTAAAAATCCAGTCCATTATTCTATTTTTTTTCCGAAATCCCACAGAGAGAGAGAGAGAGAGAGAGAGAGAGAGAGAGAGAGAGAGAGAGAGAAAACACTATATCAAAATCTGCTGACCATCTTTTTTCACAAAGACATTTGACCACAAAATCTGTTTTCTAATTAAGATGTCAGTATATTCCACTGATCATTGGAACCAGTAAAATGAATCAAAAACTTCAACAATGTAAAAAATATTTTTTTCAAATTGTATACAACTCTCTGTTGTTTCGACTAATGCCAAATTCAATTTGTGACTAGATCATTGGCGATTGATGGCGAACTGATCTAGTTCACAGACAGCATTTTTATTCACGAGCAAGTGAATTTTTTTTTTTTTTGTTTTTGGTAAGAATCGAAATGAAATAAAACTTCATTAGCATCAAACATTCGCTTAGATTAAGATTTCGTTTTCAACCTTTTTTATAAAATGTTTCCCTTTTCCGACCGTTTTAAACATTAGCTCAATTCGTACACTATCATTAAAAACAATATTTCTAAGTCCTTACAAGGTAAAAATAATATTTTAATAATCAAGTCCATAACCAAAAATTTACACAATAACAAGACCACACCCTCTGTCCAACCTGTACTACATCTCATCTATCACTGACAACTTTTATACAGTCTCAGTGACACACACATACAGAGTGAGAGTACACGTTCAGTTAATCTCTGACCACTGGCCGTATTGTTCAACCATACATCCAAAACTAGTCTACACATACACAGTCACACCGAACTATTGTTAAAAACTGTATGTGTATGAAGGATTTAGTTTGTAAAATAGATGAAAAGAATTACGTAGTTGTTGATTTAATACCAACCTTTTCTTTTACAGTGCCGATTATAAAAGGGGGGAGGGAGCGTTGTGGGTGGTCCAACTAATGTGGCACTTTGTCTACTGCTGGTGGAGGGTACTACTTCGGGTATTCGGTGCCGCGATACCTCAGAGTATGAGCTCATTCCCCATGTGATAGATCCATAGCGATATCCGTACAACAAGTCAATGATAGATCCATTGCGATATCCGTACAACAAGTCAATTATTTACATTATTTTACTCTGATAAACTTAGTTAAACGATAACTCAACACTACCACCTTGGAAGAGATTGACATCTGCTGTACTCATTAAAACAATTACGAACTTAATTTGTATTTTAATCGTTTTAATTTCAAAGTATTTAATTTTTAAATCAGTTGTTTCCCTTTTATGAATTATATTGAATGTATAGACTGGTTGAGGAGTGGGGGATCATCCGTTGTATTTATGTACACTAACTACCCTCACCGTAGGGATGGGTGTGGTTGTATTTATGTACACTAACTACCCTCACCGTAGGGATGGGTGTGGTTGTATTTATGTACACTAACTACCCTCACCGTAGGGATGGGTGTGGTTGTATTTATGTACACTAACTACCCTCACCGTAGGGATGGGTGTGTCTGTCGTCCTTAAATACTATGAAACATCAGAATACAGTTATAACACTTCAAAGATGAACAACTTATTCCCTTGCAGGCGACAGCTCGAATTACATATCGTCTTAGTTTTGACCCACTTTTTGTAAATCCTATAATATGGATTGACCCGTCACTGATTCTCGTATTTTCAGAATTAATTGACCACCAGCCAGAGTTCTTACATACGGAACACGAATATTTGCAGATTGTCCATATTATATTTGTATCCACCGGCCTAGGCCACATCTACCATACTTAAGTACACTATAACGTGTGTGTACATGTTTCATTGAGTACACTATAACGTGTATGTACATGCTTCATTGAGTACACTATAACTTAAGTACACTATGACGTGTATATTGAGTCTTCCTTTGAGGTACGCGGGGCCTACGGTGAGATTTTACATTGGTACAAAGTCTGTTCTGTGAAACTTAACTTTATCAAATATAAGACAGCAGATAGTTTTTATCGCTTAAGTATGAAAATAAGTTAATACATCTTCTGTGGGGGTAACTACGTTAGTACTTATAACATTCACGATAAACCGAGAGTCTGAATAGTGAGAAAATGTTATTCATGCATTAGTTTGTATGAACAAATTTTTTTAGCCTGCCTACTGGACTATCACCTATAGCCTGCCTACTGGATTATCACCTATGGCCTGCCTACTGGACTATCACCTATGACCTGCCTACTGGACTATCACCTATAGCCTGCCTACTGGACTATCACCTATGGCCTGCCTACTGGACTATCACCTATGGCCTGCCTACTGGACTATCACCTATGGCCTGCCTACTGGACTATCACCTATGACCTGCCTACTGGACTATCACCTATGGCCTGCCTACTGGACTATCACCTATAGCCTGCCTACTGGACTATCACCTATGGCCTGCCTACTGCACTCTCACCTATGGCCTGCCTACTGGACTATCACCTATGACCTGCCTACTGGACTATCACCTATAGCCTGCCTACTGGACTATCACCTATTGCCTGCCTGTTGCACTATAGTCTATAACCTGCCTACGGCGAGGATGAAAGAATGGCACTGAGAAAATCGCCCCATTAGTGGTTAATAAGAAAGGATTTAAGTGATAAAAATTTCATCTTGTCAGTGAATAGTAAAAAAAAATGGTTATTCTTAGAACTTTTAAATGATTCGGGTAAGAACATTGGCTGAGACGTTTAATGTTTTAAATTCATTATCGCTGGAATGTTTATTATCAGAGTATTTATGAAGTTAGTTATGGTGGCGAAAATAATAGGAAACTACATAAATTTGAAATTTCGTACTACGATACTTTCTTCACTACAAACTTAACTATATTTTAATTTTCTAAAAGTTGATGATATGTTTCAAGTCTCTGTTAAAGTAATATGTTTAATTGTTGAATATAATAAATAACTGGATTATTTGCCTGATTCCCATCATTCATATCTGACAGAGCCATATGTGTAATGTCAATGGAAGTACCACGGTAAACGCAGTGCCGGCTTTATGTATAGGCGATATAGGCAGCTGCCTAGAGCGGCATGATTTCAAGGAGCGGCAAATTCCAGCAAAATAAAATAAAATCAAAAATATAAAATAAAATAAATGAATTTGAGAAAGTGTAGAATTAAATAAGAGCACAAAATTGCTTAGAATGGCGACAACAAATAAGTCACGTGGATTAACGCTCTATCTTAATTTATTACATCACTTTTTCCAAAATTATTTTCTTAACTTCCGTCCAAAGATGTCTGTGGTTTGATCTTCTGCTTCAATAGGTATCACAATTTTTTAATTTTTTATATTAATTTGATAAAACAAGCAATTTAAGTCTTTTCCGTTTCGGACAAAGGACATTTTATAGCATTTTCGTATTTTTTTTCCGGGTTACAGCCATAGATTTTTGCTCCACGTGTATAGGTTTTGATAAATAGAGAGGGAAGTAATCATGTTGAATAACTGTTACAAAAATAAATAATGATTACGCCCCTTTGATTAGCTTTTATTATTTATATTTAAAATATAAGCAAAAACGGTACCTAAAAAAACTCTTATACTCGGCCCTGAGAGGTCAGATCGCGAAATGGACTTTGATGTACATTTGGCAGGCCAAGACCTACAAAATGATATATACATCATGGGTCTAGAACTTATGGTTGCTTAGATATATGGCGCTCCTTTGTTAATATAGCTTATATAGTAAAAAAACGGTACTTAATACGCCCCCTTTTTCGGCCCTCAGAGGTCAGATCGCGAAATGGCCCAAGGTGTTTACTTGGCAGGCCCAGACCTACAAAATGATATATACATCATGTGTCTAGGACTTATGGTTGTTGAGATCTAGGGTGATGACGGACAGACAGACAGACAGACAAAACGGGTACAATAGAGCATTTTTTTTTTCGAAAATGCTCTAAAAATATCGTAAAATAATATAATTAATATATATTAACCAATACAACTAAAGTCGAAAATTACTTACAGTTTAATTCACGTATTAACTTTTAATGTTACAAGGCTAACACAGGAAAGCGCACCCGTTTATCTGGAGCACAGTATACGAAAATTGCGAATTTTGCTTACACTCCCGATAACAGTGGCGGGTGCAGAGAGCAGCTTTTCGAAGCTCAAACTCATAAAAACATATCTTCGTTCTACCATGTCTCATGATCGTTTGGTTGGTTTAGCTACAATATCTATAGAGAAAACGATTGCAGACGATTTGGATCTGACCGAAGTAATAGAAAAGTTTGCCTCTGAAAAAGCTAGAAAAGCATATTTTTCTTGAATTCTCTTCAATCTTTTTAATGCTTAATAAACATGACATTTCATTTTTTTTATTTTTCATTACTTTTTAGAGCATTTTCGAAAAAAAAATGCTCTATTGTCCCTGTTTTGTCTGTCCGTCCGTCATCACCCTAGATCTCAACAACCATAAGTCCTAGACCCATGATGTATATATCATTTTGTAAGTCTTGGCCTGCCAA
>JAGDYQ010000081.1:2809188-2876688 GCA_021962125.1 Bulinus truncatus | reverse complement strand
CACTACTAAAACTGTCTGTTACGATGTCATGTACACTACTAGAACTGTCTCTATATTGGATGTAATGTACACTACTAAAACTGTCTGTTATATTGTTATGTAATGTACACTACTAAAACTAACTGTTATATTGATATAAATCAACAATTACTAAAACTGTCTGCGTGGTTGAGATGTCATGTACAATACCAAACCGTTCGTTATACGAGTGTGTTGCACTACTAAAACTGCCTGTTATATTGATATGTAATGTACAATACTAAAACTGTCTGTTATATTGATGTTTTACTACTAAAGCTGTCTATTACATTAGATGTAATGCAATAATACTTAAATTATTCAAGTATATTGAGATGTCATACACATTAAAACTATCTGTTATATTGATATGTCATGCATACTACTAAACCGTCTGTTATATTGAGATGCCACAATGTAAATACTAAAACTGTCTGTTATATTGCATGTCAAGGTACAGTCACTAAAACTGTCTGTTATATTGATATGTAATGTAATAATACTAAAACTGTCTGTTATATTGATATGTAATGTACACTACTAAAATTGTCTGTTATATTGAGATGTAATGTACAATACTAAAACTGTCAGTTATATTGGATATAATGTACAATACTAAAACTGTCTATGAGGATTGAAGAATGAGGCATCAATAAAACTATAGCATGATGATGTAATGTACAATACTAAACTGTCCATTATATTGAGTTTGTGTCATCTATTAACATTAAACCGTCTGGTCATATTGAGATGTCATGTACAATACTATAAACTTAAATCTGTTATATTCATGTCATGTACAATACTAAAACTGTCTGTTATTTGAGATGTCATTACAATATTAAAAAACTGTCTGTTATATTGAGATGTCATGTACACTATTAAAAACTGTCTGTTATATTGATATTTAATGACAATAAAAACTGTCTATTTTTACCTGTTTTGCCAACTCCATTTTTCACCTAAGATCACAACTCTAAATAGACCTGGTTTTTGAATTAATGTGATTAATCTTTTTGAAGAGAGTAACTGGCAGATGTCAGTGCGACCTGAATCTTAAAGAAACATGTTACAGAAATATGGAAGTATACGTTAGAGAAATATGACGAAATATGTTTACTCAAAACATAATGATAGACCACAGAAGTTATATACTTATTTACATTTTAAACATCAAGTATATTGCTCTTGATTGCGATAATAAATCACACTCAGAGAAATAGACTCAGAGAAATACACTCAGAGAAATACACACACACAGAAATATACTCACACAAATACACTCACAGAAATATACTCAAAGAAATACACTCACAGAAATATACTCACAGAAATACACTCACAGAAATACATCACAGAAACATACTACGAAATATACTCACAGAAATACACTCACAAAATATACTCAATAGAATGAGACTATAATATTCATGAAATACACTCACAGAAAATACACAGAAATACCTTTTAGAAATATAATACAGAAATAACTATGAAATACATAGAAACATACTCACTGAAATATACTCGCAGAAATACACACAGAAATATGACTCACAGAAATATACTCACAGAAATATACACAGAAATATACCACAGAAATACACAGAAATTTACTCAGTAATGACAACTGCAGAAGTATACTCACAGAAATTTACACAGAAATATACTCACAGAAATATACTTAGAAATATCTTTAAATTGAGTACAATACATAGAGAAATTTTCTCATTAGAAATAATACACGCACAGAAATACACTTTTAGAAATACAAACAAAGAAATCACATGTCACAGAAATACATTAAAAATATAACCACAGAAATCCCACCAGAAATAGATTAAAAAAAATACACTGACAGAAATAATATAGGACAAGTTTAATACAATAAATTATAATTACACTCAATGTTACTAATGATAGTCTATATAAATACTTTATGATATAATTGAAAAAAATTAAACTCATTGTTTTTACACAAATAGAAATACACTCACAGACACAGAAATAAACTCACAGAAATACAATTACAAGAGCGTTTGCACCAGTTACATTCTGATGTATTGACCATGGCTGAAATCTCATCTTCTATTCCGATTTTTCCACATTTTAGGGATTTACCGATAATTTGCTTCCTTATCTCTACAAAATGTTTATTGGCATTATTGGTTAATATCATGTACACGTACTATCATTTAGAATGACACGTGTCGAATGATTTTGTTATCTAATTAAGTTAATTTATTAATTATCCATCTGCTTTTTTGGCCGCTGATGTTGTTTTTTTTTCAGCAATAGAGCTAGAAAAATCAGCAAAATACCCAATTCTATAACCAGATCAGACAAAGATTTAAAAAAGGAAAAAAAATCGTACACAGAAATTGTCATGTCTAGATCAGAGATATGACCTTGAAACAATAGATTGGCAGTTTACACTCAAGGTGTTGATTCCTTGAATATACTAATTAGTGAACTTGATTCGTGTATTTTGCTGGGATGGGAAGTTGGGGGAGTGGGGGACATATCCTATGTATGAAGTGTCACGAAATATTGACAGAAGGGGTAAGCATGGATTACATATTAGCTTCAGCACGAGAAAACACGTGTTTGGCATTGTTGCTGATTAATAACATATCGGTATCTGGGTACCTGGATAAGAACGCGTGTGGCACGAAGTGTTACAAAATATGTGAACATGGGTTGAAATACGTCATTCAGTACGAGAATAACATAGATGTTTTGCATTGTTATTAAGGCCTGTACCATTAATTACGTCAACATTGATATAAATAAACTAGTACTATTAGTTAATTTGTAGGGAGAAATACAGTTCACGTCAATAATTATTATTTTTAAAAGTACATAAAAATTTTTAAAGTTATATAAATGTACTTAACATTCAGTATCTGGTACTGAACTAACTGATAAACTTCAACATTGCCTACATAAATACCACAATAAATACATTGTTGCCAAATGTACAAAAATTTATAGACATTTCTATCAGTTTTGTTGACAAGTGTGTAGAATGTGAAACATTTTCAGCTTATAGTAACATATATATATCTTTAAAAAAGAAAAATATCAGGTTGTATAATTTGATTAGATTCGGTAGACACTATCAGCTGATAACATTGGTATGGTAGTACATTTTTGTCACAGTTATGTGTTATGGTGGTTTAGCGTGTAACGGTGACCAGACATCCAGTTTACGATATTCGTAGATCAACTTGCTCCATGGTATTATCCTGATAATTTTGACTTTTGTAGTGTTACTTAATATATATATCAGACAATATTTACTTACTTACTGATATATACTAGTAAATTTACTTCTGAGCTAGTCTAATCTAACATGTCCTGGGACATGACACTATGAATAGTAGAACGCCGATTTATACGTTTTTTCAACATTTATTTTTAAAATGTAAAGCCACACACACCTTATTGAGATATTATATTTAAAAACACACTTTTATCTTGATCTATGAACATGTTTTCATGCAACTGTCATATATTCATTATTTAGCAAAAATATCAATTCTAAATATATTTGAGCACAACAAATTAGCAAAATGTCTTGATTGTTTTATGATGGCATGGGAACGAAGAAGTGTCATAAACAAAAAAGGCTGTTTATTATATATGATTTTTGCAAAGAATTTTCTATTATTTTGAATGTAAAAATTATCCACTTTTTTCAACTTCTTTCGAATAAATTTATCGACGAATGATCCTAGGAAATATCATATCTACATCTGTGCAATAAGTCATTATTCCAAAATTTTATTGAACTTTATGCGATTGTCCGGCTGCATTTTTTACCAACTGATACAACTCTCTTCTCTCTTCTCTCTCTCTTCTTCTTCTCTTCTCCCTCCAAACTAATACTTCCTTCCTACAGTACTTCTAAGTCATAATTCCATTAAGAATATTTCGCCGCTGAGAACTATAGGTTTACAAATACACGTGACTTGTCTTTTACCAATAAAATGATATTTTATGTCATTAGTAACACTCAAATCCAACAGATCCTTTAGAAATAATTTACCAGATATTACTAATACATTTCATACAGGTATTACTAATACATAGGTATTACTAATTAATACATTTCTTTGGTATTAAAATTTAATAATATTTTCATACAGAAATTACTAATGAAAGGTATTACACTAATACATTTCATCACAGTAGGTTACTACTAATGTTATTTCAATGTTAGTATTACTACTAATACATTTTCAGACAGGTATTACTTCAATACATAAAGGCATTACCAATACATTTCGTGTATTACTATTAATATTTTCATACAGATATTACTACTAATACATTTTCATACAAATTACTACTAATACATTTTCATACAGGTATTACAACTAATTATTTCAGAAGTTAGCTACTAATACATTTCATACAGGTATTACTAATTTCATTATTCCATACAGGTATTTTGATAATAATAATATGTCATATATACTATACACATTTATATATAAATAATACTAATACATTTTCCTACAGGTAATACATTTCATAGAAAATAATACTATTACTACTAAACAGAGTTACTATCTAATACACCATCCTAGTCGTATCTACATTATCTAATACATTAATTATCAACAAAGAGAAGAAGCAGAATAAAATCCTGCTAAGGTGTGTAGTAAATACCAAACATAGTACAAATTATTCATCATCAAAAACATTAGATGATGTATTAATTTTTCTGCTAAAAATATGTTACGGCCAATATCTGACATTGATTGGCCAATGTGTACATTGGCTGGCCAATGTGTACATTGGCTGGGTGCCACTGAGCCAATGTTGAAGTGACAATGAGGAAAGTTTCGTTTGAAAGAGATATCATGAATTACGAACTTTATGAACATTAAAAGCAAGATAAATTTACTGCTAACAGATTAGCCACTGGGCTTGGCCGATATCTTTTATTAAATTTGAATAGATTTGTAGATCTTTTGATACTAACTGACAATTAAAACAGTTCATTTTATTTCTTTGTTATCCCTATGATATTGAGCTTTTTGGTTTATTTTTTGTATGTTACTGGAAAGATTATAGCAAATTAAACACACAAAACTACACATAGTAGAATCCTTAAAATAATAATTATCGCTTCCACTTGAAATTTTTATCCACACGGTTTAAGTAGGGACAGGTGTTAACTGATATATCAGCAGTAAATGAAAAAACACAATACAATAGTAGTCACCTTTGCTATAATCTTTCCTTTTACTCTTCTACATATAGTGCAAATAGATTCAAGCTTTTCAGCCTCATTCCGATAAACTTTCTGCATCTAAAAAATTCAGTAATTAAAATATCTTTGACCAAACAAACATCCCAACAAATTATATTAAAGAGGTCAATCTGTTTCAACTAATTTATCTTGCTTTAATGTATTTCTATATGTCACAAAACTTCACCTGTTCAACTAATTGTCACAGAAGGATGATTTATCATTTGTAATATTTTTAACTTAGTAGCAAAGAAAACATAAACAAAAAATGCTATATATCATAGGGATAACAAAGAAAAAAAAATAACAGTTTAATTATGTCAATTAGTATTAAGAGAATTACAAATCTCAACTAAATTTGTTAAAATTTAATAAAAGATGTCAGCCATGCCCAGAGGCTAATCTGTTAGCAGTAAATTTATCTTGCTTTAATGTTCAAAAAGTTTGTAAGTGATGTTATCTCTTTCTAACAATTCTTTCTAAATTGTCACTTTCACATTGGCAGGTTTAGCTGACCAATATCTGCAATAGGCTGCCTAGCAGACATAAGCCATAACATATACATTAGCTGATGAAATATTAAAGCTTTATTCATCCAAGCTACCTGGGCAAGTTATTATTAATTAAATAAAATACTTAACAATACAATTATTAGCAAACAACTTTCTCTTGCTTTTAAATCAGTGATGAGTTGTACTGTATAAAGCTTTTGGAAACATGAAAAACTATTTTGTGAAGGTCAAACATTTTGTAGAAAGAAACAAGAGATAAATAGTACATTGAAAAAATTCAGACTGATATATTACTGAAATGAAATGATTTATTATGAATATACATATTTACAATGAAGTTCAAAATTTGTCTACAAGAGCTAGAATTCTTTCTTTTTCTGCTTCTTTTGCCACCAAATCTTTAGCATCACCAATATTTCCAGCATATTCTATTTAAAAAAAAATAAAAGCACAAGTTAGCAAAAATATTTTTTTTATTAATCTAAATATTTTTTCTTCTGAGTTATTCAATAGAAAGAGTAAAATCTTAATTTAAAAAAAAAAAAAGGTTCCAATACCTCTCATAATGCCTCTTATAACTTTGACAGAACCACCTCGCATATTTAAAATCTGCATAACCCTTGCACGGATCTGAAATAGTAAGTTTAAATAAATGAAAGTATAACAGAAAATGATCTGTTTTTAAAGCTTAACTTTAATTGGATATTTATGCCCAATAACTCCCCCCAACATTTTTAATAAAGAATAATAAATAAGTTGAAAAAAAAAAGAACCTTAGCTGTTTATAGATGAAGAAAAGCTAAATGCATGATAAATAACAAATGCATAAGACACATTTTATAAAATGAATCACTAATAATACACATTAATTTAAATAATTAAGCATATCAACAAGGGAGAAATGGCGAGTGAAGTAGAAACCATATACATTGTACATGTATTTAACTATAAAACTGACAGCAAAAAATCTAAGTAAGAGAAGGGGTGGTGATTGAACCTGAGATAGGAAATCAACAAACAATATATTCAATACACAGTCTAATATGTAAACATTTTAATGATGAAAAGTCTTCATAATATCCTTAAGTAATTTATTAAACCAAAAAACGTTGTAAGAGATTTTATAGTAAATCCACTATATTAAAACAAGATTTTAGAGCGATGATCTTAAATAAATACATGTATATATAAATATATTTGAGCGTTGTGCTAGCTAGCTACTCCTTATTATGGCTTGGCTACAAATCTTCCTCAATGAGAGAACTGGACATCTAACAAGTGATTAAAACAATTGATCAGATGGACAACCAGGTTCAGACTACAAAGAACAAAATCTTACTGAAGAAGCTCCACTAGCACAGGTTTCAAGCATGATGTAATCAATGAGTTGTAGAGTAAATAACCCTGAGTCCAAGCGTTTCAGGTAAAATTCATCCTCCATGTCTTCATCTAAGTCTTCACCAATCTGTTTTAATCTCTAGACAAAAAACAAAAAGTCATTTTAAATTTTAATACATCAGAAGCACATCTATATATATAGTAAATCAAACTTGAAGATTATGAGAGACAATTTTTATGAAAGTCAAAATATGTTTTAAATTTGACAAAATCTCAATCATGCTTGCATCATAGGAAAAAATACTAACCACTTTTTCTCGTTCAATCTGATCATCACACTGTCTAACTTTGTCAAGGTATTTGAAATGCAACTCAAGTAATCTTTCAACCTATAAAACAATAAAATGCATAAATTAATAATTGAGATTAAAACATAAACATACGGTTAACATAGGAGTCCACAAGATATAGGAACATAGTACCAAAAATGAGAAAAATGTTACTTCTTCCATGCCTTGCAGGAACCTTTTTCTAGCTTTCTACATAATATCAAAATAAATCGATATTGGAACAAGCTAGAAGAATTTTAAAAATGTAAAAAAACAATGGAAAATAAAAATTTTATGACTATGCCCATTCTTCTCATGTGCTCAATACTATAGGGGGTAAGATATTTTGAGGTAATCTTAAAAAATACCATGGTGACATCTTTTTCTTATAACAAGTTGCTGATAAAGCGAGATTTAGGACAAAGATAACTGTAATGAATGTACAAAGGTATATGTGCTAAGTCTGTTACATCTGTACTATTAAATATTTTGACTGCATAAAAAAGAGATATATGGCCTGAAAAAAAAACAGTGACGATATGTGAGTTGAAACATATTCCTTAAAATACTTGGCCTTTTAATGATAATATTGATACAAATACATAATTTCCAAAATCACTGAAAATGAAAACAAAAACAATAATATCTCATACAAAATTCTTTAAGGTAGGAGCAAAAGTAAAACTTATCTTCATTATTTGTCAAAAAAATTTGGTGTTAAGATTTCATAACTCCTTTCCAATTGTGATTCCAAGATTAAATTGAAAAAAAAACTTAATTAATTAAATAAGTGTTTATTCAAATGCACTAATAAGGAAAAAATAACCCAAGATTTTGAAGCAATATATCATTGAATGTAGACATACTACGCACAGTATATTGTGCTCAAGTTAGTTATGCAATGGAACCAAGATCCGAATAATTTTTTTACTATTTTTGTCAAGCCATAAATTATAACATCAAGAGGTTTTTAAACAGCACTCATAAATTTATTTTTTCCAATCCTATTTAGAGAATTAAAACCTCTTTTAAAACATATATTCACAAGATTTGAATCAAAGCCAAGTTCATTCTTTTTTACCATAGATGAAATACAATAATCTAATCAAACCCAAAAATTCACAGTTCACTCATAAAAAAACATTTTAACCAGCCATCATCCTTTCATAATCTCTATATTGATAAAAATCTATAAGTATTATTTATTATAAAAACTTCTGCATTAAAAAAACATAAATTATTAGGAACTCATTTTGTTATAATGAAATTTTATAACACTGAAATGGAAGGGGGAAGGGTGGAGCAGCAACTTTTCCTACCTTTTTTGTATATTTCTTTCATTAAAGGTATGATATTGGATATATAGGTAATTTAAAATAGTTCAAAATAATTTCTGTTAATGTTTAAGCAGTATGTGACTATTTAATTTAATGTTTGTACCATACTAAATTAGTAATATGAAAATTAAGGGAGATAACGTCATAAAATGTTTTTTTATGTTTGGATAATTGATTCTCCCTCCTTCTACATGTATTAGAATTCTATGTCCACCGCAAATACTATTTAGATTCATGTAATGTAATGATTACATTTTTTTAACAGTGATGTTTTATATTTAGAAAAAGGGTTTACACATCACAAAATTTCAAAAAATAAGCATACATAAATAAATGATTTTTTTACAAAGTTATTCTCATCTGTATTTTAAACCTTCAAGTCCCTACCTTCAGCAATAACTGTATGATCACATTTTACTGAAGCTATACCATGGCCGCCTAACACAAACACTCCCCGTATGGCACTTTACTTGTCTAGTAATTCTGCCTGTAATTTTAAAGCCCCACCCCCCCCCCCTAACACGCAGCACACGACTCAGAGCCCTTTCAGTTCTTACAAAATGTTTTATTCTTCTTTATTTATGCAAACTGCAGTGGAATTAAATTATTTCTACATTAACACAATTGTAATACCTTCTCATGGTCGTTTTCTGTAAACTTTAAAAGTAGCCTTTGTCTAGGAGTTGCTTGACAGTTTCTTAGCATTGAAGCAATTATTGAGCAAATGTGTTCTGTAAGGCATAGAGTTAAATACTACATGTAAAGGCATTGAAAAATGTAGGTAATGTAAACATAGGTAGTTTTTTTTATTAAATGTCTAATTCTTTGTCAAGTATGCACCTCCAAAATACTTAAATATGAAAGCTAAAAAAACAGACACTAGCCTTCAAGTTCATCAGGGGCGGGCCCTGTTTTAGTTTGTTTAGGTGTCTTCATAAATAAAGGAAAAATGCTGCGCAGCCCCAAAATCTCAACAAATTTTTGACAATTTTCTTGGCCCTCAATACCAGTCATCGCATGATTCAGGACTTTTATAGCACTGTTTCGAGATAATTTTTTCTCCCTGGAATAAAATCATGCATTAGCTTAGTTTGGAATGTTTTTTAAATGCATACATATACTAACAAAAATATTAAAATAAATATTAATGTACTTTTATATAAATTAAATTTTTTCATGCCCAAGAAGCATAAATTATAATACCACTGTCTTATTGACTTTTACAAACACTGCTTAACTTTAAAACCCTTATATATTTCCAAACTAACACAGCACAACTCAGATCCAACATCTGTCTACCAGTCTCTAACTATGTCTTGTGTTCTGTCCTCTACTCATAGTTACACACTACCAAACAAAAACTGATGTTACATATATTTAAACTTGTAGTCATTTTATTATGAATGGTTATGCTAACTATATTCAATACACACAAGACCATTTTATAGCTATATAATGGTCCTGTGTGCATTGAATACAGTTAGCATAATCATTCATAATAAAAAGATTACAAGTTTAAATATATATAAAATGTATTTATATAAATTGTATATGTTGTTAGCCCAATACTTTATACAAATATATAGATCTTTGTTCGTTTGTGCTTTGTATATAGCTATAATAACAGCAGTCAATTTTTCTCTAAGAGTTAGACCAGCAACACTCACGCCTCGCCCTTGCCTTTAAAAGATCTGAATGTCCACTTATATAAATTCAAAGTCTGGTCACCATTACACCTATTCATAGGACTGCAGTTTTTTACCATATCAAATGAGGTCAAAAAGAGCCATACTTTGGTTTATTATATAGTAAAAAAAATCATATTAAGACCAGCTCCATTATCAATGGTGGCACATGTGAGGTCAACAAGAGCACCAGAGTAAAGCTCAGTGAAGAGCTGCATTCAGTTTTATGCAATGCATTAGGCCACCTATGCACTATGTTATTCCTCTCTGGTCAAAAAATAATAACGTACAAGTTTTATTTAGTCAAGGTGGTACTAGAAAGTTGACTATGTGAAGTTTATACTATGAAATATTAAACAAAAAGGCTCATTCAGCCATTAACAACAAATACCTTAACATAAGATTCATTAACTGCAAACCTTCCCCTCTGAGAAACCTTGACCTGTTGGCAGGAAAAGCTAAAGCTGAACACATAGAATTGAAAAGATTCTCCATGAGCTCTACTTCATCTTTATTTCCAGGATCATGTTTCTTGAAAGTCTACAGTAAATAAAAGAATATTTTTCTTTATTGGTATATTTTTTGTGTCATAAAGATAAAAATAACAAACTTGGAATATTTTATCGAATTTCTCTTTCTTTTTTTTTTATAAAAGTTTATTTTTTTATGCTCCACACAAAAAAATATAAAGTTAAAAAAATAACCTGATTCATAAGTAAATGCATTTTATAACAAAATATTCTATAAAAAAATCTCAAGCGTAATATAATTTTAAGAATTTTAAAAAATATGGAAAACTGTATGTACTGTGCAGAGTGTGTATAAGTCAAATTATTAAGAAATGTATTAAGTCACTAATGAGATTAAATCTCAGAAATGACAGTTAAAAAGTATAATTATTTTTTTTAAAAATCTATGTACTATTATTATTGCAAATATTATTTATTACATGAAAATAAATCGATTCAAGAATTTTTTGAATAAAAAGAATATCTTACAGCCAACTGCTGAAGCAATATATCAATACCATCTGAATCTCCCAATAATTGTCGGTTTTCTGAAGAATAAAATAAATATGAAAAATGCATGAAAATGGCTGATTTAAATATAAGCTTCCTTGTTAAGGAAAATAACAATACTAAACAATAAAGCAAATATAAGTAAGTTATTTATCAGTTATTTTACTTATAAGTTGTTTCTCAGTTAAAAAAAAAACAAACTCCAATATACATGTATTCAGAAACCAAAATGAGTATAAGATTTTAATCTCTTGGTTTGATTTCTTACCTTCAGAGTCTTGTAATAAGATAGCTAGAATTTCACTTGAGTACAATTTATTCTGATCAAAAGGCCGCTTCAACTGGGAAAATATTGCAGCTTCAGTATTAATAGCATTGGTTCATTATTAATAAAACAAGTGAGTATAAATATTCGTTTGGTTTTTTAAAATGAGCAAACACAAACAAATGCATTTATTTAAAAATCAGTGTTGGCAATTTAAATAATATTATTTTTTTTTAATTTTATAAAACTATTTCAAACAATTTTAAGTTAAAAAAACAACAACTAACCCTTAATCTTTTCAACAACCACTGCATTAAACCTTGTTGTGCTGCTTCTGAACACATTTCTGGCTTGAAATCAGACATGTTTTCAATGATAGCTGAACCCAGCAGAAACAAATTATAGTAATATAATACACTTAAAACCTTTTCATTTGTAAAATAAATTTATCTAACTAGCTGTAATTGCCTGGGAAATTGAGGTGCAATGTGACATCCCTTTGAAATCATTTTAACCATTTTGTTTTTTTACTTATAATTCATTAGGTTTTATAATCTACATGAAATAACACAAAATTGAATGAAAGAAAAATTGCGCAGTAAGTAGAAATAAATGGAGTAATACAGAAATTATTCATAAAAAAGTATAAAAATACGGTTTAATTCACAATGTCCTACAAAATCCTATATAACATTTCATTTAACAATGTTCTACAAAGTAGTGAAATACAGAAATATGTAAAATAGCTTCTTTTTGAATAAATAGCATCTCCTTCCCTGGTCACCAGGATGGGGTTAGCTGAAAGCAGATGGAGAGAATGGCTCAGGACAGAAGTCGCTGGAGATCTTTAGTTGGTGGCCCATACTCCGATGGGAGTGAAGGGCAATGATGATGATGATGAAATCTAATCATTGTTTAAATTTGATAAAAGCTTTCACAGGTCTGAAAAATATTCACAATAGTTGGCAACGAAATGATAAAAAGAAGGACATTGAAAATAAGGTACCCCTTTTTTTATACTATGGAGACAGTTCACACGAGATAAAAATTCATTTAAAAAGTGTAATGAGGCATTGAGGTCAACAGATAAAAAAATATGTTACGATTTCAAAGAACTAAACAACGAGCCAGGAAGGAGGTGGGCAAGACAATATAGCAAACATTTGTATACAAGATTGATGATACTTTAGGGTAAAGTTCAAAGGATGCAGATGACATGCAGCTAAAACAGTAGTCTAAATGTATTATTTGGAATAGATGCTTGAATAAAGGTGGAAATTGAAGATCTCAATTAGCAAAGATGATAATTAACTAGTAAATTAAAAATACTTGCAGAGAAAAATACATCAGGATCAGAAGAAAAAAAAAACCAAGATGCTTACTATAGACAGTATGGTAGTAAATTTCAATAATGTACAGATTCCGATGCAAAAAAAGAGAGGCTGATGGGAGGTAACTTGGGTGCTAAGAATGCCCACTTGAATGGGGTGCTAAGAATGCCCACTTGAATGGGAAATTTTCAAATTCCATAGGTTCTCAATAGGGTTTTCCATAGCCTGGAATTTTGATTTTACAATGTCCACAGGTTTTTAACATCTCCATAGGGTGAACAAACCCTGTAAAAGTTTTTCCAGCAAACCCTTCTGCAATATCAGGATGGATAATTCAGTCCACTAAAAATAATAAGCAAATAAGTTAATAACAAAAGAGAAAAAAACCTACCTAAACTATTATGAACACCTTCAAACTCTTCTTTAACATTCTCATCTAGTCGATCTAAATTGTTCACTAGTACAGCCACAACTTGTCCATCTAACTAAATGTATAATGACAATAAATTGTTCACTAGTACAGCCACAACTTGTCCATCTAACTAAATGTATAATAACAAAAATATGCTCCACTAATTTACATCTAAATTTCATAATAATTCATAAACAAAAGTAGATACTATTATATTGAGTAATTGTCATTACCATTTGATGATGGCACCAGTATATGTCATTCTTACAACATTCCAAGTGTCTCAGTTTTTTTTAAAACAAATGAATTATGTTTGATTACAGCTATTTGTAGTGTTTATATTAAATTTTTGATGGAATTAACTAAGTAGTCTAATTTTTTAAGTCTGCTATTTTTATGCAGTTTTATGTGTATTAGAAAGCTTTCTTAAACTATGAAATTTAGAAAACTATAGAACATAATCTTTTGGCAGCCTGTGGAGTTGGCAAAGTGACAGCAAAAAAAAAATTCAGCTATACAATAACCTGTATATTTATCTAGGGCCATATATAAATGATTATATATATATATATATATCAGAGGTGTGCGGATCTTGAAATTTAGCGTCCGCCCATGGATTTCTATCAATGATCTGCGCCTGCAGAATCTTACAACATTGGTTTGCAGTCAGTCCGCGCGTCCGCATTGCTGAAATTTAGCTGTTTAAATGACTTGAAATTTTTTATGGTAACGCTAAAGAAAATTATTAAAACATGAAGTAAAAAGCAACACAAGATTTTTTTATTCAAATGTAAGCAAAACATAAAGTTTTCAAAGATTCAAACATTAAACAGTAATATTAAAAACTGAGAAGAAAATGCAGTTTACAAATAAGTAAAGTATCTATTAAAATTAAATTATTATAGACAAGGGCGCGAAGATCCGCGCCAGTCCGCAACTTAACCATACGAAGCGTCCGCTGTCAATCCGTGGATTCGGAAAAGTCTGCGGATCTGCGTCCGCAAGCGGACGCGTTCGCTCATCTCTGATATATATTTATAAAATCATTTATATATGTATAAAGCTCATTAAATCTTAAAGTTAGTCTTTAAAATTCATTTTCTATTGTTTTTTATTTTTTTGGTTTTTAGCATTAGATGCATTATAAAATAGTATAAATGTGTTTTGGAGTGTCAAAAACAACTTAAGCTGATTTATATGAAAAGTTACTTACATTTTTTTAAAAATATTAAATGAGCTTATTATAAACAGCCTTGGTTTAAGACATATGACAGTGTTAGGTGCCTATTGCATCAGCCTTTTTTAAACAAGGAAAATATAATCTTATTTAGGTGACATTTTTATGGAACATGTCCTGAGCATAAATTGATACTTGACCAACTATAAAGTGAGGAAATTAATATTACCAGTGCATCTATTAGAACCATTGCTGTATCTTCATTTTCATTTAATGTATCAGGATCTGTTAACTCCTGTATCAAATCAACAACAGCTATTGAAATATCTGAGAAATGTTTGAAAAAAATTCAGTAAAACCCATTTTATGAAGGTTCTTAAAACTACACAGAAAATTAACATGAATATTTATTTTAAGATTTGATAAAATAGTATAACGCTTAATATTTTTACCAGCTCCTGATTCATTCAAAAATTATCTTATTGTTGTTTTTTAATTTTGTAATACAGAACATATGCCATAACTTGATGGCTAGGAATATACATTATACATGAATCACTAGAACAATTTAAATAATAATAAGTATACCTGTGTTTTCATGTGCTATCAATTGAAGCAAAGACTGGACACATCGAAGATCTACAAGGATTTGGTAGTATTCGGGAACAGTTGCCATTACATGCATTTCATGTATAGTCTCATTCAGTTCAATTTCAGACTCCATAAATCTGAATAAAATAAAGTTTACTCAAATTATTGAAAAAAGTCAACAACCAAAAACAAACAACTACTAACAGACGAAAACAAATGTTAAGATTAAAAGTATTAATGCATGCTTTCATAGTGTTCGTCCATCGTATTCGATGAAGACCATCTAGTCATCAGAGGTTGGAGTGTTGGTTGGTGGGTGTCGGTGTGTGCGCAGATGGCTGACTAGTCCAATCCTTGCGTGGAAATGTCTATGACAGTGGGGACAGGGAATGGTGGCTGTCAGATGGTGGTCGGCAGCGCGAGCTTTGCGAACCAGGCGTCGCGTTTCAGCAGCAACAGTTCTATTTGCCTCACATAACCCAGCGCCTATGTGAACAGAGTGACGCCACAAAGCTCTGTCCTGGGCATCTTCCTCCCAGCAATCAGGATCCATGTTGAAAGCCTTCAAAGAGGACTTCAGCGTGTCTTTGTAGCGCTTTTTCTGGCCTCCGCGAGAGCGCTTTCCCTGCTGCAGTTCTCCGTAGAAGATCTTTCGAGGCAGTCGGTGGTCTGGCATGCGAGCGAGGTGGCCTGCCCAGCGAAGCTGAGAGCGCATTAGTATGGTGTAGATGCTGGACATGTTGGCTCTGGCAAGGACTTCAGTGTCGGGAACCTTGTCTTGCCATCTGATCCTCATTATGCGCCTGAGGCAGGTTGTGTGAAAGTGGTTGAGTTTCTTGGCATGGCGCTGGTAGACTGTCCAGGTTTCGCTTGCGTACAGTAGTGTTGGGAGGACGATGGCGTGATACACCTTCAACTTGGTGGGTAGGCTGATACCTCTTCTGTTCCAGACGTTGGAGTGAAGTCTACCAAAGGCTGCACTGGCTTTGGCGATTCGTGCGATAACTTCGTCGTCCATTACAACACAACGAGAGAGAGTGCTGCCAAGGTACGTGAATTTCTCCACCGTGTTCAGTCTCTGGCCGTTAACGTGGATGTTGGGGTCAATGTATGTGGGTTCAGAAAAGAACGGGGAACAGTTGACATGGTGTTCGCTGCCAGGCAGCTCCAAGAGAAGTGTCAGGAACAGAACACTGATCTGTACTCTACTTATGTTGACCTCACCAAAGCATTTGACACCGTCAGCAGAGATGGCTTATGGAAGATCATGGCTAAATACGGATGTCCCTCAAAGTTCGTCTCCATCGTGCGACAGTTTCACGATGGCATGCAGGCCAGGGTGCAGGACAACGGTGAAGTATCCCAACCATTCGCAGTCACAAATGGAGTGAAACAGGGCTGCGTCCTAGCGCCGACCCTATTCAGTCTCATGTTCTCCGCAATGCTGACAGATGCCTTCAAAGGCAGTGAGATGGGCATTGGGCTGAGATACCGCACTGATGGTGGCCTATTCAACCTCAGAAGGCTCCAAGCCAAAACAAAGGTCCTGACAGACACCACGAGAGAATTCCCATTCGCCGACGACTGCGCTCTAAACGCAGATTCAGAAACCAACATGCAACACTGTGTCGACCAATTCTCACGTGCATGCCTCAACTTTGGTCTCACCATCAGCACACAGAAAACCGAAGTGATGCTTTCATACAGAAATGTTGACAACTGAAACATAAGAAATAAGGGAGAAATCTGAAGAAGATATCAAGTTTATTATTTAAGAGTTGTTGCAGAAATCAGCTTGCTGAAAAGAGAACCAGCAGCAATTATTTAACATGAATTGAAGAATGAAAGAAAACAAATGAGGACAATTTAAAAGTAGCAAAATATTTAGTACAGGTTTTAAAAGCAACAAATCCATGAAGGTGGTATTCCTGTTTGTATACTGATTTAAAAGCACAAGAACTGAAAGTAAAGTTTCCTTAAAGGACATCTGAGCAGATGAAGTTTAGGATTCATCATGTTTCAGTAACCTCGGCATATTAAAGGGATTGTGTGGTTAGCACAACGCTCAGCCGCCTTTGCTCCCCCAAATTAAAGTCGGGTACCCATTTAAAAATGGGTGGACTTACACCAGGACCTGAAAAAATCCCAAAGGTCTCACTGAGGTTCGAACCCAGGACTCTCCGGTTGACAAACGACCATTTGTCCCCTGAACAGCTCCAAAAACAAAAAACACAATTATAATATCCAAAAGTTATAAGAGAATTTATAATGGCTTACTTTTCAGGTAAATCTGGATATTTAATTCTCATTTCTTGATTTCTGTAGACACGCTTTTCAAACTGCAATAACAACTTTTTAAAGCTTGTTTCATCCATTGCTTCAGCCTTTATGAGAATGTCACATAAAGTGTAAATCATATTTCTTTGCAATATAAATACATTAATTATGCTTTAAAAATTTACACAAGTTACATATCTTTTTAATTAAGGAATGTAATGAAAAACCAATCTCATGATTGAAATACTGTTCCAGGATTTATCACATCTAAAAAAACAAAAGAAAATATACAAATTGATTTCTATGAAAAAATAGACAATGACTTACATCAGGTTCAGCTTCAATCATTTGTCTTATTTTTTCTTTCTCTTCTTCTGTCATTTGACTGCGATCCTGTGTGGATGAGCCATTGGCTTCAAATCGCCGTTTTTTCTTTCTATATTCATCTTCATCTGCATCTCTGCTGCGTTTACTTTTAGAATCAAAGGTTGGTTTTTCTGGCTAGAAACATATAATGTATTTATTTACCTATTATTTTGCAATATAAATTATATTCATCTGTTACCTATTGATAGAATTCCAAAATTTTTATTGATGCAGATTCAATTCTAATTCTTTCCTAAAACATTGATTCTCGAGTAAGATTCCAGACATCCTAGTCTTATTAAAATAGTAACAAAAAACGAATACACTGTCTTTAACTAAAGCTTCTTTTTTCATTATAGACTATTGGGCCAGGCTTTGTAGCTCTATGCATTGGCTTAGTAATTCAGCTAGAGATTAAAGATTTTGTGATGTAAAGAAGTTAGTGCGTTACAAGGTGACACCCACCACACACTTCCCCAAAAAGATAACATCTTACATCTTGGGGATGGCGCCATGCATACAAATGATGTCAATGGACAAAATACCATGTTTACAAGGTGTTGAATTTTAATGCTAATCACAAGACACCATGGTGAAGTCTTAAGTTGCCAAAAAAAACCACATCTCTAAAGTATTAATATTTTAAGACAAAGTGTTCTTGTACTATTTGGTGTCATGCTGTGTGCTGATGTCGATTTGTCTTAAAATGTCAGTAAAGGTATTTATGTCATACTAAACTTCAGGATGTATTGATGTTAGAGCATCTTGATGTGCTAAGGTGACTAAACACATTTCATTAATACACTTACAGATGTGCATACAACCATTTATACAAATGACGCCAGGACTAGATTTTGGAATAAATAATTAAGTTGAAAATCCTTTTATTTGAATCCGATAACAGCAAAATGTACAGATTGTTTAAATTCTTGATTATGATAATTCGCCCCATTACTACCCTTTACCAATTTAATTAAAAAAAAAATACATTAAATGAGCCTAGATTTACATTACATTTTCTTATAAGGTTTAAGATAGTAATTCTTCAGGAATTTATATGTATGCAATATTTGTTTACGGGACACTTTCAGTGTGTTTTAGAAAAGTGTATTATTACTGATAAAAATTCTTTTATTTTAGGAAGAATGTGACTTGCTTTATCTTAGTAAGATAGTATAAAAAAAAATCTCTGCAGCTTTACAAAATGCCTCATTTCATGTAAGTATTCAGACTGGGCTGTAGTAAAAGATTTATCTTGTAAAACAAATAAATTTTAGTGGGCCAGCATTGTGATAAATTTTACTGAGTAATAGAAACATTCAATTCTGCATGTCATTTGAGAAGATAGTAGAAAAAGAGTTAATCCCATTTAAAACAATGAAAATTGATTACTGGGACGATAATTAAATTTGATTTGTATTTTGTAGTTTTCTTGAGTTATATGTGCTGAATTTTACCATTTCATTGTTACCCAGTACTAATCTAAGGGTAAAATTATTTGTAGGATATACATGTAATAAAGTCACTATTGAAAGGGGCATTTGGTCAAGCAGTGTAGAGCACTGGACTGTAGATATGAGATTTCAGGATTCAATCCATGGTGAGAACTATGGAGCGACCGATAATCGGATCGGTATCGGACCGATATTGGCACTATCGGTTAATATCGGATCGGCCGATTGTTGTAGGGAGCGACCGATAGTCGAACCGATATTGGCACTATGGGTTAACTGTCGGACCGACCGTTTTTTGGCTGCCGATACATTGTTTTTTTTTTCACAACAGAGTTGCAGAAAAAAAAATCAGTAAATAACCCAATTCTATAACCAGATCAGACAAGATTTAAAAAAAAAAGGAAAAAAAAAACCCGTACACAAAAATTGTCACGTCTACAACAAAGATATGACCTTGAAACAATAGGATTGGCATTTCTTAATTCTAATGTATGACCTTGAATGATACAATTAGTGAACATCTGTGTGTATTTTTTGTTGGGATGGGAAGTTGGGGGGGGGGGGGGACAAGACTTACGTGTGGGCAAAGTGTCACGAAATATGACAGGGAAGGGGTAAGCATGGGTTGACATACGTTATTAGCTGTAGCTGTATCTGGGGGGGGGGGGAGATTAAACAAGACACGCGTCAGCGAAGTGTTACAAAATATGTGAACATGGGTTGAAATACGTCATAGAGCACGAGAATGACGCGTGTTTGGCATTGTTATTGCTTAAGGGGCTGTCCATTAATTACGTCAACAAAATAGGGGGGAGGGGGGGGTCAGAAAATTTTTGACAATTGTTGACAAGGGGGAGGTCAAGAAAAGTTGACGTCAACAATGTTACTTTTTTAAATTTAATATAATTACTTAATAAATAGGAAAATTAAGCAGTGTTTGTAGTTCTGTGTTACTCACTCGTTTAACATTCAGTATTTTAATTAAACTAACTATATTCCTACTAATTTTGCCACATAAACATTATGGAAGCCACCTTTTTTTAGGGGGGGGCGTAATCAAATGTTGACGTAATTTTATAGGGGGGTCTCTGGAAGTTTGACAAGTTGTTTACAAGGGGGAGGGGGGAGGTAAAAATCGCCAAAAATTTGTTGACATAAAAAATGGACAGCCCCTAAAAATAAAATATCGGTATCTGTAAAAATGCTGGGGGAAAATATCGGTATCGGACTATCGGTAAAAAGGCATATCGGTCGCTCCCTAGTGAGAACTAAGGAAATTTTTTTAAGTCCTCATGAAAGTTGGTCAGGTTACCAGGTCTACCTAGCTTTAAGATTATCCACAGACCAACACAATGGTGCCCCTATCGCATGATTGTCGTCCTACACACAGCAGGCCGTTTGTTGAGTCGTTTTTTGGACAAAACACACTGCTATGACGTGCGTTTTTTAAATTTGTGCTCACTGACCTACACATTGCAGCTAAAAATACGGATAAAATGAGAACTGACTTACACAACATAGCACTATTTTTAGACGAAGCTATCTTGCAGAAAGGGTGAGCCCGGGCTGAATACTTCATTGAGGTTGGTTTAAATTACTTATCAACTAAAATCAAAGCTAACAAGCAATATTTAGTTTAGAAATTATTCGTAAATAATAATTGTAAACCAACTATATTTTATTTTATCGGTTTGTTTAATGTGTGAAAATAAATATTAATTGCGCGTTCATGTGACAAAACGATAGTTGTATTTTCTAAACAATTTCTTATCAAACAACAATGTTGTTTTTTTTCAGTATTACAAAATCAAGTTTTTTCTATAAAATAAATATTTAATAATGCAATAATATAATTATTTTATAATATACAAGTATTTTAATTCTCAAATTGATGTTGTTAATAAGCCAATTTGCAATGTTTACAACATGTTTTTTTCAGAAGATGCGTCAAGAACATGTCTTGCTTCGTATTTGGTTAAAAACGCAGACACGCATGACAGAAATCGCGCCGGTCTGTGTTATCGCTATTTAAAGATTGGTTCATGACGCCACACTGTTTTCAGACGACAGCTGCATGACGTGAAGCAACGGAAAAAAACGCAGCTGTGTGTGGGGGTTTTAATGGGTACCTAACTTTATATGGGGAAGATAAGGTGGTTGAGCACAATTCTTTAATATGCTATGGCTACAGAAATGGATGATCTCTACACTACATCTACCCCAATATCCCTTAAGGGCTAAGAAAACTTAACTTTTTGAATAACTTAAAAACAATGATCAAGATGATCTGACAAAAAAAAAGTAATATAGGTACTCGCAACTGGGTCAATATAGTGAAATTTAAGACAACCTAAAAGATATGTATCTTCCAAGACAAGCTTAAAATGAGTATTATTGGGTACAACTATTATGCAGTTCATGTAATGCTCTTCAATTTTTAGAGAAAAATAGAAATATATACTACTTATTTAAAAATTGTATTTGTCAAAAACTGCTATGCTTCCTTAATGAGAATGTCCTGGTTTTTCTAAAATCATACTAAATTTATGTCACTATTAAGCATATATTTTTCATTTTGTTATAGAGTTTTGTTTTGAGTAAAAAAAACTAAAAAGGTAGATGGTGAACTAATGACCTAACTAGATATATTGAATGTTAAAGGGATGGAAATATAACATAGGCACGTGACAGAGGTATACCTGTTGACACTATTGGGAGACTTTAATAACAAAAATAAAACATTAGAAATTACTATAAATTAATTTAGTAGATTGGTCAAAGGCTGACAAAGGTCAAGCCAATTAGATACATGAATCAGTATTCGTATTCTAAATATTTCACGGAAATACACACGACAGGTCAAAGTTCAACTTTGCATACCATGTATGTCAGCCTGTTATTTTGTTTGATTGCTTATTTAAAAATAATTACAGTAATTATATTGATTGAAAAGGCCGCGGGATGACTAGTTAAATATATTAAACATGTGGTAAAGCAGGGGTGAGGTGTGAGTGTACCATTAAATATCTATAAAATGGTCCTCTGTTTACTGAATATAGTTAGTATAATCATTCATAATAAAATGATTATAAGTTTAAATATATATAACATCAGTTATAAATAAATCGTAAATGTTGTTAGTCCAATACTTTATACAGATATATAAATCTTTGTTCGTCTGTGCTTTGTATATAGTATAAAAACATCAATACATTTTTCTCTAAGAGTTATGACCGGCAACACTCACGCCTCGTCTCTGTTGTCAAGTATTTGTGACGTGTTATAAAGCAATAATTGGTGTTATATTGGACTTGGAGTCAAATTGAATTTCAGTGTTTTATTGAAAGTGTTTGTGCGATTCAGTCACTGTGTATAGTGAGAGAGTAATACAGGCCACTCACTATCCATGACAATAAGTAAACTTGCTGACTATTTAAGTTTCCTTCATGGAAGATTAGATCATTAAATAAACGCATTGGCTACGGTTCAGTCCAACCGAACCCGTATTTTTTTTTTTCGGGTACCAGCCATACTTATTATTGCATATTTTTTTTTTTCGGGGCTAGGGTTAGGATTAGGGTTAGGGTCCAGCTATAATATAGATATCTAAATATAGCGGCCGAGTCGCTGCACTGAGCTATATAACAACATATAAGTAACTGCACTAACCCTATTCCTAACCCTAAGCCTAACCCTATTCCTAACACAAGCCCCAAAAACAAAAAATATGCCAGAAAACAAAAAAAATATGCAATAATAAGTATGACTGGTACCCGAAAAAAAAAAATACGGGTTCGGTCGTACCGTATTTTAGACAAGGTATTATAAGGGGTTGTGTGGCTAGCACATCGCCAGAATGCTTCATATTCTTAAATATAATTATAAGTGTTTTAAGCCAGACTAGCTTAACCCAAAGTGTGGGTTAGTCTATCTTAATAAGCTTCACATATAATTATTAATATTAAATCATCATATATAATAGTACTCATTTCCAGTGTGCGTTAAATCGAAAGCGGAAAACAAGAATTCAAAATGGCGTCATCCCCTGTGTCTCGATTCAAAGTTTCTTTTTGATATTATCCACAGTTTTCAATAGTTTCTGTGCTTTTAATTATGAAATGTTAAAGTCCCCAATATTAAAAATTAATAATTAGCATATAATATCATTCAAATCATTGTAGTTTTTATTACAACAGAGCATTTTAACATCGTCAAACGTAAAACAATAGTAATAATCGAAAATCTCCGATGTCGGCGACGATAAGACTATTGACCGTGTTTTCGTCTTTAATTTCGTAAATAAAGTTCTTTTTAAAAGTCGATATAGTATTTAAAAAAAGAAATTCTGCAAATTTCTATACTAATTAAGTTCTTAGCTTTTAAAATACTTATGATTTTAAATAAATACGCTTTGAAATAACAAAATAACAATATAGACCTAAAAAACTAGGTCAAAAGGCAATGAAAACATAACCGAGGAATATTTTTCTTATAGTACATTAAAATTGCACACTTTATTTGTATGGTGCGGTGGCTGAAAGGTTATGAGACTGGCTAAGCAACCATTATTTTGCAGACTCTCCGGGTTCGATTTCTCCCAGAGACTTTTTTTTTTTTTCAGAATATATCCTTTTAGTTGTTTTAATTAAAAGTAACTAATTAGATCTCTTTGACTTTTTTTTAATTTAAATAATTTATCTTTTAGGATGTTTTAAGAAAAAGAAACAACAACTAATTAGATTTTAAATTATTTCATAACTTAAAAAAAAATAACACAGAGGCGTAACTAGGGTGGGGGAGGGTCCAAAATCGAAAGTCCCACCGGGCTCCAGCTTGAGGGGAGCCCCCAAAATTATTTTTTACATTAAATATTAAGTACACAATCCCATGTCATGGTATCGAATGTCAAAATGCAAGGCCCCCAAATACTAGGTTCGGCAATGGCTTTACAATAGTTTATCTTCCTGCAAAGGCTTTGCAGTGTATAGCTAGTCCTAAGGCTAAATATTACATAACTTTTCCTTACCATCATTTTTGCGTCACACTTTAAAAAATTCAGAGAAGCCTACATATTTCAAATTCCCTAAATAATAATAAGATTAAGAAACAAAAATAGAGGGGATGGAGAAGCATTTAGATCCGAGAATCGAACCAAATACTGACGGAGACGAATTAACGAGTGTTAGCTTTCTGGGGAGGGCTTTGCAGGGTACAGCTAGTAATATTATAATTATGATGATCGAAGTGGCTACGCTTACGTCAAGCGCCTTCTATTATTATATCTATTGACGTAAGCCGGAAAGAAAAATACGAATTACGTTTTGATGTTACCGCTGCCACTGCGTAAACAAAAAGGGTTAGGGGTTAGGGACAGTGTTAGGGTGTGGAGAAATATCTATTGACGTAAGCCGGAAAAAAAAATACGAATTACGTCTTGACGTAAGCGTAGCCTGTCCGTTATGATGATATAATATATTAATAAAATAATATTGGAGGGCCTTGTGTCAAAAGATGATAAATTGTAATATTTAAAAGAGTCTATAACGAACAATACAAACAAAGGTGTAAAATAAGTTTTTTTGTTAATTAATGTCATAAATAACAATTTTTTGAAAGCCAAATTCATGTTGAAACCTTAAACGAAAGTAACTCTTCGACATCCATGTTGACAAACGTTCTAAGGCCAGAATTTCGGGCTTCTAGATTTTTCTCTTGTTTAATTACCTTATAAATAAAAAACAAAAAATAATAAAGCCTTATTTTAAATGGAAAATAAAGTTCATTTATTCATTTTTTTAAATTTACAGTACATTGTAATTAATAAAACTAGCATAACTCTGCTATTATTTAAATAATTTGTTTAATGTTACAAATTGCAAATGAATTAAATGCAAGCTGGTATGCAACAAATAATGACACTTCCTATGTCACATGATCAGTCGCATCCAATAAAACAGAGGCAATGGCTGCCTCTACATAGAATGGAAAGGTGTTGATTTTTTTCAATTTTAGTTATTACACTAAACGGATTTAACATTCTATTTTTTTTTTGAGTGAAATTTTAAGGTATGGACCCGTATTAATTTGTTATTCTAAATGATTGTTTCAAATGATAGCTTTCTTTTACAAGTATTACTATTTATTATCAACAATTGTAACTAGACGATGCTTATAAAGTCAAATGTGTACTTATTTCAAAGCCAAGTCAATTTAAGTATAATTAAGGTATTTTCTGAGTCCAATTTTATATTTGAGAAAAATATTTAAATCATATCGACTCTGAATTTTTATTATAAAGCAAGGTTTTATTAATATTATATTCTATAACTTCAACATATTTTAATATTTACTAATTTTACTATGACTATGTCATGTCATATAGATGATGTAGTCCTATGATAGGCTCAGACCTATAAGACAGAGGTATCCAACATGCTCCTGTTAGGCTGTGTGAGGAGGGGACATGGTTTAAATGTGGCCCATACAGAGAATTCTAAATAATTAATTTACTAAAGCTATTTTGCATTGCAGCAATGATAGCTGCTCAAAATATTTTTTCCATTCATTGATAAATAAATAATTATCAATATAGCACACAAAATGAAAATCTAGTCTAAAATCACAATGTGGCTAAATGGTTGGACATACCTATGATATGGTTCTTTTTAGCCTGGCTTTGTGATATTACGGATAATTTTATTGAAATTTATTGTACTGCCTTTTTAGCTCATTTAACAATTAAATCTTTATAACAAATTATTTAACATGCTATGTTTTATTAAATAATTAATAACTTATCAAATTAATTCTCATTTCTCATTCTTGTTTAAGTAATTAGTGTTGTTATTTTTTTGACTTATCTACTAGTGATATATGCCATAAATCAAGTGTCCAAGACTCTACTTTAGAGTAGTTCAAAATTCAGTAACTAATTTTTGTAATCATTTTTCAAATCTTGCTTTTGAGATACTTTTCGAAAAGGTCTAATATTTTTATGTCATGTTTTTTAAAGGAATTTAATGGATCCTGGAGAAGATCATGTGGAAAGCGAGGATGGAGGAGATTTAATAAAGCTAGAATTTTCTAAACATCTGACTGCAACATGTGATGTGTCCAGCTCGGATTACACCTCAGAATTGACTGTTGAACCTAATCATAAAGATTTTACAGAGCACAATGACACTGAAAAGCCTGAAATTATAAAAACTATTGCTGAAGATGTCATTGTTACACAGAGTGTAAGTGACTCTAAAACAGATAATGAAGCATATATAGAAAACAAAGTTATTTCTCCTTGTTCAAATTCATACAGTGAGTGTTCGGAAAGAGAAATTATTCTTGAGCCTCTTAGCCCGAGTGTTGAACAAGGAGCTGTTTTAAAGGCACAAAAATCACCAGCCTCAGATGTTCAGCAAAACAAAGATTTAGCTGATGGCATCCCTGCCGGCCCATCTGATGATAGGGAAGATATAAGTGATGGTGAATTGGATGTTGATTCAGCTGAAAGTTTGGAGAAGGATCAGCATTTGGAATATGTCCCCTCAGAATCATCTACAGCAGAGGTTTCTTTAGAACCTGCCAGACAGGCTCCTGACCCTTCCGTTTCAGATCATCCACAGCTTATAAATGATGATACCAGGGGTACATTGTCTAGTGATGACAGAGAAATTATTGATCTTAAACTTGAAGATGCCATTGGTAAAAGTGATGAAGGTGGAGATGTTAATCGTGAATCAAAAGGTCCCAGTGAAGATCTAGAAGCTGTTTCTGATGATGAATTGCTTCCTGAGACTTTTCAGTCCGCTGATGATTCTGTTGTGTCAACTAACATAACATTGTTAGGAGAAGAGGTTAGTTCTGAGGATGATAGTAATCCTCATGGTGCACCTTGTGACATTGAACTGCCTCGCAGAACTAGTTCAACTTTAAATCAGGAAGTACCTGACATTTCTGATGGTTTAACAGAGCATCACAGAACATTAGACAGGAATGATTCCATATCTCATCTTATTTCAGAAACTGTCAATCTTCCAGCCTTAGAGGCTGAACCTATTTCTGAAGAGGAAGATATTGAACAAGAAGAGAATGCTCTGGGCCAGGATGGTGATGGAGAAGCTGGTGAAATTCAGAGCCCTGTTCCCATTCGTTCTCCAATATCAGAGCAAGGAGGGCTTTTAGGTGAAGTTGAACCAATATCAGCAGACGAGAGTAGTGATACTGACGGTGAATTGCCTAGTGGAGATGAAGATTCTAGGTCTGAATTGATTCCTGGAAAATCTACTAACAATAATTTTGAATCTATAGAATCTGATGAAGATGGTAACATCAGCACTGAATGTTCTGAAAAACATGGGTCTCTTAAAATAATACTAGGTCGCAAACAAAAGAAAACTGGAAGTGATTACATGGAAACAATTTCAGATGATGAGAATTTAGAGATGGCACAAGAAAGTTTATTAACTGACCAGCATTATATTAAGTCTTCAGAAGATTCTCAGCTTCAGACTAGTCCAGCTATCAAAGATGTTGAAGTTGATAAGAAACAGGTCACAACAAATTTTAATGAACATCAGGTGGAGCTAGATTATGAGGAGAATGAAGGAGATGAAGGTGATGGCAAAATAGAGGTACTTCAACCTGAAGCAAAACTTCAAAAAGATGGAGCAGGAGAAGAAGGTGAATTGGAAGAGGTATTATCATATTTCAGTTTAATTTTTTAAATGCCTATTTATTTGTGTTAATAATTTAAATCAATTTATCAATTTTTTAAATAATTATAATAGTATTTTCCCTTTAATTTGTTTAAAATTGTTTATTATCATATTTAGGTTGGAGAAACAGAAAAAGATGAAGGGGAATTAAGTGTAAGTTGGCATAAGAGGTTACCTTGTAAAATTTTCAGATACTTTATCATCTGCTTTCTTAATATTAATATTCTTAAGATAAATGACGCCATATTTATAGAATTTCTTGCATTGGAACTATTTTTGTCATGCCAGAACCTGTACAGCTTTGAGATATGTATAATAAGAACATTTGCTTTAAATCATGTCTGAATTATGTCGCTGTAAATAGTTTTAATAATAAAGCGAAAATCTAAATAAATATTTTCCGTCTCAAGTCCTGTCTGCTGTAGATCGAAAGTGAGACTCAAGAATTCTGCTTCCTGTTAAAATCATGGCTCCTTGCCTGCGACTCGATTTGATAAATGATTTTTAAAATAGTTTCTATGGTTTTAAATTTGAGATGCAAAAGTCTTAATAAATATTAGTATTCGAATTTTTTTTTCACAACAAATCGCATTTTAAAATCAAATACATTTATAATAATTGAAAGTTCTCTGACGATAAAAATAGCAGCTTTCATAACATATATTAATATATTGTTAGTAAGATTCTTCTTAAAAGTTCTAAGCTATCATTTTATTATTTAATTAAATAGCTTTTTAATTTGATTATATATTGCAAGACTATGTTACTAAGACTAAGTGTAAGTTTAAAATAATCAAACAATTTTCAATATAATTATAAAAATCTCGCTCCAAGTGGTTATGGAACAGGTTTGAGGTGCTGGCTGCGATGATTTCGAACGCCACTTTCTGATACTTTTTTTTTTAACTTTTTTTTTTCCCAATAATCTATTCTATTAGCCTACTTTAGGTTGTAAAAGGAAAAAAAACAATAAGTTCCTCAATTTCATTGCATAAAATGAAAAGACCAATATAAAAAATTATAATGACATTGACTTCTTCACGTTTAACTTTGGTCTAGCCCTATGCAAAGATTTTGCAGGGTACAGCTAGTATTGACTATTACTTAGGTCATTCAAATGCAATAGAAAAAAATAAATGCAAATCAATAACTTTGGCATATCATTACTTGTCAGTAATATGATAGCTTTTATTCTGGATATTCGATGCTGGATTAAAAATAGTTTAAAAAAATTTCAGGATGATGACTGTGAAGAAGGTGAAATAAAAGAGCCAGGAAGTAAGAAACCTTTTGTCAAACCTATGTGTAGGTTCTTTCAGAGAGGAAACTGTACATGGGGAGTCAATTGTAGATTTCTACATCCAGGTGTTAATGACAAAGGTAGGATTTTGAAAATATTTATTTTTTATAAATTATTTGCATTGAGTTTAGATTTTACTGAAAAACTTTATTTCTTAATAATATCATTTGATTTCATAAGGAAACTATCAAATGATAGAGATACCTGGCTTCAAACCAACAGGAATTAGAGCAAGGATAGGGCTTCCAGGACAGTGGCCAGAGGTATGTTTTTTTTATTAATTTTTCATTAAGGAATGTTAATCTTTCTGCCCTTTGTACTGAATAGCATTATGTGGATTTTTATTTAATGTGCTGAAATAAAAATCTAATTATTGTTTTAACAGAATGGATTTATTTCCCATTCTTTTTTTTCCCTACCCATTATACAAAACATTACAAAAAAAATAAACCATTTCACATGTTTTAATATGGTTGGCATAAATTAGCATAGAAATTAAAAAATTACAAAACTGTAAATTAATTAAATTTAAAATACTAAAAAAAAAACTGCATATTTGTTTATGTTTCTGTATTCAATTATTTTCATTTAGTGGCCAAATTCTAATGTTTCTATTAAAATTTAAGTTAAAAAAACTGATGAATCATATTTTGGTAATTAAGGAATTTTGATTCAAGATTTAATTGACATTAAATGTAAACATATTTTGATTTTATCTTCTTTCCTAAAATGTTATTTCAGGCAATAGTCATGTATAAAATATGTTTATTTTTGTAGCAGCATTGATAAAACAAGTTTGTATGCATTTATCAGTCTAATCATGTCTTCAGCAAATGGCTAGGCCCTGGTAACAATTAAATTATCACTTTGGTCAGTAATAGTTAAAATAGATGTAACACACATTGTACATTTTACTAATTGTATTTCAGCAACCTGAAGAGCCAGCTGAACTTCCACCCCCTCCAGTTCCAGACATTCCACCTGTTGAAACAGCTTGGGAACGTGGCTTGAGAATAGCTAAAGAGGTTAGTAGATTTTTATTTCGACTGACTTATTTTTTTTTTTTTTGTTTAACAACGCATTTTTTAGTTATCTGTTTTAATTCTAGAAATTTAAAAATTGTTTAGAGTTGCAATTAAGATAATGTGAAATGGTTGTTTTTTTAATTCTTTAATATGCTACTTAACTTTTCATGCTAAGCTTTTAAATATGAAAACCTTTATAAAACTAAATAATGTACCTTTAAATCAGTAAATATAATACGAAAATTATTTGATCTTTGTCCCTTTATAAATATAATTGTTATCACAAAAAATATATTTTTAGCAAAGAAAAAAAGCCAATGAGAGAAAAGAATTGGAACCAGATTTTGAAGATAAACGGTTAAATTTATCTGTGGATGAAGAAAGAGAGTTAAACAAAGAAAATGAACGAATGCCCAAAATCATTCCTAAAGATCCATATTATGATCAACAAGCGTAAGTAAATAATACAATTCTTACGTAAGCCGAAGTTTTTTTATTTTAGTAAAATAAAAGCACAATTTATTGTATTTCATATGCTCTTCTTGTAATAAAGAAACATGTGTGATTTATTTGTATATGGTTGTAGTTAGGGGTGTGCAGGATCCGTTTTTTCCAACCGGATCCGGTTCCGGATTTTCTTTAGCGAGATCCGCCGGATCCGGATTAGTATTCCGGATTTTGGTACTTTGCAGATACCGGTAAATCTGAGGGGTTGGATGCCTTCTGAACAGAAATGGCTAAATGACATTGGCTGATTGGAAGTTGGAAGTGAAGAACTTTGAAATAAATTAGAAAATAGAAATTATTCAGAAATCACTGAAATCAGAATATAACGCAGATTGATAATAAGCTATTATCCATATGTAACTAAACTCGCTGTTAAGTTCTAACTCACTGCAAGGTCAAAGGAAAACAACTTTACTATTAGTCTATTACTTTCATTACTTTGGCACTTGCCACTTGGCAGTGTAATTTTTAACTATTGTAGTGCACTAATTGTTTTGAATCTGAGGAGAAAGTCAGACTCATCATCTGAGTTCATCTCGTCTTGTCACTGGCTCATTGGATGATGGATGCTTATTGTTATTGTTCAAATGTTCATAGTTTATGATGTGTATTGAAATGGATAATTAATTGGAAAAAACAAATAAAAAGATTGAATTGAATTGAGATTTGAGAACAATAATTCTGTATTTCTGTTCTTTACAAGTTTGAAAATTGAAATACAAATTTTAATGAATTCAATTGGCATTTGACAAAGCCATTATTCAAGCCTAAAGAAGTAAGAATAATATGTTGATAACTAACTAATGACTATAAGTTTGTTAACAGTTACTCCAAGTCCACAGCCAAATAATGTACACATTCCAGTGATGCCACACAATCACAGCAGCGGGCCGCGGCTACGTCATACCGTCGTTTAAACCAAAGAACACAGATCATAGCGTAAGCGAGAATCGCTGAAGATGGCTTGGTGACATAGAGATCACCAAAGACCTTTAAATTTATACTAGACCGCTTACGTAATGTTAATTTTAACTAAAAAATGATACACATTTTTAACAATTAAGTGAACGATAATATAAATCAAAATATGAATTAAAATTACGGTAAATTTTTTAAAGCATATTTGACTTTTAATTCCTTGTTTAAATAGAATTATAATAACCTTTATTATAAAATAGAATTAAAAAATAAAAAAAATTGGGAAGGGATTGCTTTTAATGGAAGACATTACGTTAGGGTTAGGGTTAGATTACCAACTCAGTGACTTATTATATTAATTAGTGTTAGAGAATTAGTGTTTCTTCACGAAAATTTCAGAATGGAAAAATATTCTATTTTTCATTTTACAATATTTAATATTCATATTTGAACTATTTTTTCAACAGGAAATCTCGCGGGGGGATGCATTTTAATTTAATAACAAAGAAGATATCTTTTCCATCTCTCAGAGAAATCGAAATAACTTAAATGTTGAATTTATCGAAAACCATTCATTTCTGTTATTTATTTTGTTATGAAGGTGGCGGGCTGGTGGCCAGACGCTTGGGCAGTATAGTTGCTTATTATTTCTGTTACAACGTCATTGGTGATTGCGGTTAAGATGACATCACGAATAATAATTACGCATCCCCGCACTATCATTTATGGGATTGGGCCGATTGGCCACTATTAGCGGTGCTGACTCTAGCCTCTGGTATGTTCAAAACATTAAACAAGCTCAACGCTCGAAACAATCGATTAATGTACCGTGATCGTGTGGAATTCGGGAAAGAGAATTACTAATATGTCAGATTATGATACGGTGAGTCACAAAATCTGGCAAATTCCAAAACCGGTATATTCCGGATACATGTAAATCCGGCGGAACGGGATTTAACCGGATAATGCAAAATTCGGCGGAACCGGATTCCGGATTGGATTCCGGCACACCCCTAGTTGTAGTGGGCTAGTTTACTTAGTAGTGGTGGAGAGGATGTGATTGTTTGCATAAGGAAAGTTTTTTTATGTAGTATATTTTCACGTTGATGATAAAGGAACTATTATGAAAAAATATAATTCTGACTTATGTCTATGTTCTTAAAGTCACGGTGGGTGAATTTTATTCAAGGTTTTTTTTATTTTCACTGATCATAATATAAGGTCGAGTCATAAATAACTTCCGTTTTTTGTTCATACATTTATTTTTTGATAAAACAAAAACAAATTAAAATTAATCTAAAATGCATTTTCCATTATTGGATATGACTTGCTGTCATCTCGTTTTCAGCATATCGATACCCTTCTCATAAAAATTGATAGGCTTTGACTGAAAGAATTCAAGGACAGCCTCATTCAGTCCCTTGTCTGAAGTGAAGGTTTTTCCATTCAAAAAATTTTGCAATGAACAGAAAAGGTGGTAATCCATTGGAGCAAGGTCTGGACAGTATGTAGGATGCGGCAAAACAGACCAGCAAAGTTCAAGAATTTTTTTTGAGTCACCCTTTCTGTGTGTGGTTTTGCATTATTATGCAGCAGAATGACGTTCTTGCGGTTGACGAGTGCAGGCCTCTTTTTCAACAATTTTTCTTGGACTCTTTGGAGCTGCTGAACATACACATCTCCAGTCACCGTTTCATTCCTGTGTAACAGCTCGTTGTGAATTACTCCTTGACGATCCCACCATACACACAACAAAATTTTTTTGCCGTGGATGTTTGCTTTAGGATGTGGTAGAGAAGGTTGATCTTTATCCAGCCACTGTTTTTTACGGATGACGTTCTCATATGTTATCCATTTTTCATCACCAGTTATAATGTTCTTCAAAAAAGTATCATTATTTTCATGTGAGAGCAGACTTGTGGCAATTGACTTCCTATCCTCCTTGTTGCGTTCACTCAATTTATAGGGCACCCATACACCCAATTTGCTGACTTCCCCCAGTTTTTCCAAGTGACGGCAAACAGTTGATTGGGATGTATTGAGCTTCTGTGCTAACTCTCTAGTTGATTGGCGTGGATTTTCTTCCAAAACAGACTTCAAAACATCGTCATCAAAGTCAGAAGGACGATCCATCCTTGGCTCGTCTTTCAAGGTCATTTCTCCAGAACGGAATTTCACAAACCAATTTCTTACTGCCCGATCAGTTATCACTTCTTCACCATAGACACTGCACAGTTTTTGAGCCGTAGCTATAGCACTATTGCCTTCTTTAAATTCCCACAGCATCACATGTCGAAAGTGTAATTTTTTGATGATTCATTATGAAGGTAAAAATAAAAAAATATTCATTTGCGCACCGAAAAGATACCTTCGAAGCGAAAACAAAAATCTCTTATCAGGGGTAATCTCATTGTGTACAAACAATGGCAAAAGAGACACACCACCTAGGCGGAAGTTATTTATGACTCGACCTTATATTAGCGTTCTTATTGCTGGCAGTGGATGTCAGTCAGTTGGACCATGCATATGTACATTAATAATTTTAACTACTGTATGGCCCTGAGACTTAAGTAACGGCTGTGATACTAGTTAATGTTATTCAAATAAAATATTGCTCTTTGGTTGTGAAAGTTATAACATTAATAGAAATTATCAGATTTTATCTCTTGTAAATGTATGAACTTATAAATCTGTTAACCAGAGATCATTTTTCATCAAATTGTCCTTTTTTGTCTTTTCTCTTACCATTAAACAGAAAAATTTAATCTAAAAAATTATAATAATCTCTGTTGTGATCATTTGGAGAATTAATGTGACATTAGGGTGAAAACTTTGGTGTCAGACTTCAGTATATTTTGTCAACTCTGTTTTATTATGCTTTAAATTGTTATACTTATTAAATTTTTTATACAATACAGATTTGAAGAAGATGAGTACTATAAAATTCCCAGGGAATCATGGCAGACAGGACAGTTTGAAAATTTTGAAGTGCGGTATCATAGGGAAAATTCATACTCCCCACCTTTCAGGGTTTGTAAAAGAATATGAAGCATAAATGATTATTATTTAAAGAAACATTCTGTTTATTAAATTTAATAATACTTGACTTCTCCATTTCAAATGTAATTGTTTTCAGGACAAACCCCCTATGCTGCCACCAGCTAGATATAGTCGTCAGTATAGTCCTCCTATTGATAAGTATGTTAACTTTTTATTTTTATTGTTAAATTAATTTAATATTATTTTAGTAGTGGCATAGTATACTATTACTTATGTAACTAGCTTTGAATAATATCAATCAAATGCAGGGCCCATAAAACATACATAAGCTTCAAAATGGTTGTAGGTTCTTTGTAGATCAACATTTATTTTATCACTTTTTTAAGAAATATTCATAAGAATGCTCAATACAGTCACTAACAGAGGTGTTTCACTTATGATAATTGTTTCTACACTGTATTTGAGCAGATGCATTAGAGCAGATGCAACTGTATCTCATTTATCTGTATCTCATTCTGTTTCTAGACTTTTCCCGCTGATCTGCTTTATGTACACTCATACTCCCAACCTGCCAATATTTATAGAAATCTTCTTTTAATTATCATCTACAACATCCAAGCAAAGAAGAAAAAAAGTTTATTGTGGTATTTGATGGGCATAGTCACAAAATGAAAAATATTGAGTTACTTCTCCCATGCTTTACTGGAACCTTTTTCTAGCTTTCTACTTTGGTGCAACCAGAGGGGGGGGGGCTTGAGCCCCCCCCCCCCCCGACCAAATCATCACACATATTTAACTATATAAACTGTCTTTTTTCTATATGTGAGTCCCCCCTCCCAGCATTTTTTGCTGGTTGCGTCATTGGCTTTCTACATAATAATCAATATGAACTGACATTGGAACAAGCAAGAAGAGTGATAAAAAATGTAAAAACAGTGAAAATTCATATTCAAAATTAATTTTCTTTAATGTAGTGAAGCTTTTTCTCCATTGTAGCATTTGGTGACTATGTCCTTTCTTCTTGTGAGCTTCTAATAGTCATTGAGAATACATTAGAATATAACCAAGTGTAATTTGTACACATATATTTTTCTACTATTCAAACATGACTATAAAATAACATTTTAAAAAGTGCCCATGCTGAAAAATACATAAAAAAAAAGGTTATAATTTGAATATTACCATTTACATTTTTTACTGGTTTTTAACAAAACCATATATCTCTTTTGTAAATTATAAATCTTTTCTTTCTACATTTTTAACCTTAACATGGTCAACAGTGAAATTTCCTATTTTTTTTTAGCTTAATTGCCTAGTCAAAATTAGCTAAAAAACATTTATTCATTTACAGCTGCCAAGACCTAGCCTTGAAAACAAAAACTATTTAAAATATTTATTTCAGGTTTGGTAGAGAAAGGATTGAAAGGAGAGAACCTTTTAGGGCTGATCCACTTCCTCCTCCTATTACACCTGTAGACTATCCATCTCAAGTAAAACGACCAGATGAATGGACAGATCCATGGAGAAGGTATGATTCAAATAATTTATCAATAGATTAGTATTTTTTTTATCTTGATAAACTGACAAACATATTTTGTTTTAGAAATTCATATCAAAGTTGATTAACAGACTGAGAACTTGTGGAAAATAATTGTCTAATAAGATCACAACTTCTAATTTTTAAAGTATAAAAATTACTACGCTCTGTTATTGCAGGTCCAAGTCCCCCCAAGCTCAAAAAACTAAGATTAGAAGAGATTCTCATGGTAGAAGAGCTCATAGATCAATCAGTGATTCTTCTAATTCATCTCGGTAAAGGCTCTTGTAATACATATTTTTATGTCAGTGTTAGAGTAGTATTTTGTTGAATACTGTTATGATCAACTAAAGATAAAAGCATTTTTAGTATTTTTAAATCTAAAACATTATCTTAGATCAAGTTCAGGCTCATCTTCAGGATCATCACATAGCAGTCGTTCATTTAGTGCCTCTTCACGTAGCTCAAGGTGAGCATATGAATAATAATAATAATTAGTTTGATAAAGTAATCATCAGTATTTGTTAGTAGATGACATACTACAGTAATTAATTTTATGGGTTATAAATTAATGATTTATTTAATAATGCACTGTATACTTACATACAATGTGATCAATTCAATACAAAATGATCAGCTAGCAAAAATATCATCTTACATGACTAAAATTTTATTACTACATTTTAAATAAGTAATGCTGATGGTCATTTTCATGCATTTTATTTATACAGAAAATGGAAGCAAAACATATCTAAAGTATTAACAATAGCCCAGAAGAAAATGAAACGGTATTTTTAGCTATCAGGAGAATAAAGAAAATTGCTAACTATTTTGAGTTGAAAAAACTAATTCTTTTTGATAGTTAATGATTGTTGTTTCAGGTTTTTAACTATATTTAAATAACTTTGATTCATTTGTGTTATTCTTTTTTTCATAATATTTTTGATTTGTTGCTTTTTTCCTAAACTTTTTGAAAATTTCTTTGATGAATTAATTTGTGAAGTACATCTTGGAAGATATTTAGTAGCTGTGCATTTTCAGATTTAAAAAAAAGTATTTCAAATATTTTTTTTAGTTTTAAAAAAAAAAAAAAGGAAAAAAAAATTTTTTTCTTAGAATTTGGTAACTTATTTAAAATAATAATTTACCTTATGCTTTTTTCCTCTTTTTAAAGCCGTTCAAGATCATTAGAACCTGCTCCACCGGGGGTTGATAGACATGATCGTTATGTCTCACCTTCTCGGTAAAACATTTTAATGTCAATAATTAATATTCTGAATAAGTTTCTGAACAATTTTCAGATGATTTATTACTCAACTGTTATTTTTCATTTGCTTGTAAATTTTTTCTAATATAAATACTGTTAACCTCATTTTATAGTGAAATGCCAAGAAGTGCAGTTGCTGTCAGAGGGCGTGGTGGATACAATAGCTATGACCAAAATTATTACAGAAACACCCGTGGCTATGATCGTTCAAGAAATTCAGTGGGTGGGTATCAGCAGCGTGGAAATTATCGCAGTGCTGTTGGTGGAAACAGTGGCTACTATAATAATAATAATTATGGTGGTGGAGGGAGTTACCCAGAGAGGGATATGAGAGACAGAGGTCGTGATGACAGACCAGGAAGAAACAGAGCTCGGTCACCTCCTGATCGTCCCTTACCTTATGTTAGGTGAGTAAATTGAAGTACAATTAGATACTTTATAAAGCAGGCAAAACTATTTTTTTTCAGTGTACAATTTTATGATTGCACTAACCAGTGGGTGCTGTTTACTTGAACGTATATATGATTCATCTTTATATTGTGGGGATATTTATGAGAACTGAATTTTATCGCAATTTTAGTTCTAAAATTATACATTAAGATCTAACAAAAATAATCCAAAAAAATTTTTTTTATCAGGGACTGGCAGTAATATAAGGCTCTTAACACGAGGAACTTCAACATTAAAATAATGTATACCAACAAATGTTGAATAATACCAATTCAAATTTATGTGGGTTCATAAAAAAATTGTGAAACATAATTATTGGATTTTTAATAGAAATAATGTTACTAGAAAAACTGTAACATTCTATTCTTGCCATATCAATCACATTTTAACACATTCATAAATTATTCCAACTAAAAATTTTCTTTTGTAATGGTCTGCTATAATTTAAATTTAAATTAACGTTTATTGGTATTTTTTTAAATCCATGTTAAGAAAAAATGATTAATTTTTTAAGCACCCCCCCCCTTTTGTATTTTGTGACCCTCTCCTTTCCTGTTCTGTATTTTCACTCCATTTTTTTTTCTTCTCAACCCCTACCTGTTCTCTATTGCCCCTCCCTATTCAGTACTCTTTTCATGACATATAGTTCAGATTTATTATTGCAAAATATAATATTCATGATTCAAATTTACTTTTAAAAAAATTCTTAATTTTAATTGTTGTTATACTAGTGCTTTTATCTTTTTAATATTTTATGTAGGCCTAGGCCAAAGAGTGCCAGCAGTCGCTCTAGTTCAAGTAGATCTCGTTCAAGATCTAGAGCACGTTTTACTTCATCACATTCGAGGTCCAGTTCTGGAAGCTCTCGGTCTAGCAGTTCTTCTAGTTCATCTGCTGGCAGTGCTGATTCTGAGCATTTGTACAGAGATTTAGGACCACCTACAAAGAATCCTCGAGCACCAGCCGTAGCTAAGAAAAAGAGAAGTAAGTTACCATTTTTGTAATTTTTGTTCCTTAAGCTATATTTCTGATGACCACAACATTGATATTTAACCTTCTTATTGTGGGTGATTTTTTACTACACTCGCTTTGTGGCCTAATCTACATGATCAAATTTATTTTTCAGCATTTCTTCCCAGCCACAAATTTCTATAATGTATTCTAAATGTATTGCAAAGGAACCTGTATATTCTTGAGTTTTATCATTTCTACACAAATCATGATATTATTTAAATTTTTTTCTACACAGTTCTTTTTTTGATGAAGCATTTATTGGGGAGAGGGGGGTGAAAGGTCACTTTTCTTCAGTGAGAAAGTCTGTTAAAAATGCCACTGTTGCGAAATAGGTTTTTTTAGCACAATAGTTTACAGGTGTCAGGAACAAAAATCAGGGGGGTCAGCACCGGAAGAGGGTGTGTCATTGTGACCAGATAGCTGAATCACTTAAGCGACAGGTTACTGCGTCAGATCACTAGGTGAAGGTTGTTAATTGATAGGAAACCACAGTTGGGTACTGGGGACTCATGGGAACCAATACTTATAGAAGAATGACCGTGATAAGTGTGATGAAGTTTTATTGTCAGTGGACCGGTTAGCAAATTGTAGGTGATACTAAATCTATTTAGGAAGGCCGTTACGGTAGAATTTACTCAGGGGGGAATGCTTAGTTAGAAAGTTTTATAGGTCCCCTGTTTAGGTATCAATCTCTTTCCCATCTCCCAGACCCGTCACATAAACTATCCCGAGGGTAGTGTTAGTTGGGCTAGGAGTGATTAGGGGCAATAAAATCACTGATGCCAAGCCAATCGTTTGCTGTATATAAGCTGGACGATTTTGTATGTAGAGACAGGAGAGAGACAGAGAACTAGATAGTAAGAGCTAGATAGCAGAGTGAGAGCAGGAGCGAAAGAGCGGGACGTAAGCTGAAGTGCTGTATGTGAGGAGAACTGGGGTTAATATCTATACAGAATATACTTGTTTTATCAGCAAAGAAACCGGAGACTGAACGTGAGCTGTGAAATACAAATATTGTCATCAGACCACCTACATGAAATCTCTCTCATACTTCTAGACAACGATCTGTTCGTTGCAAGGATTGGCAATGGGTACTTCCTACCATGTAACAGCCACTTTTTATTTAATCCTAGAGCTGCCATTCTACTGTAAGATTACATACATTATGTATCAGTTTGTGGGTCATAGTTACAAAACCAAACTCTATTTACTCATTCTTTCCCATCCACATATAATATAGTTTTACAATAATAATTATAACATAAAACAATAATTTCTAGTGGTTTTTATGATTTTTACCCCCTTCTCATTAGGCTTAAGCTTTTTTTCCTCTTAGTATATACTATTAGTCTGTGTAATGAGCATGTTTGAATACATTGAGGAGATGCACACATCTTGAATCCATTAGTTTTGTGAGAGGGATATATTTGTTGGATACATGTTTATGTAAGATGTGATTTTATTATGAAGACGTCCTAAGATGGTGTTCATAATTAAATTTCTTATTTATAAAGAAGTTTTGTCTCAGTTTTATTTTTTTTTGGTTTTATAAGTATAATTTAATTTTTTATGGGTTACTATTTTATTGCAGCTTCATTGCCATTATTATGTATCAAAATGGCGACCTTTTCAAAACTTCAGATATTTAATTTTGTTTTTATTTGTAAGATAGTTTAACCTGACTCATTCTCTTTTTGCCTATCACCTCTTCTATATACATAATCGGCTAACATAGACGGTGGTTCGACAGACCTTCACACCATGCGGTGTAAAGTATGTTCATGGCAATAAAAGCCACATGTCTGCACGTTAAAAATACACAGCGCCGTACGGGTTGAAAGCTTACATCGCTAAAAAAAAGTCTGAGTTCTACGTCACACCTTTGCGGAGTTTAAAAAAAACAACAACGCGCATCATCGACCGTCTCTATTAAAATAGTCTGGGGAATTCCAAAATTATAGAAACTGAAAAGAGACAATGTATGTTAAATGAGAGTATGTTTGGTGCGCATTTTGTTCATCAAATGAATCTTTCTTGAATAAAAATGAAATGCTGGGGAATTCTAAACACAACAAGGATTTCTTATTAATGAATTAAGATTTTTAAATGATATGGACTAGTGTACGCAAATTATGTTTAATAGTCGGGGGTTATTTTTATTAAGCTTCTGTACCCATAATGAGGATTATTTTCTTTGGGATGAATTATATAAAAAGCTATTTTTTGTATATAGACTGATTATTAACGTGCTCAAATATATATTACCGAGTTGGTTGGGATGAGGTGGGAATAAACCAAATGGTTGCAGAAGGGGGGGGGGGGTCAAGCAGATGATTCAAGTTGCAACACCGCTAATTTTTTAACCTCACGTCTCTCTTTTTTTTTTAAATACGTCATGTTAAACATGATAAATTATAAAATTATAAAAAAAAAAGAAATGTTGGAATGAGGGTGTAGGGTTGGGAAAGGAGTGTTAACAGGGTGAACATGCAGTTATACTAAATGCCCCTTTTTGTAATTTTGTACATTGAGACCCACTGCGATTCGGGCATGTCTTGAGTGGAAGGGGTGGCGGGCGGGGGAGAGATGGAGGGAAGGAAGGATGGGTGTGGGGCTGAGTGAAAGAGAATTGATACAATATTAAAAAAATAACTATTGAGAAAGAGTCCTTTAAATTATTATGAATGAATTAAGATTAGTCAATGATATGGTGTTGTGAGCGCATCACCGTTTTCAACTCCAACTGCGTGCCAAAAAAGCCGGTCCGGGTACCGGGCCTGTCCAGCTAGTTTTCAAATAAAAAGATAGCTTTTCATTTTTCACATTTAAAAAATTATTCTTATGAGAAGAGTGAAGTGACATTGTTCTGTGAATATCTGGCTCTATTAAAGCGTGTAGTAATATAGGGCTGGTCCATTAACAAGTCCACATATTTCAGCTTTTAGCACTATTTAGACCCCACCCCCTCCCCCCCCAAAGTAAAATTTGTCAATTTTTTTAACCCTAACCCTAAAGATGCTCATATAAAAAACAAAAGAAAAGTATAATTATACCCCCCTCCCTTATAATGGTAAAATACAAACATCTATAATGAGTTTTAACAAAAGATCCAAAATCCAAGATAAATTCATTTTTAAAATATCTTTGAAGTCTGTTATGATGAACCTCCAATAAGTGATTTTCTTCCTTTAGTGAATTTGGGAAATGCATTTTCTTCATCCCAAATTACATTTATTTATAAGAAGTAACTGTGTCCGTTGAATAAGCAATGTCTTTTTTTTTTAAGAAATCAAGTTGGATCATGAAGCAACATCTTCATTTTCTAAGAACTATAGCGCTTAGCTGAAGTTAAATCTAGTCAAACTGTCACCTTTGACAGCAAACGTACAGTATGATGAGCAAGTGATCTAATTCTTTATGATTTTCGTAACAAAGTTTTCAAAACATATTGCTTTTGATTTGGTTGACCACTTTATTTATATTCTGTATTTGTGTTCAATGTCTAAATGAGATATTTAGCTACCAAATGTTTACTATGCACACACAACAAATAACCTTGCTATTGTCCTTTCATTTGTGATAAAAATCCTGTTTGATGCCTTAGCAAGGCTGGTGCACTGTCAGTTGAAACTGATAGAATATCTTTGAAGGGTATTTGATTTTCTGTTAAAAGCTCTCAGTTTGATTATCCTTTGATGTGCGTATGAAGTCCCAGTAAATGAGATGAAATCTCTAACATCCTATAAACCACTAAAGATAAAAATCCTTTGTGATCCTTAGATCTTATAAATCACGTTTCTGTGAAAAGCTCTCATTTTGATTCTCCTTTGGTATCAGCGGATAGATGTTTGGTAAATAGTAATTCTTGATTAATTTTTTCTTCTTTTGTGAATCTTACATATCTCAAAGTAAGGCCTCATTTCCTGGTAAAGTTGTCTTGTTTATCTGTACAGAGAATACACAATTTTTAAATAAAAGGTTCAACATCTTGAGCCATTTCATGTGTGTTACCTTTCAATAGCTCAGAGGAATATGTTTAACAATATTGAAAGCTGGCTTTTGTAGAACAGTATTTAGAACATTTGTGAGGTTCTACATAGGTTCAATTGTGGGATGGGGGTTGTAAATCCACTGAAAATATCTACAGCGGTATCATAAAGATCATTTAATTTTCAAAATCTTTTGACCATGATGCTTAAAGGGGCCACCATGAGTACACTATTATTGATTAACAGGAATTCTCTATCAAAATAATAAATACTAATTGTATAGCAAACATCATTTCATGTATTATAGGCTCTTGGCTATACAGGGTCAAATATTGATGAAAACTGTCTGAAGTGCAATGTTTGGAAATTTTTAGGACATTCTGTGTGCAAGCTACACTTCAAATAAATACATCATTCAACTCAGGATAAAACAATGAGTAGATACTGAAAACTTCAGACTGTTACCTCTTTTAGTTTTTGAAATATTCACGTTCAAATATCGCGAAAATGTAAATGCCATGCAAACTCGCGACTACCCTTAAAACATTAAAAAATCATATCTCAGAAAATTGTTGACCAAATGGCCTGAAATTTTCAGGAATCAGTCAACTTTGAATGTACCACTAGCCCTGAAAATTTCAGGAAGATCTGAGGGGGGTCGGGTGAACACCACTGGTTGAGTTTACATGGAATGACCCTACAGACAGTGCTAGAGAACATAAAAAAAGTCAAATAACAGTGTGTTTTTTTAATTTCTAACTGTTAGAAACTCCTGGGAAAGCATATGTTAGATATGTGTAAAGGTGTAGAAAGAAAAAAGAAAAACACTCACTAAGTAAGCACACTATGTCCCTTTCTCCAGGTCTGCCTACAGCGCTCTGTACCATTGTACCTTAAATTTAACTGTTTTAAGTTTTAGCTATTTATTCATTGAGATTTTTTTCCCCATCACAGCCAATAGTCACGGTCACAAGGAACATTCGAAAAGTCTTGAAGTGCTGCCTCAAACAGTTCCACAGAGAGGCCAGCTTCAAGCTCCTCATTCCCCTATCAATTTAGATCGCATACCCCATCCCCGTGATCCTAAACCATCTCAGCCTGGCGTTGCATCCAATAGAAATGATTCAAAGTATGCCAGCCGTAATGCTCCTCAGGTTCCAATCAAGGCTAAAGATCCTCTTAAAGTTGTTGGTCAGAAGTCTAACATTAAACTAACCCTGCTACCAAAGGTGAGATTATTGATTAATCAAATGTTGTTTTTTATTGTATGCCATGCATCAGAGAATTTTAGATGAATAACAATTTAAGATTATGCTTTTTCTCTTAAAAAATAGCAACAGCAGTCATCATTAGGTAACCGACCTAATCCTCTCGACTCCCCACCTCATGGTAACAAACGGCGATTATCTGAAAGGGAGGCTTCTCCAGCTGCCAAACGAACTAATATCCCATTACCTCAAGCTTCAGCTCTTAGAGTAGCAACTGGTGAGCAGGATTTATTTTATACATTTCCTGTTTTGGATAAATATACAGTCAAACGTTGGTTTATGAGTGTAAAATGTTCCACAGAGATCCTCTTCATCTAAAACACTCAAAGCAGATTTCTTCATAAGCAAAAAATGGAAACTGTTGATTGGTTACAGAAAATTAAAGTAGTTCTATTATGCATGCTAAAATGAGGCTATATAAAGTGATCCAATATAATCTTTGCTGTCTGTTAACACATGGCAATCTGTTTCATTTTTTTTGCGTTAACATGGAACCTAATAAGTGACAATTGATTTTTCTTTCTTAGTAAGAATTTTATGGAAATATTACATAGTTTTGTCTAACAGATTCATGCTTGCACTACTACGCTTAACTCTTATGAACACTATGATGTGTCCAATATTTTACACATCTCTTTTAAGGTTATTTAAAGTAAGGTGTTTCTCATCTTTTCTTCTTGAGAGTTTTTGTCGCAGTTACTAAGTACATAAACACAACCTTTATGTCGCAGTTACTATGTACATAAACACAACTTTTATGACACTTTAGTCAATAATATACACTCAAAGAAGTTAACACAAGTGAAGCTTGTTGATTGAGACAGAGCAATAAGTACCATTCATTCAGAAATGATTAATAAATCTCATCAGAAATGGCATCTAATAGGTATAACAAGACCTCACTCATATAACCATCTAGAATTCTTAAAAATTTAACTAGTTAGCAAGGGATCGCTAGTATATCATGACTAATTTTGTTTAAAAATCGATAATCATATGAAAACTCCCAAACCATACATTCCCTGTAAATCGCTGTTTGACTTTACTTATTTTTTCCTGTTTGAAAATGGAAATAATGAATTTTTTACTATAAATGATTGCCTTGCTTAATGATAATTATATTCAACTTATTTTAATACCCAATTTCAAGCTTCATCCCAGTTGCATCAATTATTCCATTATAAAAACATTCTTTATACATTTATTTAATCACAAAAATATTTCATGGAAAAGTTAAGTAATTAGTATATTAGTCTTTGGTATATATGATTTCAAGTTTTTAACTGAATCTTTTCAGAAAAAGCTGCCAAAATTCAGATACGTCAAGACAAAGTGAAATCTCCCCCACCATCCTCTGCCCCCCAACCGCCACCACCACCACCAGGCACCAGACCTAAATTGTCAAATTCTCCTCAAAAGCAGCCCAGCAGCAACAAGTCTCGTGCTGTAGAGCCTGTTGTTGCTAAGGCAGTACCCAAAGCTCCTATTGCCAGTGCCCCAACTGCCACTGCTACTGGCACAAAGGCGAAGAAGAGTATGTCATCTAGGCGTGAAGAACTACTTAAGCAGCTAAAGGCTGTGGAAGACGCTATAGCAAGGAAAAAATCTAAACTTCAGTGATGACTAAATTTATAAAAAAATTTTAAATTCTGGATAATTATTCTGGATGTTAAAATACTGAACTTTATGAAGTTTTGTGATTAAAAATATTTCTTAAATGTCACATGGATTGGTGATGTGAGATTGAGATGTAAAACTTAAAATCAAGGCTTTGATAATTTTAATTTTTTTGATATGTAAATGTGTTATGTTTGTTAATACAATGTGACATTTTAAACTTTTGTACATAACTGTATAAAAATGATGTGGTCGTATGATTGAAAATTCATTTAAGGAATGGTGCCTTGTGCTGTTAAAAGCTTTTTTTTCCCTGTTAGCAATACCTGCTATGTTAAGTTACTTTTATGTACAGGCCATTTATATATATATACATTTTGTATTGTATGTGTGTGTGCATCTGACTGTATGTGTCGGTGGTTGTTTCTTTTTCATATTTAAAACATTGAGGACTGGATAGGATTTTCTTTCTTATTAATTTTTACAATTTTAGTTTTTATGTTAATATTTAATTACATTGCTTTGATGACTTGTGTTGGATTTGTGATTGGAAAAACAATTTTTTTTTAGACCAAATTAAAAATTGTTTGCTATTGTTGACTGTATGCATCAGGTTATATTTGTGTTTTCTCAATTTGTTGGTTGCCATTTCATGTGTTTCTTACAAGTGGTCTATTAAATGTGTCACTTTATTTTTCTTTAACTCACCTACTGTGTAGGATTGTAGTAACATTTAAAAAACAACTTATCTATGTCTCATGATTGATCATAATTCTCTACAGCATTGTCATAACATCTAACCTAGCTTGAAAGGTTGTTTTTGATTATCATAAGATAAGAGTTTCTATTTAAAAAAAGCAAAACATTTTTTTTTTAACTTTCATTTTTTTGGTTATGATTAAATTATTTTATGTGTTTAAAACTGATTTGATTTTTGATAGTAAGCATGCTCTTAGCATGTCACTAGTTTTGATGACATTATATTTTTATCAAGCTTTATCAGTGAATAGCTTATTCTTCATCTAAAAGTAATATTTATCTTTGAATCTAGCTATTTTAATTTATAGTAACATCTGAATGTTGTGCATGTACCATCATCTGACAAAGTAGAGTCTTTAAAGCTGTAGAGAATTTTTGTAAACAGTTTACAATCAAGTGACTTACTGAGTTTTGAGTTTGTTAACTTCCCTACAGTGTGAAGTATGTATGCTTAAAGTTTTACTTCTGTTTGCCTTTTTAATAGGTATTCTGTTTGTACAAAATTGACAGAAAGTTGAGAACTCTTCTTTTTATAATTTAATGAGGTATGTTGCCAAAAAAAAAGACTACAGTCCCTTACATAATGTATTTTAATAATGATACAAAGAACTAATTTCTTAATTGGATTGAAGAGGTGCAAAGCAGTTTCCCTCACTAGACATTGCACTAAAATTATTCTCAAATGTCACATTACCTCTACTTCATTTATTGAAAGCACTTTATTATAGTATATATGGTGTTAAAAAATACCTTTCATTGTATATAGATATATTTTGATTAGGTGTTATTCATTAATTTATAGCGATGTCCTGTATGTCTGACTTTATGTGTCAGTTATGAATTGAAAAAATGTGTTATGTGCTAAAGGAATAATGTGGATAGCAGATGGACATTTTTGTTGAAAAAAAAAATTGAATTTCAATAAAATTATAATGTGTAAATTTGTTTTTTTTCTTATCAATGCATGTGTCTTGTCAAAAAAAAACTGTAATCTTGATGGTTGAAGTTCTTGTGTTGTTCCAAATATTTTTAATATCATAGGGTTTACAGTAAATGCCTCTTTTAGTTCTGCATTTTTTTTAACTTCCCATCTTTCTATACTTAATACTTTTAATTAGCTCAACTCACTGTGTGAGGTTTCATATGTCCTCAACACTTGTAACTGTTAACGCCTTTAATAAGTTGCTCTAAAAAGTAAAAAAAAAATTCCTATGATCAAATATAAATTTATAAAAATATGACTAATATATCTATCGTTAAATGCATTGCTAAATTGCAATTTAAAAAATGAAGCTAATTATTTATTTTTCAAATTATGACTTTGAAAAAAATTCTTTTGAGTTTATTTTAATAAAACATTTTTGGAAGCTTTTTTTATTATTTTCATTTATCAGATTTCAATTCAAAATCAACACTGGCACATAAAATCACCTCTGAACTATATATTCTTACTCATCCTCTTTGATGTGACTTCAGGGACATTGCTTGAACTTAAAATTGGTGCTGATACAGATGTAATTTATTAAGTCATACTCTGTGTAGGGATGTTTTTTGAAACAAAAGAAATTGTATCCTAAAAAGTGATTTTATATTTAAAAAATATAAATCCATTATTGTTACCCTTTAGAGTTCTAGATAATTGTGTTGTTTAAACAATTCTGTGATGCTATATTATCATGTTCCATTAAGTAAAAATAATTCGCTTAATTAAAATTGTAAAAAATTCAAGGGTAAGAATGGAGGAACACAATTTGTTTCCCTTCTTTTATTTTAGATGTGCAGTATGGATTTTTTTGTCACATAATAAGTAGGGGCCTATATCTTTTAGATAATAATATAATAGAAAATTGGTGAAAAAAAAGGGAAAAGGCACGACACATATAAATGGTCTCCTCTCTTCCCCTTCATCCCTCCCTCCCCCCCCTCTCTCTCCTTGCCTCCCTCTCTTCTCTCCTCTCTCCCACCCTCTCCCCCTCCTTCCCCCTCTCTCCCTCCTCCCTTCTCTCCCTCCCCCCCTCCCTCCCTCTCCTCCCCTCTCTCTCCCTCCCTGCCCCCTTCTCTCTTTATCTCTTTCCCTCCCTTTCTCTCTGTACAATTTCTGGATCTTGAGTTTACTTACCGCTTTTGTTCAATAAAGTTTTCTCTAAAATGTTGTGTTCCGTGTACCAAAAGTAAAAAAAAAACTACTTTATTATGCACAAAGGCAAGTTGGTGTTGCACGATACAGCACCAAATTAAAAAAAATGCATCATCGGGAAATGACGTCACAGAGGATTTTTATTTATAGCGATGGCTTTCCCATACCGTGATTACTTTAATATAGTAAAATACTAAAATAATTATTTACAATCAAACTACCCATTCAGATGGAACGAAACCTGTTTCATGACCTTCCCCATGTAACAATGTGTACGTGTACCAAATTTCACGTTATTTGGTTGTCTGTATCTTGAGTTTTAAGGGAACAGAAAAAAGGAGAAGAGAGGGGGAAAGGAGCCCCCCCCCCCCCCCCCCCCCCCCCCCCCCCCCCCCCCCCCCCCCCCCCCCCCCCCCCCCCCCCCCCCCCCCCCCCCCCCCCCCCCCCCCCCCCCACCCCCCCCCCCCCCCCCCCCCCCCCCCCCCCCCCCCCCCCCCCCCCCCCCCCCCCCCCCCCCCCCCCCCAGACAGACAGCAAATGCGTCTTATAAGTATAGAGATATATTAGGGCAGCTAATTATACAGCCAATATCGCTTTAAAATGTTTTTTACCACAACACCTATGTGGGTTTGTTTTGACTTGAATGGAGTTGCAATACTAAACCGTCCCGTTAATGGTTTATATGATCTAAGAGATGAACATATCTTACCAATGTAACAATAACAGGTGGAATGATGATAACACATTAACTACAAATTATGTTGCTTTACGTTTTGTTATAAATGCATATTATGATGCTTCATATTAAATATATATATATATATATTACTTTCATTGTCTTAGATATCAATTTGTACATTTTTCATTTAGTTAAATCTAAATTCGTACATTTTAAGATTATTTTTAATCATGATTTTAATATTAACAAAGTTAACATATTCAAGAGAGAGACTTTTGGATGAAAACCAGCATCTTGAGCCTGTTCCATTCTGGACACAGGACGTGTTAGCGCATTTTCGTGTTATGTATCAGTACGTATGTTAGCTTTCAGTAAATATTTGTAAATTTTAGAAATGTTTATAAATTCAATTGTGTAATGCATATATCTGAAGAATAAATTAAAACAAAATTAAAAAGACGTTTCTTTATAATTGAAAAAAAAATTTTTCTCTTAAATCTAACTACAAGTGGTTTGTGGTCACTGAAATAGGACTCATAATTGAAACATTCTAAATTTTAGTCATTTAATCGTCCGAAATTTCCGTCAATTGTTGTTTGATAAATTGTTGTTCCCAATCATGTTTCACTTCCGTTCAATAACCCATTCATTTGGTGCGCCACCAAAGCGTATAAGGTGTAGAGTGGGGCCATGAAAATGACATAATTATTAATATAGCTTTTATAGTAAAAAAACGGTAAAAAAAAGACTGATGCCCAGCCCTCAGAGGTCAGATCGCGAAGTGGACTTTTGATGCAGGAATGGCAGGCCAAGACCTACAAAAAAAAGGTATATAAATCATGGGTCTAGGACTTATGGTTGATGAGATCTAGGGTGATGACAGACAGACAGACTGACGGACAAAACGTGGACAATAGCGCATTCGACTTCTCGAAAATGCGCTAAAAATGCACACCAAATGTACTTCACAACACGGAGAGCACCATTATCTGCACACTCTCGATACATTTGAAAGAGTATATCTGTGGGCATAGATCTATGGAGTATGTCTCCGAAATGTGTATATATAAAAAAAGTAAAGTTCCCTTAGCCCTCACGGCCATCGGGGAAAAGAAGTGTAGAATTCATCTGTTTTTATAACCTCGACATATGAAGGGATTGTGTGGTTAGCACAACACCCAGCCGCCTTTACTTCCCCAACTAAAGGCAAGTACCAATTTAAAGCTGGGTGGACTTGTGGGACGACTTTGCACCAAATATCACCTGGAAGAATTTCAAGGTTCTCACCGAGGATCGAACCCAGGACTCGGTCATCTGTCCCACGAAATGTTTAAAGATGATGTCAATATTGTCTACTATTGAGAATTAAAATTTTTAAATATCTAAATCACGAAAGTATAAAAGGAAAACGAAGTAAAACTTTTACTGATGTATAACTGAGTGATATAATAACTGAGTGTTACGATATGATAACTGAGTGGTGTGATAACTGAGTGATATGATAACTGAGTAGTATGATAACTGTGGGATATGATAACTGAGTGGTGTGATAACTGAGTGAAATGATAACTGAGTGGTGTGATAACTGAGTGATATGATAACTGAGTGGTATGATAACTGAGTGGTATGATAACTGAGTGGTGTGATAACTGAGTGATATGATAACTGAGTGGTGTGATAACTGAGTGATATGATAACTGAGTGGTGTGATAACTGAGTGATATGATACCTGAGTGGTATGATAAGCTAGGTTGTTCTCTGAGGATTTCTATGCTATTTTTATAAGCTTTTAACTTGCTTCACTTTTTTATTGGTTTGTCCTTGTAACTCAGTTTTTGACCTGATCTAATCTAGTGAGAAGGCTCAAAATTGGCACATTAGTATTTTTTTGCATGACAAAACCGATTTTAAAAATTTTGTGTCCATGAATTAACATTTTGTAGAATTACGAAGATAATTACTTTTCAGTAAAGTTTAGATTTGCCAAAATTAGGGGTACGTGTGCATCAATAGCAAGTTAAATTCTTTCACAACTAAAAAGTATAAATAAAATATAAAAAAAACCCACTTTTTTTAGTAAAAAAATTATGAATCACATGAATATAAATATTGATATAAATTATCATTGCTAAAATTAAAAGCGTGGGTGATAGACATATATTTTGGCTAAATACGACCTTTGGCTTCTAATCTTGGTTGACTTACGGGAATCTATCTTACTACCACACCACAAGTCAGTCCCTTAGATGCCCAATCTTGGTGGCATATTTGCCGTGACTCTACCCACCCCCTCCCCCTCCTCCACCTTAGCAAAAGCTGTAGGACTCATGGTAACGTTGGACTTTTGAGTGACATAAAACATTCACAAACATTGCGCTGGACTTTTGAGTGACTCAAAACAAAGACTAATAATTATCTAGATTCCATTCTGTGCTCATATTCATCGCTATTTGCTGCATTTATTCTCCTTATGAAAGATTTGATGCAAACTTTAGGCATCAATCATTCACACTGCTCTTTGTGCACTCATGATTGCCTAAGTTTAATAAAAACACAAAAAAAAAAAACAACCAATAGTGGTGAAGAAACATGCAGCTGGTCTCGTGAAAGGGTGAATCCCCTGATATAACCTCTCTCAGATGGTCACTATACACAGGGCCACGTAAAGAAAAGAAAAATCTTGTTTATTTAATCGATCTAATCACAGTCCTCTTACCCATGATGCCCCAAGAAACTTCCGTTTTAGTTTTATTTGTTTTTCCTCCAAATGTGACACGACGCAAATTGAGAACTACAGATTTAAACTTTTTTTTTTCTGTACCCCTTTTCCTCATCGAGCCCCCACCGCCTACCCTAACATTTGAACAAGCTGATTGGCCACTGAACTCGATGAAAATCTATTTTGGTCTTTATAAAAAAAACCCCAAACATTATTGATTTTTTTTAGACATAGTATACTATGAGCCGACGTTTAATAATCAGCGAGACCAGTTTGTTAGCTATAGCTGTCAATCATCTAACAGGGCGTGGTTATTTTTAAATCTCCTCCCTTCTCATTTTTCGTGCTCTTTTTTTCCCCTGTTTCATGTTGCGCAAGTATTGTTAATTCTGTTCATCGATCATTTTAAAAAAAAGCTAACTAAAAACTCAATTTTTTTAATAAATATAAAAAAAAATTTAATAATAATAAAAAAAGATTTTCTGGGCCGAAATAGCAACAACCGACCCACCTCTCTCAACATTTGATAGTGGGAGACCAGACAATGGGTGAGGTGAGGAGGAGTGCATATTAATAACAAAACCATCTTCCCAACCCTTCATTCTCTTGTTATGCAGTACTTCATTTCTCAGTTATGCAAGTTACGCAGGGACGGTCGGGTTAAGTTGGAGGGTGGAGAGGTTTATTGGTGATAGATCTGATCAGCATTATGTTCAGTACAAGAATGTCTACTGATGGGGGAGTATAGAGATGGTGTAGTCGGAGAAGTCTGTTAACAAAATACACCTTTACGTGACAATTTACGTCCATTACCTTTGCGTCCATTACCTTTACGTCCATCTCCTATACGTCCATTACCTTTACGTCCATCTCCTATACGTCCATTACCTATACGAGGCCATTGTGAGGAGTGGTGAAATGACTCCTGTATTATTGTAAATATAAAATGTGGGTATTATTACCATGGCAACAATAGATATAAGTCTAGTGTCAAATGCACTACATAGGTTCATCCACCATGGCGTAACACTCATTAGAATGTGCACTACATAGGTTCAAACACCATGGTGTAATACTCATCAGAATGATAGTTATTAGGCTTTTCTAACTATCAATAGGAACTTTTCTGGCTTCTCGTTTACAAAATGAAAAAACATTCGATTTCTATATACTACTTTTTTTCTTTTCTATTTGATCCTGTGTTCCGGTTTTGTGCAATTTGATTTAAGTTGGTAAGAAATGTCTACAAGTTGGACCCGTTCTTTTACAATATCAGCTTAACACCATTCGCTTAAATTCGACAAATGCGCAAGTGATATGCGCAACGCGACGTAATCCCATGTCGAGATGGAGGGTAGTTGTATGGAGGGTAGTTGTGTTTATGTGAATGTGAGTGTGTGTAGGAGGGGTGCGCTACACATGTTTAGATGACATTTTCGTGCAGCATGGAGGGGAGAAGGGCGATTCAAACTGCGGTCAAAGCTTTAACAGGAAAGAAAAAAAAACTTAAGTTCAATGGACAGCGATAGGATGAACAACGTGGAATAATACAATAGAGAGAATTGTTCATGCTGCACAAAAATAGTTTGTTTGATTGATTGCCCCAGTCTACCTGAACAATGGACGAATGAGGAGTGGAGGTAACAGCGGGATAAGGGATTTCTAAGCAACTGATCGGCTGCAGTCCGCCCTCACCCCCTCTACTCCATTACCCACTTTACCGCCACCGAACACACTGTCGCCTATCGTTTGGAATGTTCCTTACTGTCCAAAGTTCAGGTGTCCATGTTTAGTCTGTGTACACACTGACACCTCTTGTTGGGGATGTTCCTTAATATGCAATGTTCAGGTGTCCATGTTTAGTCTGTGTATACACTGACACCTCTTGTTGGGGATGTTCCTTAAGGTGCAATGTTCAGATGTCCATGTTTAGTCTGTGTACACACTGACACCTCTTGTTGTGGATGTTCCTTAATGCCCAATGTTCAGGTGTCCATGTTTAGTCTGTGTACACACTGACACCTCTTGTTGTGGATGTTCCTTAATGCCCAATGTTCAGGTGTCCATGTTTAGTCTGTGTATACACTGACACCTCTTGTTGGGGATGTTCCTTAAGGTGCAATGTTCAGATGTCCATGTTTAGTCTGTGTACACACTGACACCTCTTGTTGTGGATGTTCCTTAATATGCAATGTTCAGATGTCCATGTTTAGTCTGTGTACACACTGACACCTCTTGTTGTGGATGTTCCTTAAGGTGCAATGTTCAGGTGTCCATGTTTAGTCTGTGTACACACTGACACCTCTTGTTGTGGATGTTCCTTAATGCCCAATGTTCAGGTGTCCATGTTTAGTCTGTGTACACACTGACACCTCTTGTTGTCAGAACTTTTATAAATGTCATAAAGATGGACTGACCATACTAGATACTACACGTTTGTTTGTTGAACAATGTTAGTTAGCCTCAATAGATGTGTCTAAAAAACTTTTAAAGCTTTATATCAAGTGTCTATGATAACCATTATGAAGAAAGGCAGTGAGAGTTTCTCTAGTGGACAGCACCTACGAAATGTTAAGTTACAACTTAGAGACAATATTACAATCAGTAAGTCAGCTCATTTATAGAAAGCGGCCAGCTACTAGTCAATAAGTTATTGTGAGCTCAACAACAAATATTAAGAATTCAACAACAAACATCAAGAATTCAACAACAAATATTAAGAATTCAACAACATACATCAAAAACTCAACAACAAACATCAAGAATTCAACAACAAACATCAATAACTAAACATTAAACATCAAGAACTCAACAACAAACATCAAGAACTCAACAACAAACATCAAGAATTCAACAACAAACATCAAGAACTCAACAACAAACATCAAGAACTCAACAACAAACATCAAGAATTCAACAACAAACATCAAGAACTCAACAACAAACATCAAGAATTCAACAACAAACATCAAGAACTCAACAACAAACATCAAGAATTCAACAACAAACATCAAGAACTCAACAACAAACATCAAGAACTCAACAACAAACATCAAGAATTCAACAACAAATATTAAGAACTCAACAACAAACATCAAGAATCCAACAATAAACATCAAGAACTCAACAACAAACATCAAGAACTCAACAACAAACATCAAGAACTCAACAACAAACATCAAGAATTCAACAATAAACATCAATAACTCAACAACAAACATCAAGAATTCAACAACAAACATCAAGAACTCAAAAACAAATATTAAGAACACAACAACAAACATCAAGAACTCATCCTCAAACTTGCAAACAACGCAAGTGAAACATAGAATTAACCACAGAGAAAATGTGAGTAATGTCAACAACACGTGATACAGATTGCGCAAGCCTCGTTTTGAAACAATGTTTACATCGCCGCCATAAATGATATTTACACTGATCAGTCCATTCATTGAATAGAAATGCTTATTATATATATATATATTAGGGTGCATCACCACAATAGAGGAAAAAATTAATTGTTTGTTTTTGAGCTGTCTATGTTTCTAATTTGTTCTAATATAATTAATAATAACTTGTGTAAAATATTTTTCAAATCAGAGTTGATTTAGAGGTCTCCCCCCCCCCCCCCAAGAAATCACAAAACATGACATGTAAAGAAAAAAAAGTTTATTCTAGCCTATATAAAAATTACATTAAAGTATTAAATTATTTATTACTGTTGCATTTAATTCAGTTTCACTTTGTTGCACGTTTGTAAGGTTTACGCACATTTGAGATGATTTTGCGGTCCATTTCTACCACTTGAAGAATGTTTTGAAAATGTTCATCCGTTCGCGCTGCTTCAACAAAGTCAGATGCCAGTTTCACTCCTCTCTCGGCACAATCGTTAACAACGTTAATAGCAGCAACATTTTCTGCACTGGCAATGTAAGAAGCTGTTTGGCACTAATCATCAACAGGAGGAATCCTGTGTCCAGTTGAAGTCTGTATATAGTAAACCACGAGTCAACTCCAGCCAGATCACACAACCGAGTTTTAGAATCAATTGATTGGATTCGTGGTTTTCCCCAACCATTTCCAAATCGATTCTGTGGAGTTTGGAGGGCAACCACTGGTCGAAGCCTTAGCAGAGCATCTGCTAGAGCTCGCTTTTCCAACACAGGTACTTCATTGCTGAACAGAGCAAGTGGGATCATTTCAGCAGTGAGGTACCACAGATGCCTATTCAGGGCACGGATTGCTGACTTGGATATGTCTCTGTTGGCATCGTTGTAATCCAAAAGTCGCTTGTAGAGCTGTAGATCATTCCATGGTGCATCCACACTCTTTTTGCAAGTGAGCCACCACACGACATAAACATGTGTTACAAATGTAGCAAATGCACGAATCTTTGGCACTTGATCACGTGTGGTAATAGTACCTGGAGGCAATAATTGAATTTGTTTCTCACACAGTGCAATCTTGAGGCAATATATCAGCTTTGCCATCCATCGTGCTTTGTGCAGGGCACCTGGTCTTTTAAAGTTAACCTCCTTATTTGTAGCATTCAGGTAAACAAGGGACAGCTTAAGGAATTCGTGGTAGTCGTCTCGCAAGAATTCGGTTTGTTTACTAGAGTTGGCATGTGCAATTACCGCATCTCTCATTATCGTCAGTCGCTCTTGAGCCTTCAGATCATGATCAGCTAACGTAAACGAACTACAAACGTGAGACCAATCATGTGCCACCAACTCCCAATTACTTCGCAGCTTGGTGAACAAAGTTATATCCGGGGATTTGGAAACTTCTATTTTCATGTCTGCAAACACATGCAAGAGGATAACTTCACCAATGTGATGGCGACAACCTGACCACAGAAGAGCACGTTGCAGCATATTTTGTATGGCAATGCAGGCAGCAGTCTGATGACCAGTGTTTGATCTTGTTGTGTCGAATGTCATATTAACGATACAATCATTACAATGCCACTCTGTCATTAGCTTCATGGTTAATTCTGCAATTATTTCACCAACGGGTTTCTTTGTTGCCTTGGCATAATTTGGCACTCCTAGAAGTTTCAATTGCTTTGCATCACCGACAACAACTGTTATGCGTTCTTCAGTGACACGATGATTTTTTAGAGAAGGTGTCAGTTTGCCATCCCAGTGGAGAGTGCAGAGTTTGGGTGGTTCCCAGGAGTCGTGGATCTTTGTAGATATCTCACTTACAACTTTGCGACGTGAACGATCTGCAGTGGCATAGGAAGAAGCCACCATTGATACATCACCCCCAGACTCGCTAATAAGGCCCTGTGTGAAAGCTGCCTGCTGTGTTGGTGTAATCTTTAATCTTGTCGCTAGTGACACAAGATTTGGTCGGCTTAAAACATCTGGAGGTACAAATACCAAAGCTCCTATTGGCTTTTGCAATGGCATTATATCATCCAAACAGTTATCAACAAACTCCATATTATCTTCAGATTTAGAAGTATAATCATCGGGTTCGTCACTGCTACCCTCGCTGGAAGGCACTGATATCGTTGAACATGCTGCATTTTCTTCTCTTGCGCGTTTCTGACGTTCCAATGTTGCGACTTCTCGTGAATGGCGTCGAGCGACTTTTTTTGCAAGTGTTTTGTCAAATGATCCAAAGCTGGAAGACCTGTCTCCTTTCATAGACCTCAAGAATGCTAGATCTTCTGCATTCTTGATAATAGTCTCGACATTTGGTGGCCACAGTTGAAAAGTTGTTGCCAACATAGATTTCATTTGTTCCAGTTTACGTTTGGTGGCTGGTGTGTTTCGGCGACTTTTATCAATTGAACGAAGTTTATTGTATTCATCAAGAAGCTGAACAATCTTCTCACAAGCTCTCCTCTCTGTCACCATTGGAATGTTTGCTTTTTTCGTAGAAAGCAGTAACTTGATTCAGCACAATTTTGGAAGTTGTAAATCGAGAAGGTGCACCAAGAGACCAAGAGAACCTGGACGCTCACTGTTGGTAGTCGAAGAATTCCAGTAATTATAGCATCATCAACACAGATTGCAGGGCCAATGCCAAACAATTCTGTTTTCAGAAGAGTTTGTGGTTTCTTTGTTCGTGAGGCAGGAGACGCAGTAATAACTGGATATGCAACTGTTGAAGTGATGCCAGGGTCAGCCAGCATTTCCTTAGAAGGTGTAAACATTTTATTGTTGTTTTTCATATCATTTCCATGTTCTGATTTTATAGGTCGTGTGTATCAGAAATTAAAATAATATAAATAAAGAAATTAAAATGCTTGCCTAGGTCATCAATATGCGGTAAGGAAAAGTGTTGTTTTTGCTAATGAAATGTGGATTTTAAATTTTATTTCTAGCACAACTGCTTATCAAAATCAATCATAGTTACCAAACATTATAAAACCAAAGACTATAAAACAATTTATATAGCGCTTCACTTTTTTGTATGTAAGTCTGTAAGACTTTACAAGAAGGATGGTTTTATCTAGTTTTTCGCTTAATTATGCAAACTTTGTTGAAGTCCGGGGACCTCTAAATATTGTCAAATATTTTTTATTTTTTTACACAATGCTTTTTTTGATCAATGGAACAAATTTAAATAGCAGACAGATCAATTATTAAAAAATTTTTTTGGTGATGCACCCTAATATATATATATATATATATATATATATATATATATATATATATATATATATATATACTTATAAGACGCATTTGTTGTCTGTCTGTCTGTCTGTCTGTTCCCTGATAACTCAAGATCCAGACAAACAAATAACGTGAAATTTGTTACACATACACATAATTACATGGGGAAGGTTATAGGACAGGTTTCGTTTCATCTCAATGGGTAGTTTAATTGTAATTAATTTTTTTTATTTTAGTGTTTTACTAAATTAAAGTAATCTCGACGGCGCCATAAATAAAATACCTCTGTGACGTCATTTCCTATTGATCGAATAGAACTTGCGCGCTGGTGCTGTATTGTGCCTTTGTGATGCAAAGAATTGTTGTTGTTTTTTCATGCTCTCTGATTTGTACAGTTTGAGGAAGGTAAAGGAAATGAAGAAGGAGCTTAGAAGAAGTGTGAAGCCATAATAATAAGTAAAGTATATATATATATATATAGAGAGAGAGAGAGAGAGAGAGGAGGGAGAGAGAGAAAAAGAGAGAGAGATAAGGGGGGCAGGGGAGAGAGAGAGAGGAAAGGCGAGATGTAGGAGGGAGAGGATGGATAGGGGAAAAGGAGAGAGAGAAAGGGAGCAGGGGGGAGAGAGGGAGGGGGAGAGGGAGCAGGGGGAGAGGGAGAGAGAAAGGAAGGGAGAGAGGGAGGGAGGGAGAGAGAGAGAGGGTGGGAGAGAGGGAGGAGGGAGAGATAAAGAGTGAGGGGGCAGGGAGGGAGAGAGGAATGAGGGAGGGAGGAAGGGGGAGAGAGGGGGAGGGGGAGAGAGAGAGGTGGAAAGGGGAGCGAGGGAGAAAGGAGGGAGAGAGGGGTTAGGGAGGGAGAGAGAGGGGGAAGGGGGAGGAGGGGAGGGAGGGGATGGACAGGGGGAGCGAAGGGGGGGGAGAAAGGGGAGGGAGGGAAAAAGGGAGAAGGGGGAAGAGAGGGAGAGGATGGGATAAATGGGAGGAAGAGATAAAGAGAAAGAGGGGGCAGGGAGGAAGAGAAAGGGAAGGAGGAGGATGGGAGAAATGGGAGGAAGAGATAAAGAGAAAGAGGGGGCAGGGGAGGGAGAGAGAGGGAAGGAGGAGGGAGGAGGATGGACGGGGGAGCGAAGGGGGGAGAAAGGGAGGGAGGGAAAGGGAGAAGGGGGGGAAGTAGGGAGGGGGTAGGAGAGAAAACAGAAGGTAAACAGAAAACCTTATTTTAAACCTCCGGGCAAAGCCGGGATATTTGCAACTCAGTTTTTTTTACTATATTAAAGTAATCTCGACGGCGCCATAAATAAAATTCCTCTGTGACGTCATTTCCCGATGATCGAATAGAACTTGCGCGCTGGTGCTGTATTGTGCCTTTGTGATGCAAAGAATTGTTGATGTTTTTTCATGCTCTCTGATTTGTACAGTTTGAGGAAGGTAAAGTAATGAAGAAGGATTTTAGAAGAAGTGTGAAGCCATAATAATAAGTATATATATATATATATATATATATATATATATATATAGAGAGAGAGAGAGAGAGAGAGAGAGAGAGAGGGGAGGGAGAGAGATAAGAGAGAGAGATAGGAGAGAGAGAGGAGGGCAGGGGGGAGAGAGGAAAGGGAGGGTAGGAGGGAGGGGGAGGGAGGGAGGGGGAGAGAGAGGGAGGAATGGGGATGGACAGGGGGGAGAAAGGAGAGGGGAGAGAGGGAGATGGGAAAGGGAGTAGGGGGGAGAGGGAGCTGAGGGGAGAGAAAGGAAAGGAGGGAGAGAGGGGGTGGGAGAGAGGGAGGGGGAGAGATGAAAAGTGAGGAGGGCTGGGAGGGAGAGAGGGAATGAGGGAGGGAGAGAGGGGGAGGGAGAGAGAGGTGGAAAGGGGAGGGAGGGAGAAAGGAGGGAGAGAGGGGTTAGGGAGGGAGAGAGAGGGGAGGGAAGGAGAGAGGGAGAGGATGGGATAAATGGGAGGAAGAGATAAAGAGAAAGAGGGGGCAGGGAGGAAGAGAAAAGGAAGGAGGAGGGAGGAGGATGGACGGGGGAGAGAAGGAGGGGGAGAGGGGAGAGGGAGATGGGAGAGGGACGGAGAGAGATGGGAGAGAGGGAGGGAGAGGGAGGGAGGGAGAAAGGGAGGGAGGGAAAGGGAGAGAGGGGGAAGGGAGGGAGAGAGAAAGGGAGAGAGGGGGTAGGGAGAAAACAGAAGGTAAACAGAAAACCTTATTTTAAACCCGGGCAAAGCCGGGTACTTGCAACTAGTTCTTATATAGATTTGTTGATTTAAGTTTAATAAAGTGTGCAGAAACAATAGAAAATGTAAGTCTTTCACAAATAAAAAGTAAAAATGAAACATTTTTTTAACGCAATAAAAAGTAAAAAAATAAATAAATCGTCATTTTATATACATTATCAATACTGAATTTCAAAACATGGATTACTTTTAACCAAATACGTTTTTACAAATATATTGGGGTGGGGGGGTTGGGTGTCCACGGAAGCAAGCAGAGTTAGTGCAGGGTACTTTAGGGCTGAAGCTGTAAACGGCCAGTGGATAGAGATCATTGACAAAGGCTTATTTTTCTTCTTTATAAAAGATTTACCCATTAACTGCCAACTTTTTTTCTGAGATTAATTTAATTTATGTCTGTCTGCCTACATCCCATCATAAAGAAAAAGACGTGTCCTTTTGCTCGGACACCAACATCTTGCAGATGTCTTAAAAGAGCGAATCCAATGAAAAAAAAAATGTCAAAGTAAACCTTGTGAGCTTCTGGTGTTTCTAAAATCAAAATCATCATCAAAACTACAGATGATCCCAAGTTCTCTTTTTAGTAGATGTTGGACCTGAATCTGTCATAGCTATACTTTTTGGTGGCGCAGACTGACCCACTCATATTGCAGGTTCATTGTTTCCTGTCATAAGGCGAATTCAACAAATGAGGGAACATCTGATGATTCCCCATCATCAATCATATTGTCTTCAAAATCTTCATTGTCTGAAATTTAACAGATCCGTTACAGAGGAATTTTAACAATATATATAGGACCATTATATGGACCTTGATATAGACCATTATATAGACCTTTATATAGACCATTATATAGACCATTAGTGTCAGAATCAAACAAGTCATCGGCATGGAGAATTCATAGATTTCTTTTAGAAAAAGAACCTTTGTTGATGAGCCATGTAATGCAAATAACAATATAAATTTGTGTTAGATTCTACATGATATCAACCGTTTTGGGCTCGAGGTATTTGTATCCATTGTTTTCAAATAAATTAAATGGCAACGCAAAAAGTCTACTATAGTATTCTACACTAATCAGGAATGAAGATTAATTCACTCTGTTGAAAATTAGCCATGGCGGACAACTTATCTTCAGCTGTCAAAAATCGCGTTTCTCCTTCATGACAAAAACGGTGACATCAGAGTGTAAAAGGGCTCGTGTGCGCAAGTCAGGACAGTCACGTAATCGCTGTAGGTTTCCCACCACTGGAAGAATTCTGTTATTTGAGGCCACAGCTTTATTCAATGTCTTGGTCATAGATGGCGTTAGTAGGTGGGTTAACGTTCATGATTCCCAAAATGGGGATCAAGGCAGCGAAGTGGTTAAGGCAGACTTCAGCAGCGAAGTGGTTAAGGCTGAGCTTCGCAGCGAAGTGGGAGTATTTTGTTCGTGTATTATATTTATAGTAGTTTATTTTTTTGCTGAAAATTTTTATGAAAGTTATTTTAATATGCATTTATATGATGAGTAGTTTAGACACACATTGACCAACGCTAAATACTTTTGGCTTTTGTAGCATTATAATTACCTTTTTCAAAACACCAATTCCACCATATTGGAAAACATACATGATAAAAATCTTACATGCCATGTCAAATATGTTGTTCTTGCATGATTCTATTGTAATATGCCTTAAAAACAAGCTTTTCAAAATTATTGTAGTCAAATCAATCACTTTCACTATACGTCAACAGATTTAACTACATGCTATCTACGTCAACAGATTTAACTACATGCTATCTTATTTCCGCCCCGTTGACAAAATGTTGGCTTACGTCTATAATGTAAATAAAAACATCTTACAAGGAACGCAGTTTCAATGCCGCGATGATGACAGGGGACAGTGGCACAAACATTGAAACTCCACCGGTGACGTCAATGACGTTTTTACCTTGGCTGTACCTGCAGAGCAAGTCATTATAGGAGCTGTCGGCAATAATGGGGTACCTATAGATCAAGTCATTATAGGAGCTTTCGGCAACTATGGCTTACCTGTAGATCAAGTCATTATAGGAGCTGTCGGCAATAATGGCGTACCTGCAGAGCAAGTCATTATAGGAGCTTTCGGCAACTATGGCTTACCTGTAGATCAAGACATTATAGGAGCTGTCGGCAATAATGGGGTACCTGTAGATCAAGTCATTATAGGAGCTTTCCGCAACTATGGCTTACCTGTAGATCAAGTCATTATAGGAGCTGTCGGCAATAATGGCGTACCTGTAGATCAAGTCATTATGTGAGCTGTTGGCAACTATGAAAGCCGTCGTAAGGATTGAAATGGGTTTACTTATTGTGAACCTTATAGATATTGATCTATATCAAACACACTGTAGGCCTACTATTTCAAAGTAGACGTATACAGTAAAACTTGTGCACATAGATATACCATAGTTCAACTAGCTGTATACAGTAAAACTTGTGCACATAGATATACCATAGTTCAACTTTGATGAATAGGTCAATGTAATTGTGTTGATCTATTTATTTTATGCTAATATAATTTTTTCAAAACATTAGTCCAAATAGAGAAGCAGTCGAGAGGCTTTTAATATTTATACAGGAAACAGTATTCTTACTACAGCAGACAGACGAGAGGCTTTTAATATTTCAACAGAAAACAGTATTCTTACTATAGCAGACAGACGAGAGGCTTTTAATAGTTAAACAGAAAACGGTATTCTTACTACAGCAGACAGTTAAGAGACGGAAAATATTTATATAGATGTGAAAACAAAAAATAATTTTTTTTTCTTATTTACTAAAGGTTTTTTAAAATAAATAAATAAATACAAAAAGCAACAAAACATCGTTATTGTCACAAGTAAATGTATCTATTTAAACTACATAACACCTTATTGTCACAATTAAATATTAACAGTGGGGCCACAGAAGTTAAATGTTAACAGAGGGGCCCCAGATTTTAAATGTTAACAGGGGCCAATGTTTTGCATCAAGTGACATTTTTTTTTGCCAAGATCCCCCCAAATATACATAAACATGGGGGACTTTTAAATGTACCTTTGACTTAGGCCATTGGCAGGGCATTGCAAACTGTTGGCAGTGGTGAACATATTTAAATGTACCTTTGACTTAGGCCTCTTAACATTGGCAGGACATTGCAAACTGTTGGCAGTGGTGAACATATTTAAATGTACCTTTGACTTAGGCCTCTTAACATTGGCAGGGCATTGCAAACTGTTGGCAGTGGTGAACATATTTAAATGTACCTTTGACTTAGGCCTCTTAACATTGGCAGGACATTGCAAACTTTTGGCAGTGGTGAACATATTTAAATGTACCTTTGACTTAGGCCTCTTAACATTGGCAGGGCAATGCAAACTGTTGGAAGTGGTGAACATATTTAAATGTACCTTTGACTTAGGCCTCTTAACATTGGAAGGGCATTGCAAACTGTTGGCAGTGGTGAAAATATTTAACGGTGGGATGGGGCAATAGTTACTTTGCGTCGAAGCAATGGACATAATGCTTCTAGATAAGGACAATGACATGAACGCTTAGGAAATGTATTAAACAAATTCAGAACTAAAAACGCCTAACATCTAGTAGAAACCCAATATAATGGAAACGTCCAAGCACTTGCTCTTGATATATCACGTTTAAAGGCGTCCTCAGTTTAATTGACAGTTATATCATTTTCTGTGTGTTGTTGAAGAGGTTGTACAATGCCCACAATTTTGTTAATAAAACTCAGGGTTTTTACAACTAGAGAGAATAAATAAACGAAAATCATATACATTGGTACATGTCTAGAATGTTGAGTTTACAAACCATTGCGTTCTTAGTACCGAAATCTATGTCTTTAACGAACAAAATACATTACTTAGAAATATCTAAAATAGATATATATATCTATGGAGGAAAAAATATGTAGTAAATTATCTGTTTTTCGGATGACAACTTCTTTATTCTATAAGTAGCTCATAACTATCAAGATGTAATTATCCACTACGGCTACCCGAGAGACCCATAAGCGAGTAGGCCTATAACGTTCAAAGTTTCTACATCTTTTTATTTACTGTAAATATCAATCAAAGAAAGAATATTATTAAATAAAAAAAACAACAACTCGTTTATTCATTTCATAGAAAACTCGAATGGCTTGAAATTAGAACGCCTCTGATGAAAACCAGCATCTTAAGCCTGTTCCATTCTGGACCCAGGTCGTGTTAGCGCATTTTCGTGTTATGTATCAGTACGATTGTTAGCTTTCAGTAAATATTTGTACATTTTAGAAATGTTTATAAATTAAATTGTGTAATACATATAACTGAAAAAAAATATTAAAAAGACGTTTCTTTATATTTGAAAAAAAAATATTTTCTCTTAAATCTAACTACAAGTGGTTTGTGGTCACTGAAATAGGACTCATAATTAAACCATTCTAAATTGTAGTAATTTAATCGTCCGAAAACTCCGTCCATTGTTGTTTGATACATTGTTGTTGCCAATTTTGTTTCATTTCCGTCCAATAACCCATTCATTTGGTGCGCCACCAAAGCGTATAAGGTGTAGAGTGGGGCCATGAAAATGACATAATTATCAATATAGCTTATATAGTAAAAAACGGTACCATAAGAAACATTGATGCCCAGTCCTCAGAGGTCAGATCGCGAAATGGACTTTTGATGCAGGAATCGCAGGCCAAGACCTACAAAAAAGTATATACATCATGGGTCTAGGACTTATGGTTGCTGAGATCTAGGGTGATGACAGACAGACAGACTGACGGACAAAACGTGGACAATAGCGCATTCGACTTCTCGAACATGCGCTAAGAATAGATGACTATAAAAATATCCCATTAATATTCACAAGATTCATAATTCAATAAGTTCTGTATATAGCTCATTAAGCTATGTATTCATTGTTAAGACAAGACTGAAAACTCCACCAAGAAACTTGAAAACTTTAATACTTCAAAGTACAATAGTCAACATGAACATAAACATTGGCGTCCGCCATCTTGATTGCCCTCGCTTACAACACATGCGCACTACGTCACGAAACACACAACAACATCGCCCAACATCCTCCCTATCCAACAATTGAAATGTTTGGACACAGCAAGACAACTGACAACAAAAACACAGTTCACATAGCATAGTCATCATGCCACCTTGGACGCCGACATTCTCTGCGGGGTCTAATCTGTTCATCGAGTCTAGCACTGCAGTAGACCCAGAGTCCACGACAGGGTCCACGTTGTTTGGTAGTAATTCCTGCGGTCTGCAGAGCTCCGACTCGGACAGTGAGCTAACCTCGTCAGAATCCTCAATGGTTATGTGTGAGGGGGAAATGATGATACCCCGCGGCAGACGGGTATGCATCATTTTAAAAGGAGTGACCTTTGATCTCAGATGAACTCTGTTCCTTGTGTAGATGCCGCCATCTTCTCCCTTTATGGTGTAAGACCTCCCCGCTCTTTCTCGAATGATTACTTTCCCAGGTCTCCATCCCTTCCTCTCCGGGTCTTGAAAGTACACATGTCTGTCTTCTTTCAAAACGGGTAAATCTCGAGCTCCTTTGTCATATTGTCTTTTGCTCTTGGTGTTTAGACTTTTCCTTCAGAAGACATCGGGGTACAGAATTCTTAGCGGTGTCGGGGATCAACGTGCGAGGTGTTGTTTAACAGTACCTGTGCAGGGCTCAGACCTGTATCCTTCATGGGCGTGTTTCGCAGTTCCAGAAATGCCTCATATGGGTCATCACCATTCCGGTAGGCCTTCTTCATAAGATTCTTCATTATTTTGACAGCTGCCTCAGCCTTTCCGTTTGCCTTGTGATGTCCAGGGTCAGACTTGACATGAACTATGTTCCATCTTTTGGTGAACATAGCGAACTCTCTCGACGTGAATTGGGGTCCGCAGTCAGTTACCAATACCTTTGAAACGCCGAAGCGAGCAAAATGTCCTTTAAATTTTGTGATAACTGCTTGTGATGTAGAGGTTGTGAGCCAATCGACCTCAATGAAGCAGGAAAACTAGTCGACAGAGACCAAATACAGTCTCCCTTGAATTTCAAATATGTCAGCCCCGATCTTCTCCTAGGGGCAGGTCCCTTCATTGTGTTGCCAAAGTGTCTCTTGTACGTTTCTCGGTTTTATTGCTTGGCATGCTTCAAACGACTCAGCGATTTGCTTCACTTTGGCCGCGATCCCAGGCCAAAAAATCACATTCCTCACCCATCTCATCATGCTGTCATAACCCAGGTGTGAGGCGTGTAATTTCCTTTTTATTTCAGGGCGAAGAGTCGCAGGTATGAGCACTCTCTCACCCTTTGGTATGACTCCATCCTGGATACCT